>JACEGR010000173.1:247500-362330 GCA_014170235.1 Listronotus bonariensis | reverse complement strand
TTTTTATATATATATATATATATATATATATATATATATATATATATATATATATATATATATATATATATAATTATTTATTTATTTTTCTTGGGTATAGAAAAATAAATAAATTATATATATATATATATATATGTATATAAAGTTTGTAGAAACGGGCGTTAGACCACTTAGATAAAATGTCTGTTTTTAATAGTAGTTTTTTTATTAGGATATTGCTTTGATAAGGAAAACAATCCTATAGTTTTTTTACAACGCTTTCCTGTATGACCGGCAATAAAACCTGATGACAAAATGGCCTGTATAGAACAGACTTGGTGACGCCAAAACAGCCACGCCGGCATAGCCACACCGAAATGGCCATGATAAAACAGCCACGCCGGCATAGCCACACCGAAATGGCCATGATAAAACAGCCATGCCGACATATCCCATCCCTTATATTGTGTATTAACCTTTTGCACCTCAGAGCGTTATAAAGTCGACGGTAGCTATTAAATTGCTTGCGAAACAGAAACTTAATTTTTCTTGAAAAAAAATATTAATGATTGTGTAATCCCCAAAATTTGCCAATTTTTTTGTAAAATAAAAAATGTAAATACATATACACCTTTAAATAATTTACTTATTTAGACATTAATTTAAAAGGAACATTGGGTATCTGTCTGATAATCAAAGTCGTTCGGTAATCGATTTCCGTGCATGTTTCGAAATAATTACCAGAAAGCTATTTTTGTTGTTTTGTGCCATTTTGGAGGGTGCAAATAGCACGGTAAAGTACGTAATTACCCACTCCCTGGTCATCGATCACTTTTATCATATACATCGCGATGTCTCTATAACGGCAAACGAACGATGTTTTATTTCTTATTTCGCCTTTACGCCAAAAAGTACAAAAATACTAAATTGTTGTTTGGGCATTATGGTTAATGGCTTTTTTAGATCCTGGTGATAAAGTTATAGTTTTCTACTGTTTTAGTGTAAAACTTTTTCTATTAAACAAAATATATTAAAAATAGGGTATTTTACATCGTGACGATTAAATAGGTCCATAGGCTAAATCGAGCACTTATCTTGCTCATTATACAAGTATTTACAGCAATTAAATTTATTTAATTTAGGTTTAATCCTAGTACCAAAATGACAGCATTACATATGATCATAACCTAACCTAATTTTGGCGTCCAGGCCATCAATCGGTCTAAATTTGGATTATTATTAGCAAAATATATATATATACTTATATTTAAAGAAAAGTCTTATCGGGTGTGCGGTCTGTATGATTAAAAACTCTTTTTCTTAATATACTCTATATTTCGCCATTGGTTAACAGCTTCTTCAGGAGAGTAAACTACAACACAGATGAAGAAACAAGCACATTACATAAAGTGTATAGATAAAAAATGTATAAGTAACTTACAGATTCAGAGTTATAAAATTAAAAACTTTGACACTTTAACCATGGTAACTTTTAAATTGATACAGGAACAATGTCTTAAAATAATAAATCTCTAACGTATATATACTAAAATTCCTGAATGATAACAAGCACATATCTCTTTTCTTTGTCCTTTTTTACATAAAACAAATACCTAACTTTTTACGAAAAACCAAAAAATAATATAATACTCAATAGGACACTGATTTTTACAAATAAAATATTTAAAACCAACTATTTACAATGTGTGAGATATTACATACAATTCAAAATGTACGAAATTGTATGTAATATCTCGCACACTGCGTGGAGCTGCACAGCGAATTGTTGCAAGTCTGAACGCGGCTTAATTCAAATCAAAGTATTTACGTGTGGTTAGTTTGGATTAGGAAGCTATACCTACCTGTTTATAGTTTTAATTGCTATATCGAAAGTGTCGTTGCAGACTGACCAAGTAGAATACGTTCTGCAATTCGCAAATCGCATTTTCTAAGTATATGAACGGAGATTCCGGGAGTCTGCTTGCATTCTAAGGCCTATTTGTGGTATTATTTGCCTAAAATAAACTACGAAACAACACAAAAATTGTTGTGTTGATCTTAAAAACGATAGTTTTTAATCATTTGCTAAATGATGTAGCAATTAAGACATTTTATTGTAAACTATTGGCACATTCTAGAGCCACATTTAATAACCTTTTAAAAAATCTGTTAAATTAATTTTTTTAATAAGCTAATTATACGTTGGACTCTTTTTAATATGTTAGGGTGTTTTTATTTTCCACAAATAGTGACTGAAAAATTGTAAAACGTCATAAGCACTGAAGGTTTTACTAAGTCTACATAGGTGGCTCCAAAACCTAGCTTCAAAATAAAATACTACAAGAAAGTAATATGAGTTCAGTTCTTTGTAAAGTAATGGAAAAATTAATTAATTCACAAATTCTTAAGTACTTAGAAAAACACAAAATTTTGCATGACAGGCAGTATGGATTTCGCCACAAAGATCTACAGCAGATCTCCTTTCCTTCGTATCACACTGTTGGAATAAGTCTCTTGAGTTTCTAGGTGAGTCCCAGATCGTTGCTCTTGATATATCCAAAGCTTTTGACCAGGTCTGGCATGCCGCACTTCTTAATAAACTTCCCTCCTATGGTCTTTCAACTAAACTCTGTACTTGGCTCACTAGTTATCTATCTGATCGACGTATATCAGTTATTGTGGACGGCCATTCTTCAAGTTTTCACCAAGTAAATGCTGAGTCCCTCAGGGCTCAGTTCTGGCACCAACATTGTTTCTTCTTCACATCAACGACCTTCTCTCGTTCACAACTAATTCCATTCATAGCTTTCGCCGACGATAGTACCCCTTCACTTCTGTTTTCAGGTTCCTAAACCCATCACTAAACCTGACTTGGAAAACAAACGCAGAGCGATGCAGATATCTCTTTCGCAGGACCTTAATTTAATATTGGATTGGGGCGCCAAAAATCTCGTCCATTTTAATGCATCCAAAACACAATCATGTTCCTTGTCGCGAAAGGGTCATCAAATACTCATCCTCTACTTATGAGCGGCCAAGTTTTACAGAGCAAAGACACCTTCAATCTTGTGGGCGTCACATTTGAAAGTAACCTTAACTGGCATAAACACATTGTATCTATAGCCACGGCAGCTTCAAAAGCTTGGATTTCTCTTTCAGGCCAAAAGTATTTTTCCGCTTCTAATTTATACACTTTATATGTGTCCCAAATCCGACCTCCTTGGAATATTGTTCCCATATCTGGAGCATGGCGTCCCCACTATTCGTCTCATTAATGATCCTTTCACTTACAGAAAGGCTTCCCTCTCTTGCCCATCGTCGGGCTGTGGGGATTTATCGCTTTTTTATAGGTACTTTCATGGCTTCTTCTGCTCTGAAGAATTGTCCAGTATAGTTCCCTCCACTTACGGTTCCCAACAGAGAAACTCGTGGTTCCGCGTGTGTGCATCCCTATATGGTCCAACTGGACAGGCCCCGAACTTTTCACTTTGTTCGTTCTTTTATCCCTAGAGTTTGTAGATTGTGGAACCTGCTGCCCGCGGAGGTCTTTCCTTCTCCCCCAAATCTTCAAGTATTTAAGTCTCGTGTCAACAAACTCCCTCTTACCTTGCTTAAGACACCCACGGTACGTTAGTATTTAGGCTTTAAGCCTTCGTGGTTTGTCCAAAGATAAAAATATATATACATTCCATCAAGTTTATATAGTATCTTAACCAGGTATAAAGTAATAAGCTGGTTTTCAATATTTTAAATTTTAATAAGAGTATTACCCCTACAATTGTTTCGCTATATTAGGGCTTCTTTGGGAGTTTATGCGACGCTTTGTTTTGTTCTGACTGAAATCTTAACAATGTATAAAATTAAAATAACTTAATTTAAACAATATTTTGCCAGTGAGGGTATTATGACCCTCGTTTTATTTCTCCCTTTTGTATTACGTAATCGATTATTAATAAAATCGATTTTAATTCTTTTACACAATAATACTCTTACTAAAATTTTGGCATATAGTAATATACAGGGTGTAATTTGATTGATGGCTAAAAATACAGAATATGATTCTTAGCTTATTTTAGGAAGAAAAGTTTATATGAACATATGTCCTAAACGTCTTAACTTTGTAGAGAACAGGGTGTTAAAATTTTTAAAAAACCAAAAAATTTCCTGCAATGCTTCTTTTATGGTCTAAAAATATGTAAATAAGTGAATTTTATTTTTTTTTCTCTTAAACTAAACAAAATACGAAAAGAATTAGAGGATATAAAAGCAGTATTTTTATTTGCTTAATCTAAAGAAAGTACAAAAATTTTACAATATATTTAAACAGTCAGTGGCGTACCATTTTTTTTGTTGGAGATATTTCTTTAGTTGCCCTCTCGAGACGCCACTGGACCTTACTAAATGTAATTAACTTAGTGCCAAATTAAAACAAAATTGGGTAAAGAATTTTAGGGTATTAGGAAAAAATAGATTTTTTTCTGAAATTTTAACACTCTGTATATCAAAAGTTAAGAGGTTTAGGACATATCTTTATAGAAACTTTTCTTTCTAAAATAAACTAAGGAAGTATTCCCTGTATTTTTAGCCATCAATTTAGTTACACCCTGTATATATGTTTTTTTTTAATTTTAAGAAAAAACAATTCTTTCTAATATTTTTCGTTATGTTTAATTAATATTTTTTTTATATACCCAGCCAACTTATTATTTGATTTTTAGAAATAAAAAGCATTAAAAAAGCTTATTAGCTCGTGATAATTTCCTTTCAACATTTTTTGTTTTAATGAGATGCTAATAAACATTTTTTATAATTATTTTATTTGATATAGGTCACTTATTCTTAAAACAAAAAGAAAATCCTTTTTTTGTTATCATCCGCCTAAAGCTTTTGACGAGTTCTGACAAAGTGCGCTTTGTAACAAACTTTAATTACCTTCATTAAACCACATGTCTCTTTGAAAATGGGTTCTAGCCCAAAGGCTGATGATGTAAATCAGCCAATAAATATTATTGACAAAAACAAAACAATAAAGATTGCTGATAAGGCAAACAAATTTTGACAAGAAAATATAATATTAATATTCCTAATAAAAAATTGTTATGATATTTTTTTTATCTTTGACATCCCACGAAGGCATATGCCTAAATACCAGAGTACCGTGGGTGTCGGGTTATTAGATGTTTAACCCATCGTTCCCTGTTCCGTTAACGTTGTCCAAGCACTGAAACATGCAGTTATGCATTTCACAGTACCTTTGTAGACAACGCGGTAGTGCCACCACGGTCGTTATGTTTAAATAACTACTACCTAAATATGTCTCCGCCGCTGGGAATCGAACCGTCGACCTCAGGCTTCGCACATCAAAGCTCTGTCCACTGCGCCACGGAGGAGACATACATACATAATACATAATAATTAAATATTTTTTGTCCAGTAAGTAAGAAAGTATAAAATAGTCATACCAGGTTTAAAATCGTTTGTTTTTTGTAAATGTGTTATGTGCTTTAACTATATTGCGATATTTTAGATAAACATAAAATAGGTGCTTTTAATACAGATGCTAAACTTAATCTTAGAATATAATTTATGTGCAAAAAAACGATATTATCAGTAATATGTATACCCGTATACTAATGCTTCTTGACGTGAGACGATTTTTTTAAATTTATGCTATGCAATTTTTAACACAGGTGACAAATTTTACATTTTGCCTTGACCTATTTTTTTTTCTACAAAAAGTATACTCCTATTTAAATCGATATTTTGGACTGGTTTTCGTAAAATCGTATTTAGATTCAGACATACCAGCATTTTGTAAGTATAATCATAGAGTAAGGAAATTATAAGAGTTATCATGGAATAGCCGATTTAAGGACAGGTCATGCGAAAACTCCCAATATAATTTTATTCGTTCCTCGTTGAAATACCGCCAGTTAGTCATTTCAGTAAGCTTACGTGTCTCCCCACCGCTGATGTTACACGAGGCGAGGCTTCGATTTCGACGCATTTAAAGTGTAAACTGGAAAAATGACAAGCCTGCCGCAAAAGCGGTACGGATAATTTTCAGCATGCCATGGTTTCTCTTATCCGTAGGTACGTTACTTTATGGTATAATAAAAACGTCCATATTTAAAAAAAATGTTGTAAAATTAATAAAAAATGGTGTTTAAAACCTCTTAAATCTATATATATATATATATATATATATATATATATATATATATATATAATACAAATAAAGATTTTTTTATAATTTAACAATTTAACCTAATTTTAATTAATATTGATTCAAATAAAGTGTTTTTTTAGAAAATATAAGGAAATCAATCAGTCAAAGCAAAATGTCAAATATGCCACCTGTGTTAATAATTGCATAGAATAAAGAAAGTAAACTCGTCTCACCCTGTATTATTTCGACTTACTAAACAGACCTATGAAAAGAAGCATTAGTATACGGCTATATAGTTGTCCAAATATTAGCTGTACTGTGGCCACGGTTTCAAAGTTATAATTGAAATAGGTTTTTTATCCCAACTTTAAAAGTCCATATCTCCCTAACAAGTCACAATAAAACTTTTTTTATATAAACATTATTTTGGCTCACTCTATCACCTCTATTATTTATGATCTTACCTTTTCAGACACCCTGTACATAGACAAGAATGAGACGAGCAACTAAATGTAAATAAATTATCCGAGAGAGAGATAGCTGCTGGGCCTTCCTTGTCTGTCTTCAAGGAAGGTAAACGCAGATGGCGCGTGAGTCGACTTTATCGTTTGCCCGCCAAATTCAAATTATATAGCTGTGCTATTTTTGCCCTTAATGTTAGGTACTTGTTTTTGTTTCCTATTAATATAAAATATTGGGGTTTACTTCAATAATTACACACACCCTAATTAAAAACGTCATTTATTTGGTTTTTATAAAGATTTTTTTCTTACAGATAACCATGTCAATATTACCTTAAAGTATCTGTTGAAAAGCACAAATTTATTATATACACTGTGATTACTAATAAAAGTCAATATTCAAAGTCCCATTAAAGGTAAAAAACCACGAAACACATATTAAATCACAGAAAATGTAAACAAACTGTCCAAACAAATCGGCCGTTGAAAAATATCAAACACAAATATCGAATAACATTTCGGCGTGACTGCCTGCGGCAACGTTTGTCAAGTTAAAAATATTCGATTCATGGTATATTTTCTTTCTCTTAATTAGATTTGAGCCAAAAATGAACATTATGCATGCAGAAATTGTACAACAACTTGGCAACCAGGGCAAAGCGATGATTGCTCCATCTACGATAGCCTGCCATGATGAAAGACAAAGACATATTTATTGGAACTTGCGTTAAACCAAAAGAGATAAATACAATGGACAAATTGTTAGAACCAGTTACTCAGTCTCATTGTTGTCTCTGCCCTGTATACAGGGTGTCCCATTTTGGTTGTCCCTTATGGGAAACTTGGAAACCATAAGAGATATTAAAAATCTGATACCCGATCCTCGAGCTCTTTTGGAAAAAACATTTATGGTAAAAACAGATCATCGCTATCGCGAAGCGTTTCAGAGATACAGGGTGATTCTCGATTTTTCACTTTTTGAAAAGGCCTTGTAGCTTTGTTGTTATTACAGATACGAGAAAACTAATTGCACATTATAAAGACACTTTTTCCGTAGAATCCAGTGGCGTAGGCAAAAAATTTTTTGAGCTGTCATTTTTGACATATGACCCAAACATGTTTTTTTTAATAGGGACACCCTATAAATGATTAGGTAATTAAATTGCTTATTTTTTCTGATTAAAATAATATATCATAGTAGGTGGTTTAATAATTTCTTTACGTCAAATATTGGAAAAATTATGATTTTAAAGACGCATTTTTTTATTTTAAAATTTAAAAATTTCCTACCACTTTATTTATAAATATATAAGTATGAAATTTTGGTAAATAATATATATGATGTAGAAGATTATTAATACGCATAATAAAATGATACACGGTGTCTCAAAAAATTAAAATATTTTTTTATTTTAAAATTAAAAAATTTCCTACAATTTTATTTATAAAAATAAAGGGATAAAATTTTGGTATTTGATAAATGTGATGGTAGGAAATATTATTATACATAAAAAAATGATACAGGGTGTCTCAAAAAATTAAAATGATTTTTTTTATTTTTAACTTTAAAAATTTCCTACAATTTTATTTATGAATATATAAGGATGAAATTATGGTGGATAATATATATGATAAAGAAAATATTATTATACATATATATATATAAATAATACAGTAAGTCCCAAAAATTAAAAATAATTATTTTTATGTTTAAATTTAAAAATTCATAGCGTCCTTATTTATGAATTTGAAGCAAAAAAATTTTGGTACTGTATTAGTATGATAATGTTGTATAAAAAAATAAAAATCAAAGTTATACAGGGTGTGTCAAAATTTTTCGATTTTTTTTTGACTTTAAATTTTTTTTTTGTTTTTTTTGCTCTATTGGTAAAGTTGACATGGAGAATTCATAAAAAATAAAAAAAAATAAAAATCAAAAATTAAAAAAAACTTGATAAATTTTAAGTTTAATTAATATAACTTGTTTATTATTGTTGTTGTAAACTAATTTTTTGTTTTTTTACGAAAATGTCTCCTGAGCTAAGGGATGACAGATTCCTTTTAAAACAAAAATATAAAACAATTTAAAAACAGATAGAAGCCGCAATGCGTCTTTAAAATCATAATTTTTCCAATATTTGACGTAAAAATTTATTAAACCACCTACTATGATATATTATTTTAATCAGAAAAAAATAAGCAATTTAATTACCTAATCATTTATAGGGTGTCTCTAATAAAAAAAAACATGTTTGGGTCATATGTCAAAAATGACAGCTCAAAAAACTTTTTGGCGCCAGTGGATTCTACGGAAAAAAGTGTCTCTATAATGTGCAATTAGTTTTCTCGTATCTGTAATAACAACAAAGCTACAGGGCCTTTTCAAAAGTGAAAAAATCGAGAATCACCCTGTATCTCTGAAACGCTTCGCGATAGCGATGATCTGTTTTTACCATAAATGTTTTTCCAAAAGAGCTCGAGGATAGGGTATCGGATTTTTAATAGTTCTTATGGTTTCCCATAAGGGACAACCAAAATGGGACACCCTGTACAACTCAACGTGTTTTGAGTCAAAGCAAATTGATTTAAATTAAATTTCTTTTTATGTGTACACGAAAAATATCACCATTCCATAATTAAATGCTTTTAATATTTAAAAATAGCACGATTATCAAAACCAGCCTTTTACACAAAGGTAAACCTACCTTAACCTAAACATAATTTTAGGTATTTAGGTATAAAGTTCTTGAAATCGATATTTATTTCATTGAAACCTTACTAAACGAAATTTATTTTATTTTAGTATTTCAAGGATAATTACAGGTGGTGATGTTTTATTACGACGGCAATAAATAAAATGTTTCATACATTTAAATAAAAATATTAAGATGGTAAATGTAATAATAGCTTTGTTCGCGGGTTCGATTCAGAACCGGTTCTGGGACTATTCGCATGCGCAGTGAAAAAGCAGCGTTCGCGGTTGGTAAAATCCTGAATTTTTAGTAACAGTTCCGTGTTCGCGGGTTACGATGGAATCAATTCGTTATCGGTTCGTAACCTGATTAGCAATCCTGGAATTTTGTTGGAACTAAAAGTTCAGTTCGGAATTTCATGCGCATTGTCGACATGGTCAGCTGTTTTCTGTTTTTGTGGTACAGAAATAAACCGTTGTATTACAATTTATTTGTTTTTGCCACTTTTTATGCGGGTTAATATACCTATTGAATATTTTTTTTATATTTTTGTGATTCTGAGCTTAAATAAACAAAGGATTTTTAATTGTATTCCGTATGAATGTATGTATGCAATAAAATAAATAAAGATTTAATTAAAAATATAGACAATATTACAAGATTTTACCATTTCTTGTTGTTTGAATTTTATCTTTAGTTAAATACACATAGGTACTTATGTTAAAAACGAGAGGAGGCAGGGAATCCTCGTCTTCCGCCGAGAGCCTCGAGTGGCATTCGACAGTATAACAATTTACCTTTCTGTTTAAATTTCTTTTGTATAGTATCCAATTTAACCATGAAAAATCCTAACCAAAAGACTAGGTTAGAATACATCCTCAGCTGTATAGAAAATCGTTCGCGGTAAATAAAAATTCCGAACTAATAAATAACTAGACATGCGCTTTAAAACAATTTTAAACCAGTTCGGTTCTGGTTCAGAATCGGTTCATTACTAGACCCGCGAACAAAGCTATTGTGTAAAAAAATGTGATCGAAACTACTCAGACATTCCATAGCGCTATGATATTTTTTATCTATCATAGACCTATCAAATTATATATTTATTTCCAGTGGCGTGGTTTATAAACAAAACATAGAGAGTTATTACTGTAACTTTACATTTGGAAGTGCGACTGAAGAATATATAAAATTACCTTTAAAACATACCAGGGTGCCAAGAGAGTTTTTGCCAATCGTAAGTAGTAGTTATTTAAAAAATAACGTCCGTGGTGGCACTACCGCGTTGTTTAAAAGGTGCTGTGAAATGCAAGAACTGCATGTTTCAATGCTTGGAAAACGTTTACGGTATAGAGTGAAATATGGTTTGAACATCTCATAACCCGACACCCACGGTACCGTGGCAAAAGCCTTCATGGACTGTCACAAAGATAAAAAAATTGACCATAAATGTCAATACTAACTAATAAAAACTTAAACTGTTGCATATTTTTACAACAGGTTTTTATAAGGTATATTATTATATATTACCTTTAACTTCTTATAACTTAATATAACAGTTCGTTGTATTAAAAGATATCGATGTCTTTTTTTCCTAAAAAGCTCAAAACAGCTATCACAGAGCTTTAAGTATCACGCAATAAAAATCAGGAGTCTCTTGCGACGAATAGGCCTTAGTGCATATTTTATCGTGTCCTTTCTTGTGTTTTACTAGAACTAAACTAAAATATTTAAGGTTTGGATGTTACCACTTACTTTCTGGATTTTTTTTTCCTTCAAATCTTTAAAACCTCCCATTTCTTTACTTAAGAAACCCCCGGTCTGATTTTAGCCTTTGCAGACTGTTCCAAAAAGAAAAACTTGAAAGTAAGACAGTTGTTTTTTTATTTGTTTTTTTCTTCTAAAATTCATACCTATATTTTAAAACTTATAAAATACACATATAATAACAACGAATTTAGAAACGGCTTTATTTGTGTTAAAAAAAAATTAACAAAGCTGATATCAAAATCATACGTTTATAAAAAATTTGTTTTATATAATCGAAAAAATCGCCCAATCGGGCAAAACGAATAAATCTTTTTAATTAATATAACAATAAAAATCTTTGTTGCGTCCTTTAAATACTAAAACGAATAAAGGCATCTAAAATTTGTAAAAATAAATCTAAAGAACAAAATCGTTTGCGACATTGGTTTTTTAAACATTGCCGAATAGTAAGAGCAAAGAATTCTTTCCGGATAGTCTGTTTGGCGCCAGGTGGGTTTACCCTCGATTTGCTTGCGCACAAACTCGTTTTTTGCCCATAAAATGTAACTTTTGTCTTGTCCAATCCATCGAGATCAGTGATAGAACCCCACAAGTGAGATTTTGAGCGTATCCTTAAATTTTAGTATCTACCCTGACCACCAGATAGAGAAGTAGTCCAATCAACCAATAGAAACTCGACATGGTCATCGACCAATTTTCTGATTGGTCCGGTGCCAACTTTGCTATCTGGTGGTCAGGGTAGGTACCTAAAATTTTAGGGTACGCTGAAATCTCATTTGTGAAGCTATATGGATTTGTATTCTTTGGTAACAGTTAAAATAACTAAGAGTCCATTATTTATATTCCGTAGTGTATTGCAAAGTAAACGTGGCAAATTTTTTAAATAACAAATATAGTTTTTACTAAAGATGCGCAAAACAATGCTGTATGTTAAGTCACAGGCGCAGACGCTGGCTTAGTGCGATTTATAAACTGGTAAATTTGACGTGTTGTGTACCTGTGTATGTATGTTCTGTCGATGGATGCCCGCTTGAGTAATTTTGGTGAATTATTGAGGTTGCTAAAAAAATACATGACTTGGAGCACAAAGGTTATTACAACCACTATTAGTTCCTGGCCTAGTAATGGCATTCACTTTATGATTATAACACTTTTAAAAACCTTTTTAGGGGGCTTCCTTTTGACGACAAGTCTACCACGAATAGTCGTACCGCGGACGCGCTAACCCAGCCTGTCAATGTCAATATATATATATATATATATATAAACTTATTCCCTTGGTTTCGACGGGGATTATGTTTAGGCGACTAGAAACATAGTCAAGTTGTCAGCAATGTACAGCGGTTGTAATGATTCCCAACAAGGATGAAACACTAGTCACCGTCTTCATTGCGACTCGGGGTTATCCATTTATTTGAAGACTCCGTAATTTTAAAGTAACCAGCCAAGTAGTCGTTTCTACCAGGTTATGTATTTGTTTCTTTTCTTTTTTGTCATTTAGGAGCCTCTATGCCCAAGAATTTAAAACTTTTATTAAATTGTTTATTCTAAGGCTAAAGAACATTACTTCTTATTATATATATATATATATATATATATATATATATATATATATATATATATATATATATATATATATATATATATATATATATATATGTCGCGTTAAATGTCAAATGTGTTGGGTGTCGGAGCGTGCAAACGCGTCACTTTTCTTGTCGGACATGTTTACCACTATGTTTTGCGCGCAATTTTTAAACATTGTAATCGTAAGGAATACAAAACATGTCAAAGGGCCTTATGCGCCTTTATAATAACATTTTATAATAACATTTTAACTAGTGCAATAAGACTGATACGATTCTTGTCCCAAAATCCTAAATGGACTGTGCGCCGCCGCAAACATTTCCTGAAGACGATGGGAAACTTAAACCTGCGTAGCTAACAATATGAAACTAATTTAATAACAAACTTTGGCAATATTTAAGCTGAACAATTACCACAGCTCTGAAATGCTTAAATCCGATAACCTCGTAGCTGCCTCTATTTACGAGATGACTTGAATTTAGCGATTGCTATAGTAAAAGAGAAATACTAAACATGTTAGGTTACCCAATCTGGGTAGGGAACAGTTTAAGTTAAAATGAAACTTTATATTTTGCTCCAAGCCAGTCAGTACGAAGGGTTTAGAGATTAAACACTTAAAATGTGTTAATAAAATATACAGGGTGATTCCTAAACTATACGCATAAATTTGAGAAATCACTGCCAAGTACAAACAATTTCTGATAATGAAAAAACAACAACAAAGTAAAATATTTTTTGTTAATAAGAGAATCAATTATTTAAAAAAAACAAATAATCAGGACAAATAATACATATTTAACTATTTTTTATTTAAGTAATAATTTAGTAGGGTAGGGCGGGGCTAGTTGAGCATAGAGGTAAGTTGGGCAATCAAAATATCTCAAAGACTATCGACCGCACGCGAAAGCATCAAATAGCGTAAAGAAGGGGTTGCGCGAGGGGAACTTATTGTGTGACCACTAGTGGTAACGCGGCGATCAAGAAAAGTTTCCGTGCGCATTGTTTATTTTGTGATTAAAAAGTAAAATAATTGCAAGTCGGAAAATTTTATCTGTGATAGTTAAATGTATTCCGTTCTCAATCAGGTAAGTGTTAATCTTAAGTAAATTTATTGCAGTTTTATTATGTATAAAGATTTTGGATACAGTTCTAACCGGTCTTTTAATAAATTCACTTTTTCTTTAAAATTTCAGGTTTGGGTTAGTTGAGCTACAGTTGCAGAAATAACCCCACGGTTTTAAGTATAAAATGTTTTTTATTTTTATTTTCTAGGATACGGGCTTATAACAGTAAGACTACTAGATTCTCCTCAGGATTTAAAAGAGGCTATAACCCGAACTTTGTACAAGCAACAAAGAAAACGACCTGACCTATCTAACTTATAAATTTTCTCTGGAAATAGTTTGACCATACCCAAGAAAAGAAGCCAAATCAAACAGAAGATAGAGAAAAGCTGCAATTTTAACAGATACAGAAGGCATTACAAGAGAAGCAAAATAAAACTGCCTAAAAAGTTTAAAAACGAAGATGAATTAATAGGTATTAAATTCAACAGTTAAGCTAAGCTAGGCACGTTGCTCTGTTATTAATGAGATTTGTTGTTTTTTAGTATAAGATTATAAATATAAAAAGCAAATTGTCAAAATGTGTTTTTATTGTGAACGTATCTAACATTCAAGCCATGATTTGACTATATTTTCTAAGTGCTCCACTAGCCCCATACCCTTGCTCAACTTACCCCCCTATGGGGTACGTTGGGCATACTTGACTATCTACATTAAAATAGATGTAGCTCCTAAATTCGACTTATTGGAAAGAAATTAGTATGGACACTATTAATAAGGAATAAATTGCTAATCCATCAGTAAGCATTATAAGCCATAAAGACTTATTTTTGAGCAGCTATAACCGATCAAGTGAAAAATTGCTCAACTAGCCCCGCCCTACCCTAAAGGTTTTTCACAGCTTTGTACAATTAAAAGACTAAATTGTTTGTTTCTAATAAAAAATTGCGAGTAAACACGTCACGACTATAATGTTTGGTATTCGTATTAGTACACTCTATCAGTTGTGATTTTGTGATAAGAATTACAATTATGGCTTATAGTAAATATATCATATTAATTATGAAACAAGAAATAGGTATTTTATATTTTATAGGTTCGTATATTATGTTCGTTTTTTTATAATAATCAATATTTGTCCTTAGAATTAAAGTTCTTTTTGTTTAGTTTTAAATAATAAGTTATCTTTCAAAGTAAAAACGTTTTAATGATTTGTTCTTAGCAATAATTTCTCAAGTTTATGCCTATAGGTTAGGAACCCTGTATAAAAAAGACGGCTCGAACAACGTTGTAACTCGACGATAGTGCGTAATGAAGTTAGGCTCTCCGCACATGGGTCGGTGAAACAGCGACGCGGACAAGATTTTTACAGGCTTTAACAGCACGTAGGCATATTAACGGGTCCAATTTCAGCAATCCGCGTCCATTAATAAACAAATGCAATACAGAACCGTTTTATATTTTGTTTACAGTGTGTAATTCATGTGGTTGTGTCTGGTTTTTACAGGGGAAAATTAGTGTTATGTAATTTGGTATACGGGGTTTTTTGGGCCGCTGATCACAAATCTGAAAGAATTTTTAGTCGGAAAAAGGTCGTTTCCGAGATACCCATCATTAAAGTTGGTATTTAATTTAACCTCATTTTCACTGTATCCCCCCTTTTTTTGCACACAATTCGTGATTAAAAGTTAAATTAGCCCACAATATTTGATTTTCACCTTTGAAAACCCCGTTTTTCTATGTATTTTACACCTTTTATTAAATAAATATGAAAGGGTCCCTTTTAAAACGCAGCAAGCCATGCATGCAAACTGCTCCGGCGCATTCGCCATAATAAAAACGATTAAAAGAAGCTTCGCAATTTATTTTTAAAAAAGTGTAAAAATACGGAGAAAAATAAGGTCTTCAAAGTTTAAAATCAAATATTGTGGACCACTTTAACTTAAAATTAAGAATTGTGTGCAAAAAAGGAGGAATAAGGTGAAAATACGGTTAGTTTAAATACCAACTTTTATGATGGATATCTCGGAAACGAAACGTTTCCGTCTAAAAATTTTTTTATCTTCGTAATCAGCGCCTCAAATATACCAAATTTGGTCAAAATCGAAGTTGCAAATTTGAAAAAAATATATATAAGTAAAAGATACGTAGTTCTTATACATATACTATGAATAAAGCTTGTATCGTTGCCAAAAGAGATTAAGTACCCTTTATAAGGTATTTAAATGTTAAGACGTTTAAGGAAATTTTAATTAAAATTTTAGAAATATCTTCTAAATCATCATGTATGTGCCTCGAAATTCGTAGGGAAATGGCAAAGGCAGGAGGTGCAACTGCTATTTTAAAGCAAAAGCAGGTAGTTCGTCTTTGCGTTGTCTGTAAAACATAATTTTATTATCTAAATCGTTACAAAAGATTTAAAGTTACCTTTATACAAAAAATAAGCTAGCGAAAATATGTCTTTACCCGGTGACTAATCAAAAATTATTATTATTTTTTTTTTGGCAGCAGCCGAAACATTTTTTTTAAATTAGCAGTTGGTTTTTATTAAAAAAAAGAACCAATGCAGATTTAACTTAATTAATAAACCCGTAAAATAATAAATCTTAAAATTACCGGCGCAAATATGTCTAATATTTACGGAAGACCTAAATCTACCATTTATATTACGGTATGCCTAATTTTTTATGAAGACCACGTTTTCGATATACCTAAAAATGTATGTTTTTAAAAACTTTAGACATGGCCTAACGACCTAACGACCTCGCGGAGCCCCCACCTCCAGCGGTAAAAACATAAAAATAATGGAGAAAAGGGTTTCGGGATAGGCATCAAAAACCAAAACAAAAAACATTTTTTTGTTTTTCTAATTTTGTTAAAAAAATAAAAAGTTTTTATGTGTTAAGAATAACGTGACCACGTTCTCAATCGGAGAAATCGGGACAAGTCAAATAAGATCGTTTGTTTTGGTTTTTTTGTCCAAAAATATTTTGATGAGCAAAAAAAATTGTAATTTTTATATTTTAATTCCCCTAAATTTTGTGAAAAGCAAAAAAGGGCATTACCTCCGCCAAAAGCCTCTTTACACGGGGTCCCACTACAGATTGGGACTTCTTCAAAAAATCGGGACATTTTCTAGAATCGGCGAGAGGCGGGACATTATTTCAAAAAGCGGGACGTATGGTCACTTTAATTAAAGTACCGCTATTTTGTAGTGGGTAGATATTGACTTACAATTTAAGGACTATAAAGTACTCGCCAGGAGCTTTAAAATAATTTGCCATCACTTTCCACTCAATTTTTTTCAAATATGGCGTTCAGCTATTACATTGACATTTAGAGTTGTCATTGATATGTCAAAAAATGAAGACCATGCTCATATACTTTTTCTTACTATTCCTTTTTTCTAATTAATAACGCCTTAATATTCTTCCATGATTCCCAATAATTCCCCATACTCCCCTATAGTTTCTCATACTTCCCCATACGTCCTCATACTTCCCCATATTTTACCATACTTCCCCATACTTCCTTATACTTCCCCATTCTTCCTCATACTTCCTTATACTTTCCAATACTTTCTTATACTTCCCCATACTTTCGTATACTTCGTTATACTTTTCCATGCTTCCCCATACTTCCTCATACTTCCCACACTTTTCCCTACTACTCCATACTTCCCCATACTTTCTCATACTTCCTTATACTTCTCCATACTTTCTTATACTTTCCCATACTTTAAAGTAATGTCAAATGTGGCACCAAGTGGTTCATGTAATATTACACTCGGCGCGCTTAAAGTTGGCTTGACACGTTGCGGCGTGTCTAGATACTTACACCTATAAAAGTGATTCTTTCAGTGTCATTAAAGTACTGTTTACATCAGCCCAACCCTTTTCAGTTATGATAATTTCCTTATGGCCATATTCGGTCCAAGCGTAGGTTATTGATTTGCGAAAACCCCATGGTACCAATGAAACCCAGTTGACCACATGAGGCCACGATGTGTCTAAGAAAGTACTGGAACCAGTAGCCTTCCGAGAGGCTCTCGTTTACGGCATTTCCTTTTTGGAATAATATGTTCGAAATCTGTAAGAGAAGAATTTAGAAGAAGCATCTGTACAGGGTGGTGCGATTTTGATTGTTTTAACAGAAAACTCGTATTTCTTGACCAGATAGAAAAAAATTGACAAAAGAGTCTTGGGCTAGATTTTCGAAATTAGATGAATGGTGAAAACCGCATCCTGAAATATCTATTGATATCCGAGATAAAGGGCGTTTTTCATTATTTGACCTTTTGAAAAAAAAAACTTTTTATACCAGCATACTGTTGATATTTTAAAAACCAGCAATAATTGACCTATAGTATGTTATACATTTTTATGTAAAATTTTTTACAGACTTAAAATTTGTTAAAATATACAGGGTGTTTCATTTAAAAAACCTACTTGACAATGAAAATTATGTTTTTGAGACACGTTGTATATAACTTAGTACTCTTAATAAATAAAAGGTGTATATTAATAAACCTTTTTTTTTTAAGTTTATTATTGTATCTGGTACAAAGGCAAAGATAATTCGTGTATAAATAAAGTTGTGACAACTTGAATATGTATTTTGTTGATAAAAAAAAACTAAAATCTGTTGGCGGCATATTTTTTATAACAGGGGAAATTATTTCAGCTACTGCTTTTACGCGTTTCGATTTTTCAATTGTAGCTTACACAGCATAAAATTTTATCCACACTTTTTTAACCTATATTCACCACTTTTGTAAGTTTTCTCATCTTCCTTGTTTGAGCCACTTCACTTGGCATTTAAAAACATTTTTAGCTTTAAAAAGCTAGGGCGCTTTGTTTCCTTTTGTGCAGTTTTTCTGATTAGAAATTATATTACTTTTAAATTTAAAAGTTTTTTTTTAATTTTTGATTTTTAAATACAAAGGTAAACTTTTTTAATTATAATATCACCTGTATGTTTATTACTTTAGATATTTGGAGTTGGAGCATTCCTCGCGAAATGGAAAAGTGACTAAAATTTTTAAAAAGCTGTCATATCAACAAAAATAATTAGGGTCGGGGGACCTTTAAAATAGGGTATTACTTGACCTTCCTTTGTCTTATCTTGAATTAAAAACTGCTAAGAAATATCCTCTTTAATAAATTTATTTTTTTGTCAAGATACTAATAGATGACATATTCTTTTCTGTTTTATTAGGTATTTATGAAATGACCTTATTTTGACATTATGTTAAAACCTTTTTTTTATTTTCGTTTGTTTGCTGAGAACCAGGTAAGATTTAGAGCTAACATATAAACATTTTTTTTCGGTTACAACGTTCATTTGTTGCTTCATATATAAGGAGCAAAAATTAAAAAGAAAATTTCCTTTTTGAACTTTGAAAGATAATATAATTATCATTTTTTAATAATAAAAAGCAAATTTTTCTCTCACTCACTCAAGTACAATTAATTAATTAATTATTAGACTATGTAGATTGACTTTTGTTTGTGGAAAGTGATATCACTTTTTCTTAAATTCATTTATTGACATACTGTTCTGGTTCTGAACGAAAATTCATTATTAATAATCAAGCAGTAAACAAACAAAAATTATTGTAAAATTATATAGTGCAAACATAAATAACCTTTTCCCCACTCTTTCCGAGGTCTTCGAGTAGTGCGGTTCATGTTTACGTAGAGGTCTACATAGACTTCCCGGGTAGGCGATTGAAGGCATCGTACGAGCGTATCTGTACCGAGAAAAGATTCACGCTATATTGGGGCTTCTTTCTTCTGGGGCTAAGCGCTGTGAGTGAAGATTCCTAAAGCCTAAAGTTTTTACGTTTCGGTGTTGAACACATGGTGTCCTCGTATGGTCAAGGAGGTGCGCACGCCTTGCGGAAATACGTCAGTAATGAAAGTGACGGTTATGCGCGATACCAGTAGCAGCCGCTGTCTTGACAGTCACAATTTATGCATGTTCACTTAGTTGACTTACTATCAGAGCAATAAAAGGAAAATCTGGGGGTCTAGAACCCGACAATCCAATTTTCCAACCACTTGACGATGGCTGAATGCATTAAGTGTGAAAGCCAAAAACCAAAACCAGAATAGAATAGAACCTTTCCCCCCTACATGCTAGTCCCTAAAATTTCGGTTAATATGTTTTTTAAGTAATTTCTAATGTAACTTGGATGAAAAAATATCATTTTGTCATTAGTCAGAAAAGAAAACGACTCCCATTAACTAAATTACACCCGAATCCAACATCTTTCTATCTATAAAAACGGGCAGTTGTTATTTAAATTAAATACATATTTAGGCATTACAAGTAAATAAAGTAAAACCAAATAATTTATTAAAAAATAATATTCTTACAAAAACAAGTCAAGCCTAAAATATGTATTTTTATAAAAATGAAAAACATAACATTTTTTTTTGTTCTGTTACATTTTCCGCATAATATATCAGTCTTTAAAGAAAGAAAAAAGGAAATTTAATGTAAAGAATTGGTATCTTGTATTTATAAAAGAAAATAGCTTTCGGTATCTTAAAAATTACATAAATTTATTTTCTTTTATACCTTTTTTTTAAATATTCTTTTCATTTTATTTAAATTATTCTGTATTTTTCAGATATTCAGCAGTACAGACCCAGTATTAACCCTGCCCCAGGTAAGACCCTTTGAAGCAAAAATAAAGATATATAGCGCATTTTTTCTTTTTAAATCCAATGTTTTATCGATTTAAAGAAAGGTAATGACTACCTAACAGTTCACAGACACGACAAAGAGTCGTTAATTTGAAAATAGATTTTTCCTGTAGGTAGATATTTATTAAACTTCTGCGTTAAGGTAAAAGAAATAAGTGTGAATATCGTGTTAACTAAACTAACTAAGCTATATTAAAAATTAAAAGTAAACGATGCGTTTTTTGTTTTTTTTTATCTTTGGACAATCCACGAAGACTGGAAGCCTAAATACTAAAGTACCGTGGGTGTCTTAAGCAGGGTAAGAGGAAGTTTGTTAACACGGGACTTAAAAACTTGAAGATTTGGGGGGAAGGAAAGACATCTGCGGGCAGCAGGTTCCACATTCTAGAAACTCTAGGGATAAAAGAACGAACGAAATGGGAAGTTCGGGGCCTGTCCAATTGAACCGTATAGGGATGCATACGCGCGGCACCACGAGTTTCTCTGTTGGGAGCTGCAAGAGGAGAGCGATAGATCTCCCACAGCTCGACGATGGGCAAGAGAAGAAAGTCTTTGAGTAAGTAAAGGATCATTAATAAGACAAACAGGCCTTCTTTGAATGGCATCAAGAATGCTGAGGGTTGTAGGGGATGCCATTCCCCAGACATAAGAACAATATTCCAGAGAGGGTCGAATTTGGGACACATACAAAGTGTATAAATTGGAAGGAGAAAAATACTTTTGGCTCGGAAAAGAAATCCAAGCTTTTTGAAGCCGCGGTGGCTATAGATACAATGTGTTTATTCCAGTTAAGAATATTATCAAATGTGACGCCCACAAGGTTAAATGTGTCTCCGCTCTGCAAAACCTGGCCACTCCTAAGCAAAGGATGAGTGTTTGATGATTTTTTTCGCGACAAGGAACATGATTGTGTTTTGGATGCATTAATTTGAACGAGGTAAAAGGACAAAATCGGTAAAAAAATAAAAGTGTTACAGTTATTTAACAACTTAATTTGGTTACGCTTTTCACTGAATCACAGAAAATTGTTACTAATAGGATGCAGTTGCCTCGGTCATTTAAACAGGAAGCGAACAATGTCACAAAATGTTGTTTAAGTTGTGTTCGAATATCGTGCTTAATTTCAGAATTTGACATAGACAGTAAATTGTTAGTACATGTATTTTAAGGTTGTTTAACAGCACAAACAGCTTATAGATTTGTCTAGTTAGCAAGCATGTTACCGTTAATATGTTTCTCTAGTTTAATATTCTACGGACAGTAAATGCTCACTGCAATTAAATAACATTTTAAAAAGCAGAAGTTTAAAAGTACTCTGTGGTACGCAAAATTGTATTATTAATTTGGTGCATGGTTTTAAACTATAACAGCAGCAGCAGTAGTAGTAGTAGTAGTAGTAGTAGTAGTAGTAGTGGTAGTAGTAGTAGTAGTAGTAGTAGTAGTAGTAGTAGTAGTAGTAGTAGTAGTGGTGAGTAGTAGTAGTAGTAGTAATAGTAGCAGCAAAGTGGATTTACTTAGACGAATAACATAAAAACAACAAAGTTACACAAGCAACACATAATACTTATAGGGGACCTGTTGTTGGTTACTTTTATTTTAGTTTTATGTTATTTGTCTGTATAAATGCGGCATTAGTTTTATTAAAAGTTAAAGGGTAATACAGGGTTAGTCAAAAACATTTCAAACTGTCTTTTAACAAAAATTAAGATCACTTCTTCTAATTAAAAAAGAAACATGGGAAATACTTTAAAACAAGGTAAATATAGAAAAAAGTTATCTTAGGGAACTCTCAAAATTTGGTTTTATGGTTATTGACCAAATTTTAAAGAAAATATATTTAAAAAATAAAGAAGATGTTGTTTATTGTTTGGGTAGATTAATTTACTGAATGGTACTTTATTAGATACACGGCTTGGACAGTTTTTTTTTTATTTTGTTACTTTATTAAATTAAATTTATTCCATAAAAAAATAAAGCGCCAAATAAAAATGTATTTAATATCTCACAAATTTCTATTATAATTTCTAATTAAATTTTAACATTTTATCTAGTTTTTCTTTTTAGTCTTACATAAAGTTTTATAAGATCACAGCTTGCTTTCAAAAAAATATATATATTAAAAAATCTCTAGTCAAGTCAAAGATTTCAAGGAAAAATTTTCCATTTGAGTATAAAATTCGCTACGGTGCCATATCTGATAATCTGCTGGATTTTCCCCTTACAAGCAGACACGCTTCCCCTTATAATACAACACCCCTGAGCATAAAGGGTTTTTTTCTACCGATCGTTATCCAAGATTAATAACCTATACAAAACGTGTTATGGGTGATTCTTGGTTGTTGGTGTTTTTTTGTTGTAAAATTAATATTTCAGATTTATTTTCTAGAGGGTTATATTTCGTTTTACTTTTTCTTTTATTAGTTTTTTCCATCTTTTATATTTTATACATTTGAAAAAATAAAAAGGATTTTTAGTTCTTATTGCAATGCCAATGTACTAGATAGGGTAGGGCGGCACTAGTTGAGCAATTTTTCACTTGATCGGTTATAGCTCCTCAAAAATAGGTCTTAATGGCTTATAACGCATACTGATGGATTAGCAATTTATTTGTTATTAATAGTGTCCATAGTAATTTCTTTCTATTAAGTCGAATTTAGGAGCTACATCTATTTTAATGTAGATAGTCAAGTATGCTCCAACGTACCCCATAGGTGGGGTAAGTTGAGCAAGGGTATGGGGCTAGTGGAGCACTTAGAAAGTATAGTCAAATCATGGCTTGAATGTTAGATACGTTTACAATAAAAATACATTTTGACAATTTGTTGTTTATATATATAATCTTATAGTGACAAAACAACAAATCTAATTAATAAAACAGCAACGTACCTAGCTTAGCTTAACTATTGGATTTAATATCCATCAATTCATCTTCGTTTCTTAAACTTTTTAAGCAGTTTTATTTTGCTTCTCTTGTAATGCCTTCTGTATGTTAAAATTGCAGCTTTTCTTGGACCAGCCTTTGGGTATGGTCAAACTATTTCCAGAGAAAATTTATAAGTTAGGTAGGTCAGCTTGTTTTCTTTGTTGCTTGTATAAAGTTCGGGTTGTAGCCTCTTTTAAATCTTGAGAAGATTTTACTATTTTACTGGTATAAGTCCGTATCCTAAAAAATAAAAAAATAAAACATTTTATACTTAAAACCCTGGGGTTAGTTGGGCAACTGTAGCTCAACTAACCCCAACCTTAAATTTTAAAGAAAAAGTGAATTTATTAAAAAAACGATTAGAATTGTATTTAAAATCTTTATACATATTAAAACTGCAATAAATTTACTTAATATTAACACTTACCTGATTGAGAACGGAATACATTTAACTATCACAGATAAAATTTTCCGGCTTGCAATTATTTTACTTTTAATCACAAAATAAACAATGCGCACGGATACTTTTCTCGATCGCCGCGTCACCACTAGTGGTCGCAAATGGCGCAAAGAAGGGGTTGCACCCTCGCGCAACCCCTTCTTTGCGCCATTTGATGCTCTCGCGTGCGGTCGATAGTTTATAAAATATTTTGATTGCCCAACTTACCTCTATGCTCAACTAGCCCCGCCCTACCTTACATTAATAAAAGTCTACAATTTTATTTTTGGGTCTGTTAGAAGACTTGAAAAACAATCTTACGTAGAAAATATTAGAATAATATTAAAAGTTAGTAATACTAAATAGGGGTGGCCATTTGAAAACGAAACGCAGATATGTTTGGCACACCAGGTTAAGAAAAAACGTTCGGACACGTCAATTTTTGATTTTTTTGTAAAAAACATTTATAACCAATTCTACCCCTTGAACTACAACCCTCTAGTAGGGGTGAGACTTACTCTCAAAATCCTAAATAGAAAGAGAAGTCAAAATTTTGACAGCTGTCATATTAACGAAAATAATAGCAGACTTCAAACTTAGCAGATGTAATTAGGTTTAAAAGAACTTTAAAATAAAGTAGCACTACTCTTTTTATTTGAGGATTTTGGATATAAGAGGCAAAAAATTGTTTACTCCTAAAATGAAAAATTGATGTGGTCAAGCGTTTTTTCTTAAATTACCTGGAATGTCCAATGATGATTTGACACCAAATTTTGAGCGAGCGTTGGTGTTTTTATTTTTAAATAACCACACGGTATAAAAAAATCGTTACATTCAACAATGTTTCCGATTTTCGCCTAATCATGGCATAGTCTACAAGATGTATGTAGAGTTATATGTAAGCACTTAGTATAAAATAGCATATATTTATTCAGGTTAGTTAATATTGGAAAAAAAACTTAAATTAAGATTAAAAAACACAGTATGAAATAATTATAATATTTAAACTTTGAACCTGGAAGTTAAACAATTTCAAACATCATCATAAAATAAACCACAGGGTCAGGAGTATTTAGTCATTAAAACAAACGAATTCAAGCTTGGTGTTTAAACACATCGCGGCCTAAGAAAAAATTAAGAAGGAAAATAGACTATACTGGGCGTTCCCATCTTTGCCCGCAAAATTTTAAGGCGATGTACGCCTTATATACTTATTGGTAGTAAATTGTATTTTATTTGGTTTTAAATATAGTAAATATTTTATTTTTTAGGTAATTTTTTTATAATATTTTACTACATTGTCTGAGTAACGTACCCCGGGTGTTGTATTAGGTCAAGAAAATTAGGTTGCCACAATATGATGTTATACCCCATAAAATTAACCTACAGTACTAGAAAAATGACAAAACTAAATTTTAATTTATAACTTATTTCCAGTGTTTTCTTATTTTTACGCCATTATTTGCTTATGTAAAGCAGTGGAGGCTGGTGATGGACAATTTAATGGGCACACTCGCACCATAGGTAAAAACAAATGTTTAACATTTTTATCAGGCCTCTTATTATAGGTAATTAATTTATTTTTGTAATAATATGTTAAATAGTAAATTAAATAACGAGTTAAAGTAATTTTATTGACTGTAATAATCAACAATAAAAAAATAGTATATTTAACAATACAACGGGTGTCCACATCAAATTGGCCATCATCAGCCGCCACTGATGTAAAGGTATATGTTCTTTACATACTTACATTGGATAAACAAAAAGTATCGCTGTTATAATTACGGTTATTGAACTTGCTTAAAATTAAATACTTCTTACCTTATTTTTTAATTATAATTTTTTTTTTTTAACAAAAATATGTTGCAAATTATTTTTTGTTTTTTGTTCACAAACTACACTACACACAACCACAGTGTGTCCCAGGATGGGTGTTAAAAGAGAACAAATGGAGCAAAAATTTTGGCATTTTTTAACGTCCTTTTGGAAAAACTGGTCGCATGGTCCAAAACTAATAAATACAACATTTTACTCCGATTGGTAATATACAGGGCGAGTTATTAACTAAAAATATGAAAAATGATCAAGAGTAAAGTACCTTCATTTTTAAAATGGGACAAAATTTTATGGGTAAATGTGGTAGATTTTATGTCAAAAAGGTAAAGAGTGAAATAAAAAAATATTTTTTCATTATGCATTACCACTTTTAAATACTTGGATTAAGGCGTCGAATTTTAAAAATATATATTTTTTAAATTTTGCTCCCTTGGTATTATTTAAGTTGTATTGCCTAATGTAAAAAATGGTCAATTTCATTTCTTTTAACTCACAAGCTTTTACTTTAAATTTTGACATAAAATTCAGTTCTCTACAACATTTACTTATACAGTTTTGTTCTATTTTTAAAAATAAAAGTAGTTACTTCATGGGCATTTTCATATAGTTAGTTCTCGCCCTCTATAATACCCATTAGAGGAAAATTACGTATTTATTACTTTTGGACCATGTGACCAGTTTTTCCACAAATTTCAATTTAAAATTAAAAAATGTCTGGGCCATTTGTTCTCTTGTAACACCTATCCTGGGACACACTGTATTTTAATTACACAGGATGCACCAAAATATTTTGGAGAAATATAAGACAATACTTTACCTACATCTAAAAATATTTATAAAAATATAAATACATCTGTCTAGAAATGCTTCCTTTTTATGATACAAGGTATTTTAACTATTCCGTATTTAATATTTACTTTTTAATTTAATAAAAATCTGTTGTAAGATTCAGTTTTATTTTGGGCACATAAATATGTATATTATTAAAGGTCATTTCCATAAACAGTTTTTTTTTACTCATTATTACCAACACAATTCTAATGGTAATGCTAAATAACCTTTGGTACCTAATTCTGGCCATCCATTAATTTTGATGGTTTTCAACATTCTGGAATAACCAGATTTTTTCATTTGTATATCGCATATTTCAAATTTCTAATATTGATTTCAAAGTTCTTGCAACTCATATTATTTAATTAAAGTGGGCCTGTTGGTATTTAAAGCAAAAAGCAATAAAGCGAATATATAATGTTTAAAAACTGAATCACACACCTTTATTATTCGAACCCTTGTGTTTTAATAGCCATTAATGAAACGAATCAAAGCTAACTTGAACATTGAAGTATAGATTTTTTTGTTGAAGGACCGTTTGTTTAAAATTAAATTGAACTCGTATTTTTTAAGTGATTTTGTGTTTAAAACAAAAGCTGTAAAAGTTAATCACTTTAAAATCTTACTATAACTTCTATAGCGTAACGGATTATATTATTTAAATAAAAAAAATTGCTTGGTTATATTTTTTACAGAGCAAAGACACCTTTAATCTTGTGGGCGTCACATTTGAAAGTAACCTTAACTGGCATAAACACATTGTATCTATAGCCACGGCAGCTTCAAAAAAGCTTGGATTTTTCTTTCGAGCCAAAAATTATTTTTCCCCTTCTAATTTATACACTTTATATGTGTTCCAAATCCGACCTCCCTTGAAATATTGTTCTCATATCTGGGGCATGGCGTCCCCCACAACCCTAAGCATTCTTGATTCTATTCAAAGAAGAGCTATTCGTCTCATTAATGATCCTTCACTTACAGAAAGGCTTCCCTCTTTTGCACATCGTCGAGCTGTGGGGGATTTATCGCTTTTTTATAGGTACTTCCATGGCTTCTGCTCTGAAGAATTGTCCAGTATAGTTCCTCCACTTACGGTTCTCAACAGAGATACTCGTGGTTCCGCGCGTATGCATCCTTATACGGTCCAACTGGACAGGCCCCGAACCTCCCACTTTGTTCGTTCTTTTATCCCTAGAGTTTCTAGATTGTGGAACCTGCTGCCCGCGGAGGTCTTTCCTTCCCCACCAAATCTTCAAGTATTTAAGTCCCGTGTCAACAAACTCCCTCTTACCTCGCTTAAGACACCCACGGTACGTTAGTATTTAGGCTTTTAGCCTTTGTGGTTTGTCCAAAGATTAAAAAAAAGCATTTACTTTATTCAAGATAATTTTTTTAGATTTTGTATTGGTAAATTATTTTTCAAAACATTGCAAATATTGCTACTCTTATAAGAATTAAAAGGTAACTAAATAAATAGGTTGAATTTAAAATCCACCCCAATAATCTACCCATCTTATTTGGACTTCCATTAAAAAACAAATTAAAGCTAATTCAAACACTAGAGTTTCGATTTTTTGTTGAAGGTTGCTTGTTTCAAATTAAATTGGATTTAAAATTTTAGGGTTTCCCAATTTTTATAACGATAAAGCAGCAAGGGTTAATCACCGTTCTTATTTTATTTTAAGCTTAGCAAATGTTGTAGATTTTTAGGCTTCATATAAATTTAAAAATGCAGAATTTAATTTACAATATGAAAAAAAGTATGAAAGCAATTAATTACCTGAATTGTTGTTTTATATTAATTTGTGTTTTTCTATGAGGTCAAAAAAGACAAAACCACATTTTAGAACCTTAATTACCAGCCAAGTGGGAGGAGTCTAGGGTGGGGTGGGGGTCAAAGGGGAGGAGCCGAAGTGGAAGGAGTGGGGGGTTGCCAGAGTACCGCCATGCCTACTAAGGTCTGGCCACACATAACCGCACCGAGGCCGCACCGGGCTTGGATTCAAAAGCACTTTTCATGCCCCCAAAAATATAAAAACACTTTTTCTAAGCTGAGTCTATTGTTTTATGTATATCTCCTTGTTAAAATAAAACAAACGTAGGGAGCTAGCAAAGTAATGAGATATCGTTAAACTAGCCAAAGTATATACGTTAAATTTTTATCGATAATAGCACATCTTATCAGTAGTGGGTA
This sequence comes from Listronotus bonariensis, assembly GCA_014170235.1. Lineage (NCBI taxonomy): Eukaryota > Metazoa > Arthropoda > Insecta > Coleoptera > Curculionidae > Listronotus > Listronotus bonariensis. The sequence goes on along the minus strand of JACEGR010000173.1, from coordinate 333,668 downwards.
GCAAGGTAAAAAAGTTCTACCTACCTACAATACCTTTGTTCGCGGGTCTAGTAATGAACCGATTCTGAACCAGAACCGAACTGGTTTAGAATTGTTTTAAAGCGCATGTCTAGTTATTTATTAGTTCGGAATTTTTATTTACCGCGAACGATTTTCTATACAGCTGAGGATGTATTCTAACCTAGCCTTTTGGTTATGATTTTTCATTGTTAAATTGGATACTACACAAAAAAATCTAAAAACAACGTAAATTGCTCTACTGTCAAAAGCCACTCGAGGTCTCTCGGCGGAAGACGAGGGATTCCCTGCCTTCTCTCGTTTTTAACATAAGTATGTGTATTTAAATAAAGATAAAATTCAAACAACAAGAAATGGTAAAATCTTGTAATATTGTCTATATTTTTTAATTAAATCTTTATTTATTTTATTGCATACATACATTCATACGGAATACAATTAAAAATCCTTTGTTTATATACTCTCAGAATCACAAAAATATAAAAAAATATTAACCCGCATAAAAAGTGGCAGAAATAAATAAACTGTAATGCAACGGTTTATTTCTGTACCACAAAAACAGAAAACAGCTGACCATGTCGACAATGCGCATGAAATTCCGAACTGAACTTTTAGTTCCAACAAAAATCCCAGGACTGCTAATCAAGTTACGAACCGGTAACGAACTGATTCCATTGTAACCCGCGAACACAGAATTGTTACTAAAAATTCAGAATTTTACTAACCGTGAACGCTGCTTGTTTCACTGCGCATGCGAATAGTCCCAGAACCGGTTTCTGAATCGAACCCGCGAACAAAGCGTCAAAATGTCAGAGTTAACGCGTCGAGATTTTCTAGCAAAAATGTTCTATAATTTCAAGCGAGGTTTAAGTGCTGATGATTGTGTCAGTGAATTAAAATTTATATTTAATAAAAAAGCACCATCCTGTAGCTCAGTGTATCGGTGGAATAAACAGTTCCAAAGAGGAGATTTTAACTTGTCCGACGATTCTCGACCCGGGCGGCCGGTTGAAGCGGTGTCCCCAGAAAACGTAGCTGCAGTTCAAAAACTAGTTGAGATAGACAGACATATAACTTACAAACAAATAGAAGAATTACTGAAGATTAGTGCACCATCAGTTTATACCATTTTACATGACAATCTACGAGGTAGAAAAATTTGCACGTTGTGGGTACCGCAGCTTTTAACAGAGGCCCAACTGGAGTGTCGTAAGAAGAGGTGTCAAAAATGCTCACCAAGTCCGATGGCGGAAAATTTTCTAGTGTAAATTCAATAGTAACAGGTGACCAATCTTGGCTGTATTGTTACGACATAAAATCTAAATAAAAAAACAAGGTATGGCTCTTTGAAGATGAGGAACAGCCGACAACTGTCAAACAATTTTGATCCGTAAAAAAGAAAATGGTCGTGGTCTTCATCGGCAAAAGGGGTATTATAAAACGAATAGCTCTTGATGAACAGAAAACTGTTACAGCAAAATGGTACACCAAGATTTGTTTACCTCAAATAATTGAATCTTTAAAAAACTTCGACCAAACTCGCGCCTCGACACCTGGCCGCTTCATCCTGATAATGCTCCTACACCTAAGACTCAATTAACTCAGGGTTTTTTAAGCCGATCTGGTCTAATTCTACTGAAGCATCCTCTTTACAGTCCTGATCTCGCTCCCTGTGATTTTGGTCTCTTCCTAATGATAAAGGATTAACTGAAAGGTCACCGTTTTTCGTATGACTACCAGTGAATTCAAGCCTGGGATTTGGCGTGTGAGCAAGTTCCCGAAAAAACATGAAAGAACATTTTTGATGATTGGTTTCAGCATACGGAGAAGTGTATCAGAGCCGACGAAAAAAATATAAAGTAAAGTTGCCAAATCTCAAAACTTATCTAGTGACCTACGTATTTATCTAGTTATATATTTATGTTTCTTTTCATCCAAACTTTGAGTGTATTATGGGTGAAACTCTGTAACCTTATTTGTAAAGGTTTAATATACGATTGGTTGTAATTTAAAGCGTAGTATTACAGACTCATGTTACTGCAATTTTATTTAATGCAAAACTTTTTGTTTTAGGTTTTCGGAACCTAAGTTCCTGAATATGCTTTCTAGATTATGCTACCCAATATTTTCAAAACATTTAGTTTTGTTCGTGACCCTGATTATACCTAAGTTTTTACACAATTCATAATACAATGTTAAAAGTCGTAAGCACAGCTCATAAAGCATTTTACTTAAGCTTAATAAATATTACGTAAAAATATTCTCATATTTTTTGAATAACCATTAGCAGCGGTGTCCTAAGAGCTAAATTAGAAGAAGAAAAACAATTTTTCAAAACGTATTTTTAAAACTTTGTATTACGATATTGCAAAGTTGCAATTTTAATAATAAATTGCCCCGGACCCCCTACATTTTAACAGCGAGACGCATTTTTTGGCGAGCTACGCTGTAGGCTCGTTGCGGTTATGTGTGGCCAGACCTTTAGAAATCCAAGAATACTAGCAGCCTTGTTTGTGCAAAAAAATATTTTTTGACATTTTAATTTTAAATTAAATTTTAAATAATGTGTACAAATGCTCTGCGGGTTGATAACTCGGTAAACAAAAACATTTAGAATATTTTGTTTTTCATGCATATTTTATTTATGTTTTACTGTAGAAAGAAAATAATAAAGCTGAGATGATTTAATTAACTGCTAAAATTATCATTTAAATTATAATAATAAATTTTAAATTACCTTTTATGTTTCTAAAACATTTGTTATACCCATTTATTATTACAATTAAAGAAAAATCTTTTAAAAACTAAATACATTTTTGTAGGTAAAATAGGTATTTATATAAAATTGTCTGATATACGGTTTTTTGTTATAAAAAAATGATGCTCTGCCATGAAAACCTTTTTCTAACTATACGTCGTGTCTACTTAACTTCGCACCATCTGGAAAACTTTTTTATTATTAATTTTACAGAAACCAAGTTATTTTTTATAAAAAGTTGTGCATGGTCTAAAACCTAAAATAAAATTATCAGGTACTATTTGGCTTCAGAGAAAATTATCTGAAATTTTTTACAATATCGAATTTTTTATAAAGAGAAAATAGTTAGAATTAAAGATATTGTGCAGTTAGAGAAAAAAATATATTTTTAAATTTTCTATGCGATAACGGTAAAAATTTAGGTTTGCATATCATTTCATACTTATTATAAAACTTAATATGTAAAGAAAACTTGAGAACTCTTAACTGTCCAAAATGATCGTTATCGAAGAAAAAATATATATTTTTTTAAATAAACTAGTTTGCATATTGGATTTTTTTATTTTAACAATAAGCATTTTCTATTTAATACTAAATAACCTACAGTTTATTTTATATTCAATACAGATATATATTTTTTTAAACAATAGTAGGCAAAATTTAAGAAACCAGAATACGGACCCGCGCGTTTTAAAATGTATATGAAAATTCTTTTATTAAAACTGTGTAGACAAAACGTTACAAAAAATGTTAAACAAAGCTGTTAAAAATATTAATAAAATAAAAAAATTCTCGGATTGTTCCAAAAGTAATTTTAAATTTTAAACCATTTTTTTCTAATAAAATTATCCTTTCTACTTTTTATTGAAAAAAATTTCATACACAAAAAACAATATTAGTTGTATATCTATCCTGTTAAAGTGATCGCGCTATAAAAATATATAAAGTATTGATTACAAGGTAAAATGAAACCTTCTAAATTAAATTCTTTCTTTTATAAAAAGCACATTTATTTGATTTAGGTAAAACGCGTAAAAACAATAATAAATATTTAAAAAGTAGTATTTATTAGCAAATTATAGACAACAAACCACAAAATAATCAACTTAAAGTAAATATTTATTCAGCTTGAACCTTCAAGCAACAATAATATAAACATCCAATTTTATATTCAGAAACAATTTGTTGCGGGATCATAAAATTACATTAAACATTTTTGTTTTGTAGTTTGTAATTAAAAAAAAATACATTTGGATTTTTGCAACTGGCTTTATTTCCGTGTTCAAAGAATAAAGAACAGAACTAGAGTATCACATTGGCCGTAAAAATGGTGCCTGCTGCAGTATCTAAATAGCGGGATTTTGTTAATGTAATGACGAAAATTAGTCTGTGCTGTATGAAAATTTTAAATTACGCGTTTTTATCAACTGCAAATAATTTTACAGCTTGCACTTAGGCATTTTATATTTTTTGATAAAAATGTAAAATGAATATTTTTTAGAAACCTATTTATTTATAATACCTATATAAATTTTATTTTTATTTGCTTCGTATAAATAAGTCGTATAATATTATTAGTTTATTCTATTTTATTCTTTTTTTTCTTGGTTTTGGTCCCTTCAGGTCCAATCCACCACTCTCCCCCTTCCGGACTATGCTTCCCAGGGCTTTATCGGCGAAAAATCTGGATAATTGAGCTCGTAGCTCCCAGAAATTCCAAAAAGAACACAAAAATAATTTTACAATCGATGCAATTTTTATTTTCGTATAACTATAGACAGTTTGGATGCCTATTATCATAAAAAAGGCCGATATTTTAGCAAAAATTGTGATTTGACGATTAAATTCATTCATAAAAAATGCTAATAGAGGATTCGCTTTTGAAAGTAAATTGGCTAACTAAATAAAATTCCATTTATGAATACTAGTTGAACTCCTGATTCTAAATAATTTCAAAGCACTAAAAATAATTTAATTATTTAAAATAAGTTAAAAAATATCAATTTAAACACATAATCAAAGATTTTTCAGCCCTAATAAAATAAAAATTTCATAATGTTTTGGATAATGCAATACAATTACGTACGCATGCACAAAAGGAGATACAATCATAAAAAAATGCTAATGGAGGATTCGCTTTTGAAACTAAATTGGCTAACTAAATAAAATTCCATTTATGAATACTAGTTGAACTCCTGATTCTAAATAATTTCAAAACATTAAAAATAATTTAATTATTTAAAATAAGTTAAAAAATATCAATTTAAACACATAATCAAAGATTTTTCAACCCTAGTAAAATAAAAATTTCATAATGTTTTGGATAATGCAATACAATTACGTACACATGCACAAAAGCAGATACATTCATAAAAAAATGCTAATACTCGCTTTTGAAACTAAATTGGCTAAATAAATAAAATTCCATTTATGAATACTAGTTGAACTTCTGTTTCTAAAGAATTTCAAAGCATTAAAAATAATTTAGTTATTTAAAATAAGTAATAAAATATTAATTTAAACACATAATCAAAGATTTTTCAACCCTAATAAAATAAAAATTTCATAATGTTTTGGATAATGCAATACAATTACGTACGCATGCACAAAAGGAGATACAATCATAAAAAAAATGCTAATAGAGGATTCGCTTTTAAAACTAAATTGGCTAACTAAATAAAATTCCATTTATGAATACTAGTTGAACTCCTGATTCTAAATAATTTCAAAGCATTAAAAATAATTTAATTATTTAAAATAAGTTAAAAAATATCAATTTAAACACATAATCAAAGATTTTTCAACCCTAGTAAAATAAAAACTTCATAATGTTTTGGATAATGCAATATAATTACGTGAACATGCACAAAAGAAGATACATTCATAAAAAAATGCTAGTACTCGCTATTGAAACTAAATTGGCTAACTAAATAAAATTCCATTTAAGAATACTAGTTGAACTCCTGTTTCTAAATAATTTCAAAGCATTTAAAATAATTTAGTTATTTAAAATAAGTAATAAAGTATCAATTTAAACACATAATCAAAGATTTTCCCACCCTAGTAAAATAAAAACTTCATAATGTTTTAGATAATGCAATACAATTACGTACACATGCACAAAAGCAGATACATGTACAGCTATTAGCAACGTAGCATCAATAGGAATTTCCAATAATCATAAATTTTACCGTCTCTAAATAGTACCCCAATAGGCAGGTGCAGGTATCACGAAGAGCCAATAAGGCTTAGTGCCTTGAATCAGGATTGATATGGAACATATATGTATATCCGATACTATATGCGACGTGTTAGTTAAACCGTTTGTAAATATACGGACCAATGCGTATTTCTATATGTGTTTGAAAGCTTCTATCTATCTTTCGGATAGATAGTGTCAGTTTTTGTTATAGCTTCCCTTTTAATGATCTTGCATTTTTAGATTATTTGTTACTCAGACATTGCTAAAAATCTGGTAAAAAATATTTTAAAATTTTTAATAATTAAAATAAACAAATACTTGTAGGTCATACAATACTAAATTATGTGTCTCTAAAAGGTCTGTATAAAAGTTACCATAGACTCCTTGGGCCTAAATACAACGATCTAACCCAATTTACTTTAGTCGAAAAGTTAATCGTTTACGAGATACAGGGTGCTAAAGTTATTATTTTAATTTAGTTATGTTATTTATTATTGAATTTTTTTTACTAAATTTGGTATAGGTTTTTTAAGAAAGTAATTAAAAGCTGCTCATATTTTTACTGTTAAATGTAGAGGGAGCCACCTACAGTCATTTGCTTTTATTCAAAGTGCCATTACTTTTTTGCCTCGATATATCATGATTCTAGAAAATATTGTTTACTCTCCCATATTTCTTGCACAAAAAAGATAAACTTTAATAAATAATATCGCTAAAAGCAACCGATTCTAAAATATTTTAGATTTAACGTTTTATTTCACATAAAAAAAATTTTTTGCATATACATATACAGGGTGTTTCAAAAATCGATCACGAAACTTAAGGAGGTGATTCTACTTGACAAAATAAGGGTAGAGCTTTTAATTTTTTTTTCAAAATGTCATTTGTTTTCGAGTTACAAGCCGTCAAAGTTCAATTTTTATTTTGGTTTTTTCGCCATATTGCATTTATTTTTTAACCAATCCAGTTGATATTTGGCACACAAATCGAGCTTTGCAGATTCAAAAATTTTAAGACAAAAGTAATTTTTTTATATACCGTCAGAGGGCACTTTACCTAAAACTTATAATTTATTTACATCATAACTTATTTATTTTGACAGATATCGCAAAGCTGGGGGCGCCATTTTATAGACAATCAAAAACTTAAAAAATAAGGTACTTTTTACCAAAGTCGATAAACCTCGCCGTTTAGGCACCAATAGACATCAAAGTTTTCATCAATTTTAATTAAATTACCTACATACATACAGGGTGTCCAGTAACTCAACCGACAAACTTAACCAAACGATTGTATAACAAAAAATAAGAAAAAGACTTTATAAAAACATATATCCTAAACGTCTTGATTTTTACTACGAGGTGTTAAAAATTAAAAAAAAGTTTTTTTATTTCTAACACATCGTAGTTCAAAAACTAAGACGTTTAGGACATATGTTTATATAAAGTGTTTTTCTTATTTTCTGTTTTTGTTTAACCAACAACAACACTTGGGATAATAAAATGTTACATTATTTGTGTTTTTTTTCTTTTTGATAAGACACATTTTACAATAAAAATAATGTTATATTTATGGTATTAAGAAAAAAAATATTATGACATATATTGTGCTGCAAAAGAGCTTTAATTAATTATTAAAAAAAAATATATTAGATCAACATTTTATGAAAGAAATATATTGTAAATTACCATTTGTACAAATATTATTTAGGCATCAGTGATACCACTAACCACATTTCAGTCGCTTATGTTGTTAAAGACTAAGGTTTTATTGGTATTTTGTATTCAAGGAATGTAGATAATAAGGTTTTTTAACCCCCCACTTGCATAAGTCCATTTTTGAATAAAAAAACGGCATTTAAGGCTTCTGCAAAGAACTCCCTAATCAAACAAGCCAGTTTCTTTCTCTTGTTCGCCGTACTAATATTAAAAAGGACTTTTCTCCTTCTAAGAAAATCAAATTTAAGAAAATATATATAATATTTTACGCCTAATTAGCTTAACTTGAAGCTGTCAATCAAAATAAAAAATAAAATTAATTTGATACGTGCTATAAAGTTCCCAGCTGTAAAAATACCCAAGCCTATAAAATGAAATATTACACTTTCAATAATGCAATTCAACAGAAGTAATAAAGAATACTGAAATTAGGAACGCTAATTCCACTATAAATCCATGCAAATCCAATAAAAATTGGTGATTATCGCACGATTAAAAGTTGAATAAACTCCTGTTAAAAATGTGAAAATTAATTATGTTTTTAACATCGTAAATCTTTATTTTTGCTCGAGTTTCATAAATAATAAAGATAACGATAATTAAATGTCATCTTGGTGTTATCATTTTGCTTTTCTAAAGTAAAGAAGATTGTGTATTTAGATGCGTTTTAACGTAATGAGATTATTTTGTAAATCCCTTAAATTTAGGTCTTTAATACTTTTAATTGTCTTCAGTCGCAAGGCGGTGCAAAAAGGTATTGCACCTAAAGCATTTTCTTAATACTTAAAAGTTAACAAACACTTTTTTCGTAAAAGATCTTTTGAAAGTTCTAAAAGCATTTTTGTTTTTTACATAAGTGCATGGACATGCCATAACTAATAATGGTAAAAACGGGTAGTTTTATTTTGGAAGATAAATAACTATTTAAATAAAAAAGAACAAGAATTTTGAGGACAAATAATAATGATTTACAATAGAAAACAAGGTAGTTACCTATTTTTTTAGGAATAATTTGGTTGTCTTTGGCCATAATTTCCAAAGGTTATGCGTTTAGGCTAGAACTAACCCTGTATATATGTTACGATTAAACACCGATTTCGGCAAATGGTCGAAAAATACGGCCAAAACGCGTTCTGCCCCCACCATATTGCCAATGTTCGAAATATCGCTTTCTGGCTATTTAATGTATACCAGAACGCGTTCTGGATCTTTTGAAATTGCCAGAATGCGTTTTGACTTTTCGCAGTTAGCCTGAAAGCATTCTGGCTTTTGTCATATTGCCAGAACGCAATTTATTTGGACTACCTTTGCAAAAACGAACAAATTTAGATGTAAGTCTTGCATTAAAATAAACTGGTTTTTGAAAAAACATTTTAGTTGCCCATTAAGAGCGTGAATTATTAAAAACTTAAAAAACTTGCCTAACAATGGTTTTAGGATTTAGCCCAGAAACAGCTAATGCAACTAATGGACCTCTAAAAACTTTGCATAGACTGGCGCTATAAATGTTAAATTAGTTTTTACCTTAGAACTCTGATTTAAAAGCTTTTTTGTTTAAATGTTATAGGTTTATTAAATAATTAACCAACTTTGACTAGAAATAATAAAATAAAACCTAAAAAGTAATTAAATGGTAGTGCAAAAAGCAAAATTAAATATTCCAACGCGTATAGTAAGAACATTTTAAAAGCGCAAATTCGGTACCCTTTAAAAATAATACAAAAACATAAAAAAGTCTCACAACTACTACTAAGATTTTTTTACCTTTTTCTTTATCAGTTTTTGTACTTACAATTGCCTTCCTACTTTTTGCTACTTCTGAGTGTAAGGACAGATACAAGATTTTTTTATAATTTACAAGGTTTTCCATTTTAAAATTTATGTTTTGTCCTACACTGTATATCCTAAAAGGACGCGCTTTCTGGACGGTTTGTTTGTATGCTCGACGCGTTCTGGCAATTTTAAAAGATCCAAAATGCATTCTGGTCTATAATAAACGGCCGGAAAGCGATTTTTCGGACTTTGGTAATAGATTAGTGACCAGAATGCGTTTTGGCCGTATTTTTCGACCATTGGCCGAAATCGGTGTTTAATCCTAACATATACAAGGTTATTTTTAACCCATACGCAAGCATATATGACTTAACAAAAAGAAGGTTATAAAGTTTTTCTAGGTAGTAAAATAAATAACCCTAAGCATTCTTGATTCAATTCAAAGATGAGCTATTCGTTTCATTAATGATCCTTCACTTACAGAAAGGCTTCCTTCTCTTGCCAATCTTCGGGCTGTGGGGAATTTATCGCTTTTTTATAGGTACTTCCACGGCTTTTGCTCTAAAGAATTGTCCAGTATAGTTCCCCCACTCACGGTTCCCAACAGAGAAACTCGTGGTTCCGGGCGTATGCATCCCTATACGGTCCAACTGGACAAGCCCCGAACTTCTCACTTTGTTCGTTCTTTTATCCCTAGAATTTCCAGATTGTGGAACCTGCTGCCCGCGGAGGTCTTTCCTTCCCCCAAATTTTCAAGTATTTAAGTCCCGTGTGAACAAACTCCCTCTTACCGCGCTTAAGAGACCCACGGTACGTTAGTATCTAGGCTTTTAGCCTTTGTGGTTTGTCCAAAGATTAAAAAAAACATTTTTTTTAATTTTCAAATGTGGTAATTATACCATTTAAATATTAAAACAATAAATACACTAGTAGGTAAAGTACCTTTTTTATTAATTAGTTTGTGTTTCTATAATTTTATTTTTTTTATTTAATGGTGAATCATGATTTACCTTTATAACTAAAAACATTTTACTAACCTTTTTTTTTATTGTTAAATGACAATGTGACAGCTTTGCATGATCGTCTATAGCGCTTCGAACTAATAATTCAGTCTGCAAAACACACTGTACGCCTAATATGTTATAAAATATCACAGTCATTTGCCTAACAAGGGCCAAGGCAAATGCGTTTACCTGTGCAAATTGCTCTTAAATAAAAAAAAAAATATATATATAATTATCAAGTCATTTGCCCAGGCAGAAGGCATTTGCTATTTTTTTGTTTTATTGTATATTTTTCTATCATTGTAGTAATTTCTCTGATCTTGATGGATTGCTAATGTTAAACCTGCGCGAAACAAAAGTTACATTTCATGGGCGAAAAAACCGGTTTGTACGCAAGCCAGTTGAGGGTAAACGCACCCGGACCCAAACAAACTATTCGCCTTATAGGAAAGAATGTGTTGACCGCGTCCTGGTTTTCTGTTCGAAGTACAGCAGCTAATGAGCGTCACGGTCAGACAGCGGACGAAGGGTACGGGGTGCCGGTGTTTGTATTTTGCCACGGCTTTTAAGTGCGCATGTTCGTCCACCCACTGCGCGCGGTCGTAAAAATCCGAAAAATGCTTCTTGCCACTGCGGATCCAAATGTAGGTTATCTATGAGTAATTTATAAATGTGAATAGTTTTATTCTACTATATTAAAGCATAAAAAAATGTTACCAACTTTCTGCAGTTTATTTTTAAATTTAAAAAAATAATAAATTTATGTCCTCAAATAAACTTGTCCAAATGTTTATTTTTAAAAACAGTAACGAAAAGCAAAGATATCTTCTAAATTTTTTACCGTTTGTACCATTAGATCCGCAATATATTTTAAAGAAAAACCTGAAAACGTCAGCGACATAAAATTCAATTACGTGACCACATCTTTTTATATGACCATAAGCTTGATTTATACTTTGGTGCATACTAGGATACGTATACAGGTAAATACAAAAAGGTATATACAAAAAGGTATAAGTACTTGACTTTTATTTTGTGGGACATATTGTTGTTGTTTTGATTAAACACGACTTTCGTTTTAAAGTACGTTAATTTTTACTTTAGTAAATAAGAGCAAAGTCAGAAAGTGCTTTTAAGTGGATTAACTGGCATAAAGTTTTACTTTGTTAACAATGTTGCCAACATACAGTGTGTTTTGTAAGTTGGCGTCATATGGGAAACTTTTTATTATTTTTTTAAAAAAGTTGTTCTTTATAAAAGTACTGCATGGTCCAACACCTAAAAGCAATTATAAGATTTTAAATTGTATCAGTCATCTACGAGGTTTGGCCAAAAATATAATTTTTGCTTAAGAGTAAAGTACAGGGACGGAAATAAAATTTCGTACACTTAGGTTAACATTTTATGTCAATTTTCAATATTTTGGTAAACTTGGCTTTTTACCTATTTTTTACCTTAATTAATAATATTCAATAAAATACTTGACTTCAAAATAAAAATATAGTTTATTTTATTTAAATATTGAAGAAAAAACACTGACTTAACATTTCAAAGCGGCACCATTTTTTTCCACTAATAAGTTTAAACGTGTGGGCATCATTTGTGCATGGTGAACATTGTAATTATTCCAGGTTTTTTCAATTTTATTCCACAACTGTTTTGTGGATGGAAATCATTGTTCTTGTTAATTTTCTTTACGATATATTCCCAAACGTTTTCGATTGGATTGATATCAGGGCTTCTTGAGGGCCAAGGTAACAATGAAATGTTATTTTCAAGTAGTCGGTCCAAAACTCTCCTTGCTGTATGGACGGGGCAGTTGTCATGCTGGTATATAAATTTTTCTTGTTCAAATATATTGTTTACCGATGGCAACATAACATTTTGGAGTATGTGTATATAAGCTTGACTATTAAATCTTTCTCGAATACGGTGGCATATGCCCTCTGAAAGACATATACCCCCATACATTAACAGAAAATCTTCCACTTGTTTTAACATGTTGGCTATACACTCTAATCTGCACGCTATAATAAGATTAAAAATCTTTTCATCGGTAAATACTACCCTTTCCCAAAAATCCATACCTTGCGGTAAATATCCCAGTGCAAACCCCATTCTTTGCTCTTTATTCATATCGGTCTAAAATGACTTTTTAGCAGCTACACTGGTTCTCAATTCCGAATTTTTCCTAATAAGATTTCTTGTCGTTCTTACTGTCCCAGGAAAATTAGTTTGGTTGTGTGCTTCTACAGCTGTCTGAAATAGATTGTTTCGCAAAAAATCTATCAGATCATTATCTTGATTTTGGTTTGAAATTTTTCTTTTTCCACTTCCAGCCCTTCTCTCCAATGATCCTGTATTTTTCCATTTAGTTCTGAGGCTTTAAATAGTGCTTCTTGGTTTCCCAACTTGCTGAGCTATTCTTCCCAGAGAAACACGTTCTTCGAATAGAGTAATTACTCTTGCCTTCTCTAGTTCATTTATTTTCCAAAATTAAAAAAATGTAAAATAATATAATTTTGAAATGTGTGACAGATAACAATTTGTCAAGTAATATTTCCAGGTGATCCAGGTACGCAAAAGCCAACATCACACTGGGAAAAATTAGGTGTACGAGATTTTAATTCCGCCACTGTACCTGGATTTTTGCTAGTATCAAAAAATGTTATAAATAAAAGATGTTTAGAATGAAAAATTAATTCTAAATAGGAAATTTTATTTATTTACAAAAAGTATTTTTGATGTTTTTCTCCGCGATAATGCGAAAAATTTGGGATTGTACATTAGTGTACTACATTTTACGATAATAAATATCATAGGACAGTTTTAAATAAACTTTTTAGATTTATTGGTATTAAATAAAACAAGAAGAATTTACAATGCATTAATGTACAAACTTAAATTTTCTTAATTTTCGCAGAAAAAAATCAAGATTTTTTGGAAATAAAAACAAAATTGCATATTTAAAAGTAATTTTTAATTCTAAAAATCTATTCTTTATAATAATTTCCGATATAAGCAAAAATACAGGTTTGCTCTGATAATTGCCTTTTAGATTTTGAATCATGCAAAACTTTTAATAAAAAAAAAAATTCGTACAATGAATAATTTAAAAGTTCTTAATATAGTTCCAACTGTATTTAAAATGTGTTTAAATAAACTATTCTTATATGTTAAATAAAAAAAAATAACTAAGATTTAAAAATCGTATTAAAGTTTTACCAAATGTTGTATAGAAATTTAAGTGAGCATCTATAATCGCATTCCGACTACAGTTAGGATTGATTCACTTTCAGAGAATAGAGCAAGATAGAGACGAACCGATAGAGTAAAGCTCGACGCTTAACCCGCGATAGAGAAAAACAAATACAATGGCATTAAATAGACAACTTCCAATTAACAATATTGCTGGCTGGAGAAATTATTATCCATTAATTAAGGCGACTTAATTGGTTTCTTGCAAATTTCAAACAGTTCGGCAAGGAAACTGGAGAGAGATGCCAATGTTTGTGCTTTAGTTAGAGAAACTCAAAGCCGTATTTACGTAATTATTTTATTTTTAGTTATGCAATCGAAAAATTAACTCCTTCGTAGTCGAGAATAAAAGAGACTCGAAAGATTAAAATAATAAGCCAGATGCCGTCAAAAGAAAGCAATATCTAGATTGGATTTTACAAAATTGAGTTTCTGCTTTTAAAGGCAAATTGGTAATTAATTAATTAAAGATTAAATGGGGTTTTAAAAAGCTTAAAATTAATGTACTTTAAAAAAAATAAAACAAAAAAATTAAATATACAAGGGAATTACCATTTGTATTATTTTAACTTACTATACAGTTACACAACACGTTAATTTACATTTTTAGAGAGACACATTTTTGTATCAAACATTACTTGTCCAGGGTTACCCCCTCGCCCCACCAACACAAACGTCAAAAAGTTTAAATGGGAAAGGGGGTCAAGTAATACCTTGTCTTAAAGGGTTTAAAATTCTCTTTACCAGATTAAAATCGGTCCGGTAGTTTTCGAGAAAACGTACTCTAAATACTTGGTGTCTTTAGCCACTGTAAGTTTTTTATTTTTTAAAATATTAAAATAAAATCTGGTAAGTAGATATATCACCTAAATGTGCAATATTTTATATATTATATTATATTTAGTTGTTTTTATTTATAAAAAAAAATTAACGTGCTTTAGGATTTCTTTGGAAGTGTACAAATAACGGAATTACGGAGGGTGGTTCGTTTTCATTGCAATACACTGTAAAAATCTTTTATTGTAAAACTATTTTTAAAGATTTTTTAAAACAAAATATCTTTAGTAAATGGTATTTACATATTTAATGCAATGTTTTAATGAACTAAATAAGTTTTAGAAAAGTACCTTTAGATTTTAGTTTTAATGGCAAAAATCCCAGCCAGGTGCGGCAACACCAGGGTCCTTATTCTTGAAACTGGGGAACAGCGTTCTTATAAGAAAAGTGGGCGGAGTTCTCTCGAAAAGCTTAAATAGGTATTCTTGAACGCAAACGACTGCTTCCACCACGCGACTGTAAGGAAAACAACCCGGGAAGTGAATGATCATTTGAGCGATGTAATCGAGTCTGTTCTCTTATGCTCAAGAATTAGGACCCAGGTATGATAAGTAATCAGATCGCTGACCGCCAGTGAACACCGTGTGCCATTGAGGGTGTTTTCGAAACCACCGTAAACTGTAGGTCCCGTTGAAATATTATTTTTAGACGTTAGGAAGTTTTTACTCTAATTACAACGTAACACACGCGCGCTGGTGGCTGCTGCGGTTGTATCGGCAGCGTCGATCACCGAAGTTAAGCAGTAAAGTTCGCGCCCATAACTTGGATGAGTGATCGAGCACGCGGTGTTCTGCTCGGGGGTGAACGAACGGACCAAGCAGCAACCATCAAGTTATGGAATGAATGATGTGTGAATGGGAAGGAGTAGGTGTCAAGGTACAATAAGCCTTTGGGCTGCAGTGCAACACCTAGGGGGCGGTCTTCGGACCTAGGTGAGATGACCACGAAAGGGCGAAAAACGTAACGCACAAGATCGACTCAAGCAACTAGTTTCATTGGTCTGACCCAGAAGGATTTTGTCGAAATATTCACACTAGCGCAGTCCGATTAATACAACAATACGACTAGTACTGTTGACTGCCTTAAAATCACTGAAAGAATTATAAACTTTATTATGTACACGATACCTTTACCCAGTAGGTATCGAATTATTTATTTTCATTATTAAATAAATTATTTTTAACGTAAAAATTAGATTAGCTTTGTAGGTGTATATTTAAAAACAAAATAACCATTTTAAAATATTAAACCAGGTGCAGTAAGTGGAAAAGTGTTGTTGTAAGACACTCATGTAGTAATTATTTTTAGCTAAGCACTATCTTGAATTTTTTCCAGCCCTAAACTTTATACTAATAAATTTACAAAAAGTTTGGTTTTTGTAAATACATTTTCTTATTTTTAAAAAGCCTTGTCTTGTAATTATGCTGAAATTTAATTAGAAGCAAAGAATTTTAAAATAACACAAAAGTCAAGTAAATTATTTTTAATATAAAATAGGAGCAGTAAAATATTGGTATATTGCAAGCTAAAGACAAAAAATTGTAAGTTATTAAAATTTAACTTGCCGGTTTTATTAAAATAATAAATATTTATTGGAGTTTTACAATTTTTGATTTAAGTTAAGAGTAACTGAATATAAAAAAATAAATAGTTTTTTTATTTGGACAAACAACGAGAGCTAAAAGCCTAAATACTAACGTACCGTGGGTGTCTTAAGCGAGGTAAGAGGGAGTTTGTTGACACGGAACTTAAATATTTGAAGATTTGGGGGAAGAAAAGACCTCCGCGGGCAGCAGTTTCCACATTCTAGAAACTCTAGGGATAAAAGAACGAATAAAATGGGAAGTTCAGGGCCCGTCCAGTTGGACCGTATAGAAATGCATACGCGCGGCACCACGAGTTCCTCTGTTGAGAACCGTTAGTGAAGGAACTATACTGGACAATTCTTCAGAGCAAAAGCCATGGAAGTACCTATAAAAAGCGATAAATCCCCCACAGCCCGACGATAGGCAAGAGCGGGAAGCCTTTCTGTAAGTGAAGGATCATTAATGAGACGAACAGCTCTCCTTTAAATGGAATAAAGAATGCTTAGGGCTATGGGGGACGCCATGCCCCAGATATGAGAACAATATTCCAAGAAAGGGCTGATTTGGGACACATATAAAGTGTATAAATTAAAAGGGGAAAAATACTTTTGGCTCGAAAAAAATCCAAGCTTTTTTGAAGCTGCCGTGGCTATAGATACAATGTGTTTATGTCAGTCAAGGTTACTTTCAAATGTGACGCCCACGAGAATAAAGGTGTCATTGCTCTGTAAAACTTCGCCGCTCATAAGTAGAGGATGAGTATTTAATGTTTCTTTTCGCGACAAGGAACATGATTGTGTTTTGGATGCATTAAAATGAACGAGATTTTGGAGCCCCATTCCCATATTAAATTAAGATCATGCAAAAGAGATATCTGCATCGCTCTACGTTTGTATTTCAAATCAGGTTATTAATTTACGCTTTTCCAATACGCTTTTCCAATAAAAATAAAAAATACAGTGCACTCGTTGTAATCCGACGACAAACGTTTTGCAAAGGTCTATCTATTTTCTGTAGAAAACCAGCAAATTTGTTGAATTATAGAATACCGCCTAGAACAATACGTTTCAAGATATAGTGGTGGCCACCTGCAAATTACAACCTGTTCAATTATTGATTAGTGAAGATTTTTCGATATTTTTAGGTATAATCAACCATAATAAGCGTGTCGGATTACAGGGATCGCCGGATTAAACAATGTTCGGATTATCTTGGATACACTGTAGTTGAAAAAAATCATTTTAGAACAACGCAAAATTTTGCACGACAGGCAGTATGGATTTCGCCACAAAAGATCTACAGCAGATCTCCTTTCCTTCGTTTCACACTGCTCTCTTGAGTTTCTAGGTGAGTCCCAGATCGTTGCTCTTGATATATCCAAAGCTTTTGACCAGGTCTGGCATGCCGCACTTCTTAATAAACTTCCCTCCTATGATCTTTCAACTAAACTATGTACTTGGCTCTCTAGTTATCTATCTGATCGACGTATATCAGTTATTGTGGACGGCCATTCTTCAAGCTTTCACCAAGTCAATGCTGGAGTGCCTCAGGGCTCCGTTCTGGCACCTACATTGATTCTTCTTCACATCAACGACCTTCTCTCGTCCACAACTAATTCCATTCGTAGTTTCGCCGACGATAGTACTCTTCACTCCAGTTTTCAGGTTCCTAAACCCATCACTAAACCTAATTTGGAAAACAAACGCAGAGCAATGCAGATATCTCTTTCGCAGGATCTTAATTTAATATTGGATTGGGGCGCCAAAAATCTCGTCCACTTTAATGCATCCAAAACACAATCATGTTCCTTGTCGCGAAAAGAGTTACCAAATACTCATCCTCTACTTATGAGCGGCCAAATTGTAGAGAGCAAAGACACCTTCAATCTTGTGGGCGTCACATTTGAAAGTAACCTTAACTGGCATAAACACATTATATCTATAGCCACAGGATTTCTCTTTCAAGCCAAAAAGTATTTTTCCCCTTCTAATTTATACACTTTATATGTGTCCCAAATCCGACCTCCATTGGAGTATTGTTCTCATATCTGGGGCATGGCTTCCCCCACAACCCTAAGCATTCTGGGTTCTATTCAAAGAAGAGCTATTCGTCTCCTTAATGATCCTTCACTTTCAGAAAGGCTTCCCTTTCTTGCCCATTGTCGGGCTGTGGGGAATCTATCGTATTTTTATAGGTACTTCCATGGCTTCTGCTCTGAGGAATTGTCCAGTATAGTTCCTCCACTCACGGTTCCCAACAGAGAAACTCGTAGTTCCGCGCGTATGCATCCCTATACGGTCCCACTGGACAGGTCCCGAACTTCCCACTTTGTTCATTCTTTTTATCTCTAGAGTTTCTAGAATGTGGCACCTGCTGCCCGCGGAGGTCTTTCCTTCCCCCAAATCTTCAAGTATTTAAGTCCTGTGCCAACAAACTCCCTCTTACCTCGCTTAAGACACCCACGGTACGTTAGTATTTAGGCTTTTAGTCTTCGTGGTTTGTCCAAAGATAAAAAAAAAAAAGGTATTAATGTGGAGACATATCGTATATACAAAATATCTAGGAAATTTTTACGCTGACTTTTGGCACTACTTGTTTTATAGAGATAACCTTTTCTGCCCAAATTAAATTTACGCTGATAAAGCGTATATAACCAGAACCAACACCTAAATATTTTATTCAATTTAAACCGATTTTCTTATCTTTATGTTAGGGTAGATAAAGTACCTAATTTAATTTGCTTGACAAAGATAACCAACTCTATTAGGGTATTTATTTACCGCTTAAGCGCTTGATTCAATTTCCTTTATGTCCGTCCTTTCTTAACACAAAAAGTAGAGGCCTGGATCCTTTACCTTTACTTAATTATTTCTGTTATTTAATTAGTTTTACAGTTAAATTAGTTTAAGATTGGGGTAAAGCCCTAAGTGAAACACACTACATGCCGGAAACTGGCCTCTGCCTTCCAAAATCACTCTAAACATCATTATTAAAGTTGGAGGTCTCACGGACTTACTTCCTAGCATTGTCCCCTTGAGATTAAACAATAAACTTTAAGAGCTGCCCGAAATATCAATCCTGAATTATTAAATGACAAATGTACATTATACGGTAAACTTCAACTACTTAACGAAAGTTAGGTGGTCAGTTGAAATACGGGGTATTCTCCACAATATGTCTTTATTTGTGTTTAATAAAACACGTTTAACAAAAAATATATACAGGGAACATTATGGTGTTCTTAAAATTTAAACATTATTTAACACCGTGTAATACTCCAGACTTGCAACAATTTGCCAAACATCCGTCAAAATAAAGCAACCTACTTTGATGCAAAAACCGACAAGCTCTGAGTCACCGCGAAATTATTCGCCAAGCCCTTAAAACGACGTGAGTTCCGTCCACGTCCACGTCCGTGCTATGTGGGGCTTTGTGGCGCCATTTGGCGCGGCAAATTGTTGCAAGTCGAAGCACGAGAAAGAATATAAAGCATTTGTGTGGCGAGAAAAAAATTAAAAGTGTAAAAGAAGAAGTTTTTATGGCATATTTCGAGGAACTTGCTACAACATGTAAGCCCAATACCTTATAGTCAAGGTATTTCATGTTAAAAAGTGTCATTAAGATCGAACATAATATGGATTTAAGCAAATATTTCAAAGTTACATTATTTCTAGAGAAGCAAAATGTGGGATTTAGACCCAAGAAGGCCAAAATTTTCTTGAGAGATGAAATAGCAAAATTTATTAATAATGCTTCAAATGATGTCTATCTAGCGATGAAGGTAGCTACAATTTTTGGACTAGCTGGTGCGTGTCGTCGAGAAGAATTGATGAAAATTAGCATTGATGATATTGATTATAAGGGGAATCTTTTAATTGTAAATATTCCAGACTCCAAAAACCATTCTAGCCGAAGTTTTGTCATTTCCGAGGAAATTGACAATGAAAAATATCTAGCTTTGTATAGAAAGTATTTCAGTTTACGAAAGTCCAAAATACCACATAGAAGATTTTTTGTTAATTACAAAAATTGGCTTGTGCTGTTCAGTGCATAGAAATAAATTCTTTTCGCAAGATGCCCTCTGAAATAGCTGCCTATTTACGTCTTCCAAACCCAGAACTTTACACGGGACATAGCCTTCGCCGTTCCTTAGCTACAATGTTAGCTAATTCTGATAAACGCATAACGAATATTAAAAGACTTGGAGGTTGGAAGTCATCATCCGTTGAAAGCTCTTCAACCGCTTTTTGGCCATTTTAATTTCTTAAATGATTTCATTAGAGTTTCATTTGTTATCGCTTACACCGTACTGATGAGAAGAAATTAGGTCTCAGACAGATGCAACCTTGTAGTGCAAGAAAATAAGCAGTAAGGAGTTTTTACTCTTATTTTTGTAAAACTTAAAATTAAAGTTTCAATTTTTGTGCAGTGTAGCGTTTACCACAATTTGTGATGTATAATACAAAAGAACAGTGGTAAATGAAGCATTAAATTGTAATAACCGTTATAAATATGCATTTTATATGTACAATTGCTTGTGGAAAAATTTCTGCACAACATTTAGTAGTGGCTATTGCAAAAGGTTTCCTAAATAACTTTATTTTCATTTGCTACAATGTGCGGCAGGCGTCTATTTCACTACAAATTATTGTAGAATTTCGTGCTATTGTATTACTTTCTTTAACGATTTTTTTACTAGGATCTTGGAATAATATGTGTTTTTTCTGTGTGCCATTAATTAGAGGACAGCTTCTATTTCTTAATTTATGTTTTGATACATTTTGAAGTAAAAAAATCAATATAGAATTAAAATGCATAAAACATAACACAACTTGTTATTACGTTAAAAATATTTTTTTGTCATCTCTTTTAATGTGATAATAATGATACACACAATAATGAATCATAAATTAATTGTAATCACAAAAGCCAATTATGTTAATAAACCAATACATTAACATCTTTGAGGCCTATTAGAAACCTATGATTATATGTATAAATTTTTTTATTGACGGTATTAATAACACAATTTTACCAGTACCAATAAAAGTTATTTAAATTAAACAGATATTTTTGTAATTATTTTAATAAGAGTTAATTTAGTAAAACATACCTCATTTCTTTTAAAATTAGTCTTATCTTGTTAAAAGTTGTTACAGTCAGATTAAGGCAAGCATTAAAGTATTATAAAAAACAAAAACAAAGCAACAATAAATAAAGATTATTGAAAAAAATACACATAAAGTTGTGTCGTTTCGTTGGACAAAAAAGACAGCGTTAACCTGAAATAACGCGCTTGAGCAAAGTGTTTCATCTTTAAAATTAGATTTCTTAATAAGAGCGTTAAAGATAAACAAAATAGAATAATAAGTATTTAAAGAAACCTTTAGGGTAAAAGGAATTTTGAAATACTTCTTAATTACTTACTTACATAAAGGAAATTACGAAAGGGGATAGGAAAAATTAAGTACAGCAATTCTGGTGATTGCCAATTTAAATATTTTAAATCTGTCAAATAAGGAAATTACGGAACTGTGGCTTAGTTGATTTAGGAGCAAAGAAACTTAAATTTGGAGGCGAAAGACTCAAGACCGAAAAAAGGCCAATTAATCGACGACAACGGACTAAGATAAAAACAAAGATAATAAGAAATATCTTCCATCTTGGCGACAAATAATTTTCCGTCTTACGACCCTTAACTCAGACTGTATGATAAATTGGGCATAAATTATGGAATATAAGTTTTTACAATATTTATCAAAATATAATATTATATCCTTTATTTTATTCATTTAGTATTTAAAATAAGGTACAGTTCTTTTTTTAATATTCCTTAATTTTATTTTTGGACGGAATAATATATATAAAGATTCTAAATTCTTGGGGATTCGGTCTTAGAATTAGAATCTTTGTATTCAACTAGTCAAGACTACCCTTCCACTATTAATATATATATATATATATATATATATATATATATATATATATATATATATATATATATATATATATATATATATATATATATATATATCTATATATCTGGGATTTTTTTCTAGTGTGCTCTATTTAACCAATTAGGCATTTTTATGTGATGGCCATATTAAGGTAGTCCTAAGTAAATTTAAAAATTATTTTATGATACCAAGTACTATAAAAGTTATTTAAGAAATTAAGAAAAACCAATTTTTAGCGGCGTCTCTTAAGGGCACTTATCTGAGTAAAGAGGGGCTTTAGAAAAAAGGTTTTTAGGACTTGTCATATTATTTTCATGTGCTCTGTATGAATCCAAGAGGTGGATCACATATTCGCGAACGCCCTGTATATAAGATGTTGACTGATACTTTAGTAGAACCGCTTTGGTCGTGATCCCGGAATATAGCGAGCTGATCCTGTTTTACCCTATTGACCTCTATAACACGACCGGTCGCCTGAAACAAAATTTTAAAGAAAACCCAAAACTCACTTTAAGTCAAGTAATCACCGTTGTCAGAATAAAGACTTATGTATGTATCGCAGGCAAATGGTTATTTTAGGCAAATGCCTTCTGCCTGGGTAAATGATGTATTTTTATTTTTAAATGCTATTTGCCTAGTCAACTAGCATTTGATTCTATTTGCCCAAGCAATTTTTAAACAAATGGAAATAGAAATATTTGCATAACCAGAAGGTCATGCAAAAATGTCACATTGGGGTTATAGTTAGTTCTGGTAAGTTAAATCTTTTTCTTTTTAATTTCTTAGTAAAAAAAAATAGCTAACCCTGACCGCCCCAATGTGACAGTTTTGCATGACTGTCTATAGCGCTTTGAACCAATTAAACCAACCACATGCTTTTGCTTTTTACAATAGTCAGTAAAAGACACTGTACGCCTAATATGTTATTATATATCATTTGCCTAACAAGGACCACGGCAAATGACATTTACCTAGGCAAATGACTTTTAAAAAGAAATAAGTGTCATGAAGTCATTTGCCTAGGCAGAAATCACTTGCCTAGACAAAAGCCATTAGCCTAAAATAACCATTTGAGTGCGACATATGCACCATTTTATAAATTTAAGCTTACGTTATGTTTAGTACTCTTTTGCCTAAATGGCTTTGGTAGATATGTTCCCTTCTCTTTACACAGTCTTTTGAAAATGTTTATACAGGTTCTGTTTCAAAACAAATTTGCCTCCTTTTATGAAGTTTAAGCATAAAAGCAACAAATTTATCAGGCCATTTACATAATATTTACACACATGCAGCATATTTTAATCAGATAAAACAAAAGTATTCAACCATTTAACGCGAAAACCAGCGTAATCTTAATTTAGTTTTAACCATAAATTTTATTCTTTAAATCTGTTTTAGTTCGCTCTAAAAGAATGTTTCCCCAGCATTTCTTGCTGCGGTCTGCAAATTTCTGAACTTAATTGTTTTTGTACGACGGATATATTAATTTAAAATAATCAAATAACTTTTTAAGTGATACTCTGTCTTTAATAAATACTTACTTATACAGAGTGTCCGGAAATTACGTGTCAGGATTTCTGTTGGCGATTCTGCACAAAAAAATAATGCAAAAGACTTCCATACAATTTTTTTACAATAATTATATACCTTAAATAGAATTATAATAAAATTTAAGATAATAACAGAATAATTCACTTCAGAGTAAAAAGCGTGGGGTGCATTTTACTATTTTTTCATAACTTTTCCCTCATAGATATTTACAAATAAAATAATTATAACATTTAATATATTAAGCAACCCCCGCTTTTATTCTGAAGTGAATTATTCTGTTATTATCTTGAATTTTATTATAATTCTATTTAAGGTATATAATTATGATTCATTGTTTGACCTTTTATTACTGTTATATAAACTCTTTGTAATGAAAAATTATTTTCTAATTTTAGTTCGGTTGCATATAAAAGCGTGTTTTTTAAACTATTGTGAACACCTAGTATAAAAAAGTATACATTTTAGGAATTTTAAAAATATACATTTTGGGAAATTTAAATATAATTGGGTTACTTAACATTGGGAAATTTGGTACATAAAACAATACGTGAATTGTCAAGGTTTAAAAGTAGAAATCAAACAATTTTCTAGGTTACTCTTATAAAAATAAAACAAAAACATTAAACAAGCGAGTTACCTAGAAATGTAAAACAAATTCTAAAAAAATTTAATATTTAAAGAGAGAACAAAATTTTAAGACGGAGATTGATTGGTTTATCAGAGAAGAAAGAGTTAGTAAAGTCAAGTAAAAGTTAAAAGTTTGAGTTAAGCCCCGTACGGGCTATCACCTAGGGATATGCCCGTACCGAAATTTGAGTTAATCAAATAAGTTAAGTTGGTTTTTAATGCAAAAGTTAGTTGTGATGGTCCACCGGTCTCATTGTCCCAATAGATAGTTCCATATGGTAGACTTTGCCCCGAAGTGACGTCAAGTAGTATTTTTAAAATGTCAATGTATTCCAAGATTAAACGTCACATATGGTGGAGGCGCCCCCGTTCCCAGTGACCTTTGTGAAACGTCGGTTATGGTAAGCTGTGCCGCCCCAGTTCCAGTGCCCTTTGTGAAGCGATAGGGAAAAGTCGCTCATGGTACGCCCTTCCTACCCCTCAGTGTATTTGTGGAAGAAAATGCCATATATATGGTAAAGGCGTCCCGTTCTCCGAAGAAGAAATGTGTGTGAAATGACGAAGATGGGGAAAAAATATGTTGCGTAGCGTAGCTGCAAGGAGAGTAGCAGCGTAGCTACAAGAAAAGGAAGATAAGGTATATCTTCAGTTTGGAAATATGGCTAAATGGTGTTAGCCAGAGTTGTTGAAGAAGAATATTTATTTGCGTTGAAGTTATTGTGTTACGTCGTGAAGACGGAGTTTAGAAGCAGCATGAGGCTGCATTAGCACTGGAAGCCGCAGCTCTAGTATGGGGAAGAGCTCTGAAGTATGGTCTTGAATTGTGGGGTACAAGACAGTTAAGCGGCCCTGAGAAAGCTCAGGATATGGGGAAATTGGCATGAAGTTGCAGTAACCTGATGTGGAAGAAGAAAATGGGAATGAAAGGCAGACAATGGTACGTGGAGAAGTACGGGACAAATGGCCAATGGAACGCACCATCAAGGACATGGACAGGCAGGCAAGGTGGACGCAATTTTTTTATAAAGGCTAGTATAAGAAAAATGTGGAATATTAGGTTAATTTCTAAGTATAAATATTTTAAAAAATTTGATTTTCTTTTTATGTAAGAGATATTTTTTTGTTTTTAAACTATCCAATAAATTTAAAAAGAGCAAAAGATAAAATAGAAAAAAATCACCTAATTAATAGTACATGTAAAACATAGTTAATTATTTTCTTTCCCACTGGTATATTAAATAAGTCATTGAATTACTTTTTTAATGGTTCAACGTTTTGCTGACGAGACAAGGCCAAGTTCACTTTTATTGTTACGGAACTGATCAGTTTTAAATAACACAAACTTTTTTTTGCTTATTTAGCTGTTTGTGTAGTACATAAATATCTAGTAAACTTAAAGATTAATAAAAAAAATTACAATTTATGAGTAACAATAATTAGGTCATTTTTTGTCTAAAAATAATCTTACCGTTAAAACTATATTTATTTAAAGTACCTACTTAAAGAAAAGCTTAAAAAGGTTTTTAACAATTAAGCTAAAATCTTATTCGAATTAATTATTTCAACAAAAACATCTCTAGAACTTTTTAAATAATTATTTTAGATAATTTATCCGGAAGAATTTTTTAAAATTTAAAAAAAAAGAGTCATAATGTTAAATATAACCTAAATGAATTTTTTTTGAAAAAAACTATTTT
The DNA here is from genome assembly GCA_014170235.1 of Listronotus bonariensis. Classification (NCBI taxonomy): domain Eukaryota; kingdom Metazoa; phylum Arthropoda; class Insecta; order Coleoptera; family Curculionidae; genus Listronotus; species Listronotus bonariensis. The sequence goes on along the minus strand of JACEGR010000173.1, from coordinate 307,682 downwards.
TACATTTTTTCGTGCATTTTTTGAAAAAAAATTAATTGGAAAAAACAAAAAATTTAATAAAACGTTAAGATTATTTACGATAAATATAATTTATATAATAAGTAACATAATGTTAGGTTTTAAATATTTGTAAGCTATATGGAACTATCGATTTTGGTAATATTGCTAATTTTTTTTTAAAGAGTGTTAAAGTAAATTTGGCTCATTTCTAATAGCGTTGTGGGTCCAACGCTTTCAGGGAAGGGGCATATGTGAACACCTAGTATAAAAAAGTATACATTTTGGGAATTTTAAAAATATACATTTTTGGGAAATTTAAATATAATTGGGTTACTTAACATTGGGAAATTTGGTACATAAAACAATACGTGAATTGTCAAGGTTTAAAAAGTAGAAATCAAACAATTTTCTAGGTTACTCTTATAAAAATAAAACAAAAACATTAAACAAGCAGAGTTACCTAGAAATGTAAAACAAATTCTGAAAAATTTAATATTTAAAGAGAACAAAATTTTAAGACGGAGATTGATTGGTTTATCAGAGAAGAAAGAGTTAGTAAAGTCAAGTAAAAAGTTAAAGTTTGAGTTAAGCCCCGTACGGGCTATCCCTAGGGATATGCCCGTACCAAATTTAGTTAATCAAATAAGTTAAGTTGGTTTTTAATGCAAAGTTAGTTGTGATGGTCCACCGGTCTCATTGTCCCAATAGATAGTTCCATATGGTACATTAGTCCCAGTGACGTTTATATTTTGGAAACATACATAGAGGGTCCACTTTGCCCAGTGACGCAAAGTGACCCTGTATATATATATATTTAAAATCAACGTCACACTATTATTTATTTTTCATTTTTAGTTCGATATATCAATTAGTTTTCTGCGGACATGTGATATTGAAATGTTTCACGAATTACTTCGTAATCTAATCATTTCTTCTAAAGCTTCACTGTTGCATGGGGTTTCAGAACGCAACTACTCTGAACAAGTTTCGTCAGCCTTATGCTGAGAGTACTTCTGAAACTGCACGCATGCGCATATCGCGCACTAGCTCTTTCTCTGTTACTCTCCTACAGAAAATCTATAAAGGAATTTATTTATCCTGGCGATCCTAATCAGGATAACGGGATACTGTTTGCAGATTATTGCATTGTCATGGGTCCTTGATACGTGTGCAAAGTTTCAAAGAAATCGAATCGCTGGAGGTTGGTAAAAATTAAGCTTAAAGATTCCGTTACATACATACATACATACATGCATACATACAACCCAAGCAAATAATAAAATAAAATAATAATAAAAAAAATAAAAATAAAATAAAAAGTAACAAAAAAAGCGTGTTAATAAATTAAACAGTAAGAAAATATATGTTTAATGATTCTATTCAAATTTGCACAGTTTAATTTACATGATATAATCGTAATAATAAGATAGCTTACTTGGAAAACCCATTTTTTAAAATTAAACCTAAAATGTTAAACAATTATATTTTTTTTTGCAGAATTAAAAGAAATTAAAATTAACAGTGTTAAAAAATATGTGATTTATGTATTCAACATATATAAAGATATTACTGTAGATATAATAACCTATTTAGCTTTTAATCTTAAATTACAAGAAATTTACATGAATATCTGGATAAGACAGTTTTTACACGTTAACTTTTTGTTGGGTTTTGTAATATAGGTATAATTAAAAAGTATTTAACCTAATGGTTTACTTTAACATTTGCTTTTAAATATTTTTTCCACTTTTTTAATCTATTAATCTTTACCTATCATACCCCAGCTTTAAAAATTAATTATTTGATAATAACAGAAAAATCTTGAATTAATAAAATGGTAAATATATACAAGATGTTACAAAATGTTGTTAAAAGATTTAAGGGTAGATTCTACGTAAAAAATATAAAGACGAGTTCATATAAGCATGGGTCTGTAAAATTTTTCGTTTTGGTTAGTTCTTAAGAAAAGGAAGTTAAACTTTTTAAAGTGGTTTTAAATCTTGAAAAAAATATGCCCAATATCAACTGTTAATTTTGAAATTAACCCTGCCCCCACGACAGCCAAACTTTTAAATGTAATTCCGTTATTAATTATATTTATAATATAACTACTTTTTAGTAATAATAGCAAGCTTTAAAAAACAATTTTAAACAACGATTTTTGTATCTTGCACCAAACTACCTGTTTTCATTATTTACCACCAAATGAAAACAAATAGATTAAGGGTAGCTCTCCATCAATTAACTAAAAGTGTAAGTCTTCTTAAACTTCTTGTCTACATATGTCGAATAAGCCTTCCTAAAAATCAATTTAGCAAATATTGTTTTGGGTTTTTGTTTCTTGATTTATAAGCATACATACACGTGTAAAAATTATTATTTAGAAAATTATAAAACTTTGCATGTTGGTAATTTATAATAAGAATATCAACCAGTTATATTTTTAAAATTCTACAGAGACCTTAAAAATAAATAATATAAATATATTGTTTTTAACATTGATATTTATGGAAAATTGCAGATTTGATTTTTTTTACAAAAACTGCCGTTCAGATTTTAATAAAAGTGGTATAAAAGAAAGGAAAAAAATGAGAATTTTGGCTAAATAATATCTGGACCTAAGAGCTTGTTATAAAAGTAATTATTATTAAATATTTAGAAAAAATATGCTATGTGTCTGTCATGTGCCGACGTGGCCAAAGGGTTGCATTGCGCGCGAAATTAGTAGTAGTAGTAGTAGTAGAGCCTTAAAAAATGTATTTTTATAATTTGTGATTTAAAACAAAAGTTACGAAAAATTCATTTATAAGGGAGTTGAGTGTTTTCATTAGTAAAGTAGTTTTAATATGAATAATTAGGATCTAGGTTTAATAAGAGGAAAGTGTTATATATATAGTAGGTAGTTCTTTCTTTTAAAGAAGATTTTTAAGGCAGGAATATTACCCTATGTGAACACCGAGCCAATTTAAATTTATTGCAGCAAAAAAAAGTATTTATATGCACTGTTAAGACGGTTCTGTTCTGTAATAGATTAATGTAAAAAGTTTCCAGCTTACAAGAACAAACTTAGACCATTAGAGTGTAAGTGTGTTTTTAGCGACACCTATTTGCCGTTATACCCTGAAAACACTTAACTTTTCTAACAATACTTACTTATAATTTTTTTAAGTTTAAAAGGTTAGGTACCGGGGCGATGGCTTATAAATCTTTCCTATTGCGTTAAAGTTTATTATCTCGCAGTTTTTATAGCAGTTATATTTTATTTTTAAGTACACTCTAATTTTATTTTAACATCGATCCAGATATAATTTACAGTCACACGTGATGGTTCACTTTTATTTGATGAAGCAGCTGAAGTTAATTCCCAACACGGGATATTGGAAGCATAAAGCAATTAAAGGGTTTTTTTTGCGAAAACAACCAATGTCATTTCTAATACTGTGGCGACCTCGAGTTTTTTTTCCTAATTTACAAGAAAACTAATGCTTATAGATCCTTCAAATATATCTCCAAATGCGCAAAATACAGATATACAGTGTGTCCAAGATAAGGATCCTAAGCATGGGAGTCTCAGTACCTATTAGAGATACAGCTTGGGTTAAAATAGGAAAAAGTTGTGTTTTTAAAGCTTATTTATATGCCGTTTAGAAACTTGAAAAATTTTCATGACCTGCTGAGATATTTGGCAAAAACGAAATTTTGACTATATCGACTTTATTTTTTCTGACTTTATTTGAAGAGATATAAAAACTAATAACACTTTTTCATTGGCACTTTTTAGCTACTACAGGATGGTATCTTTAGATTTTATACCCGACGTTTCGTTTTCAAGAAACCATCATCAACTTTATTTTTTTATATGGCTCGAAAAAAAGTACCCCCTATATCTGATCCCATTTTTTATTACAAATTCAACGATGTATCATATGTCATATTTTAATTTTTATTTAAAAGAAAAATTGCATTTTTTCAATTTTTTTTAAGTTATTTTTAAGTAGGCCTTGCAAACAAATGCTTGGACGTTAATACCTGTTACCGTATCTGTAACATAATTTAATATTATGGTACATCTAACATAATTACTTTCGGAAATATGGCCATCCAAATCAGCAGCAAATGTATTTAAGTACCGCCATTTTGTATAAATTAAAGGTATTGACTTTATATTTTAGGGTTATAAAGTACTCTTTAGAAGCTTTAAAATGATGTGTCACAAGACCCCCTTTCCATTTAATTATTTTTTTTTTTTAAATGGCGCCCAGCCGCCATTTTAAAATTTTCATCTGTCAATTTCACTTTAAAATATAGTACTTATGCATCAGTTTCATATTTAAAACTTCTTTAATTAATGCGTTCAAAAAAGTAAATGGGGGGCATTGAAGAAATGAACTGTATATAATACAGTTTTAAATAATACACCATAGGTTATTAAAAAAACAACAAATTTTTGTTTAATTCTGTTTTGTTACACACACGTTCAAATACTTATCAAATCATTTCCTACCCCGCACTAATGTAAAATAGCTACAAATACTATAAGTAATAAGTAATTAAAAAACTTATTTTTGTAGGATTTATTAAAACCATCGATAACCTACATTTAGATCCGCAGTGGCAAGAAGCAATTTTCGGATTTTTACGACCTCGCGCAGTAAACAAATGGATGGGTGGACGAAGCCGTGGCAAAATACAAACACCGGCACCCCGTACCCTCCGTCCGCGGTCTGACCGTGACGCTCATTAGCTACTGTACTTCGAACGGAAAACCAGGACGCCGTCGACAAATTCTTTCCGATAATGCGAATAGTCTGTTTGGCGCCAGGCGCGTTCATCCTCGATTTGCTTTCGCACAAACCCGTTTTTCGCCCATGAAATGTAACTTTGTTTTGCGCAGGTAATAAAATTGGCAATCCATCGAGATCAGTGATTAAAACAGGTAGATAAGCGTTAAAGTAGAACATTTAAAACGCCAAGATAAAAAAGGATAATATGTAAATCCATTTTCCAAAAATTTATAAATAAAATTAGTCTTCTTAAGTCGACTTATTCAGGATCACGAACATATTTATTAAAAATCCACCTTGTTTTAAAACCATTTACTTCGACGCCAAAGGTATTAAATTTATGCTAATGTATACTTGCATTAAAAAGTTTAGAGGCGTTGTTGCTTTACCAAAAGCACCAGGGCAATCCGATAGTAGTTTCCTTTGAAGCCAAGTAAAATTTGAAATTTGACAAACAATAGATGCTTTACTCTGATGAACTCCTTAAAATACAATTATAAAGTTGACAATATGGCGATACTAAAAATAAGAGATAAACCAAAACCCTTAAAACACCGCTCTGATACAATGCTAAAATTATATCGCGTTGCAGATGGAGCGTTTCCCACACTCAAGGGATCGTTGAGAATAATTTGTCTTTTTCGTATTCAAAAATGTCAGTGATTTATTTATTTTACCTTTCAGAGTGAAAAGATCGCGTTTACTTGTTTATCCTTGCTAATGTAGATAATATTACTCATATTTTAAAGTAAAACATTTTAGGGCATTTGTTTACAAAGAATTTATTATAAGTAGGATAAAACAACTCCAACAAAATACAAAGAAAACATTTTTTACTTAGCAGAAGTTTTTTTTTTTTTCTTTGGACAATCCACAGAAGGCTGTAAGCTTAAATACTAACGTACCGTGGGTGTCTTAAGCAGGGTAAGAGAAAGTTTGTTAACACGGGACTTAAAAACTTGAAGATTTGGGGGGAAGGAAAAGACCTCCGCTGGCAGTAGGTTCCACAGTCTAGAAAGTCTAGGGATAAAAGAACGAACAAAATGGGAAGTTCGGGGCCTGTCCAATTGGACTCGCATAGGGATGCATACGTGTGGCACCACGAGTTTCTCTGTTGGGAGCTGCAAGAGGAGGGACTATACTGGATAATTCGTCGGAGCAGAAGCCGTAAAAGTATCTATAGCTTAGTAGTGTTTAAATACTATACAGGTGTGTTCTTAAAGTTGAGTCAAGTAATTTAGGCGTCCTATAAATTAAAATATTTTTACCATACTTAAGGAAATAAAACTGATGCGCAAATTTTATAAATTAGATTGACATTAAAAAATTAAAATTTTAGGTTGGCTGCTGGGCATTATTTTGAAAAAGAAATTTTAAAGAAACGGGGACTCCTGTGGAACATTATTTTGAAACTCCTGACGAGTACTTTATAAGAATATAAAGTCAATACCGTTTACGTTTTTATTTTTTTAATTGATGGGTTCTGGTTAATTTATACAGGGTGATTCAAAATCGATCACGAAACTAAAGGGGGTGATTCTACTTGACAGAATAAGGTGTAGAGCTTCATATGATTTTTTCAAAATGTCATTTTGTTTTCGAGTTACAAGCCGTCAAAGTCCAATTTTTATTTTGGTTTTTTCACCTTATTGCATTTATTTTTTAACCAATCCAGTTGATATTTGGCACTCAAATCGGGCTTTGCAGATTCTAAAATTTTAAGACAAAAGTACTTTTTTAAAATACCGCCAGAGGGCACTTTACCCAAAACTTAAAATTAATTAACCTCGTAACACCATTTTATAGACAATCAAAAACTTAAAAAATAAGGTACTCTTTATTAAAGTCGATAAACTTCGCCGTTTAGGCACCAATAGACATCAAAGTTTTCACCAATTTCAATCAAATTACCTACATACATACAGGGTGGCCAGTAACTCAACTGACAAATTTTACGGGGAGATTCTACAACAAAAAATAAAAAAAACTTCATATAAACATATGTCCCAAACGTCTTAGTTTTTGCAGTTATTTTGTCAAGTAGAATCACCCCTTAAGTTTCGTGATCGATTTTTGAATCACATGTATACCGGGTTAGTAAAGTACTGCAGCTCTTAAATATCTTTAAAACCGATAAAGCAACATTTACCAAATTTGGCATCTAAAAGGTATCGGGCATAAATAATTTAATAGTAATATCGGCATCGTTGCCAGATTTACCTGTTTTGTGCTACACGTACTCTTTTCGTTTTTTAAATGAAATATCCCCGAATTTGTTTTAAATTTGTAAACACACTCTAATAAAATAAAAATCAAATTTAACTTATTTGCTGTATTCCTTTTATGCTCCAGAACCGCCCGGAACGATACCATAAGTGTTCCTTTTACAATTTTTGACATTTTTTCATGTTGTAGAACCGTTCTTGACACTAATGACAGTTCAGAGAACGGTTCAGAAGGGTTCTACAAGGTAAAAGGAATACACTAATTACAATACATTACACCATTAGAGCATATTCAGAAAAAACTTATTGTCATGTTTTGCTTTTAAATTAAAGAAAAAAAGCAGATTTAAATTATTCGTTGTTAAATTAGCTTTAGACACTGTCTGTCCTAAGATGATAAATACACAAGACATTAATAAGTGCTTAAAAATTTTTCTTTTTAAAATAAAATTTCATCAATATTTATGAATAAATATGGAAATTTATTAAAAAGTCGTTACGTGAATAAGATAAAACTTTAAAAACGTATTTTAATATCCTTTTTCTAAAGTTTCCACTTTACTTTTAAAGGAGACATCGAAGATTAAGTATAGGTGTTATAAAACTGGTATTAAGCTCACAAGAACTATGCCTGAATTTAAAATAGGTTTTAACAAAAATAAAAAAAAATAGTTTCTTAAACTTTAATTATTATTACATACACATATACATACAGCGCGAGTGGTTGGCATCCTCAGAAGGTTCCCAGTAGACTACTTGCGTACTACTCACAGTACTACTAACCAATCACTCACGCTGGCAAAGCGTCAAGGAATCAAAATCTACGACGATGGCCAAATAGCCCAAAAACACAAGTTCAGCAAAAGATGACCGCAAAATTTACAGCCCATGCTTGATTTAATCTAGATAGATAGATCTTAGAATAGGGCCGGGATAACCCATGCACTGAAGCCGCTCGGCTTATTGTGCGCCCTGCCCTGTCTTTTTACTTACAGCTTAACGTGGGTTCCAGAACCACGATCCTATGAGCGACAACTTAAGACCTCATCCCCACCCAGGGGGCACTACTGAACCTACCAACTGAGTGGAGTCCGCATGTCTACAATAAAAAACTAGAAATTCTACAATAAAAAACTAGAAAAAACTTTATATGAATATATAATATATCCTATACGTCCTGGTTTTTTGGTTAGTTCTGGTACACAATTTAGATATTTAAAAATATGGAAGACGTCTACTATGCTCAAGAGACATTTTTTGACATAGCAAAAAATGTTTTCTGGTATGTGTCTATAAGGGGCGCAGGGTAAATATCTTCATTAAAATATGGTACACTCACTGCATTTTTCTAAAATAAAAATATTTTTTAAATCCTGTTTAGTCTAGAAAAATTTAATCTTCTAATTTTTTTTGTTTTTGATGTACGGTTTTCGCGTAAAAAAACATTTCTCGGCGTAGTCAAGTCCCTATCTAATTAAAGAATAAATAACAAAGACATGGATGGTATTAGCAATACGAAATGACCATGTTAAAAATTGTTTTTTTTATGCAAAAGCCGCACATTAAAATTTTAACACCCTGTAGTTTTAAAAACTAATACGTTCAGGACATATGTTCATAAAAAGTTTTTTTTTATTTTTGTTATTCACCCTTTAAGTTTATCGGTTGAGTTACTGGACACTCTGTAATTATACAGGGTGTCCGGGAAAATGTGGAAATCTCTCGCACACGTATGGAACAGATGAAAATAACACGACAAGTTCCTATAAAATTTTTCCGTTTAAGCTCCCCTGCGGAGATATGATCCCCTAAAGGGGGCAGCTAGAAATCGATTTTTCGTGAATAACTTTTAAAGCGCTCTGTATAATTTGATAATATTTTAGTACGATGCATACTAGTAAAGACCTCTTAAAATAGTGCCCTTGAAACTTATGTCGCTTCTTTAGTTTGCCAGGGACGGACTAGTTTTCGCACATTATTGATAATATTTTTACGCCCTGTATGGTGAAGACACAAAAAATATGTTTTTGGGTAGTTTAAACCTTTTGCTAAAAAAAAAGGTACTCTTGTTTGACATCGATAAAATGAGCCGTTTTCGAGTAAAAAATTATTTTAACAATAAGAGTTTATTTTTGTTTAATAATACAATATTTTATTTTCGATGTAATTTGTAATTTTGATTCAGTATTGAAGTCCTCTCGTAGCAGGTCAGGAATTTGTTGCAAAGAAACAAAGATTTTTTACTCGAAAACGGCTCATTTTATCGATGTCAAACAAGAGTACCTTTTTTAGCAAAAGGTTTAAACTACCCAAAAACATATTTTTGTGTCTTCACCATACAGGGCGTAAAAAATATTATCAATAATGTGCGAAAACTAGTCCGTCCCTGGCAAACTAAAGAAGCGACATAAGTTTCAAGGGCACTATTTTAAGAGGTCTTTACTAGTATGCATCGTACTAAAATATTATCAAATTATACAGAGCGCTTTAAAAGTTATTCACGAAAAATCGATTTCTAGCTGCCCCCTTTAGGGGATCATATCTCCGCAGGGGGGCTTAAACGGAAACATTTTATAGGAACTTGTCGTGTTATTTTCATCTGTTTCATACGTGTGCGAGAGATTTCCACATTTTCCCGGACACCCTGTATAAATGTCAATTAAAATAGGCATACGTGTAATAGCACTGAGCTTATTTTAATGAAACCGAATTAAAAATTGGTTGTACAGGTTCTATTAAATATAATTAAGTTAAATATTTAAATTTAATTTACCATTATGATGGGGCAAAATTATTTTTTAAAAATGCTTTTATTATAAATTTGTTATAATAAAAATAAAATAAACGAAGTTAGTTGACCTACAAAATTTGTAACTATAAAGAAAAAGCCGATGCAGCATTATCGATTTTATTCGAAGTAATACTTTATTACTTTTCCCACATGCCCTGTGCCAAATACACACCTCACTGTTCATTTTGAAGTATACTTTAATGGGACATAAAATTTATTCTAAATTTATTATCGCGTTTTCCTAGAAACAGTATATTAAGTTTAAAAAGCTAAAACTAGTTTAAAGTTAAGACACGTACGTATCTACTAAAAGAAACTCTCGTGTTTTAAAAACATTGCAATTTCAACGCTTTTCCCTGTAAAGAGAAAAGTTGTGAGTCAAAGAAAGCAATCCAAATTGTCATTATACCCAATGCATAAACACGTGTTGTACTTAAGGAATTTAAAACTTAAACCGTTTTTAACACGCTTTTATTAACTTGGGTTGTAACTATCTATCTATCTATCTCTATGTAACGGAATCTTTGAGCCTAATTTTAACCAACTTCCAGCTATTCGATTTCTTTGAAACTTTGCACACGTGTCAAGGACCGATGAAGATGCAATAATTTAAAAACAGTATCCCGTTATCTTTTTTTGAATCGCCAGGAAAAAAATTCCATTATATTATAAAAACAACACCTAGGATGCCATCTGTTGGCAACATTTCAAACTTTGCTATTAAATGAAGAAGAAATTTTTTAGTTTTTACACAATTTGGTTAGTTGCACCATGGGTGTTCAATTTTTATGAACAATAAAAATATAGGGTTAGTTGCACCATTAGTTCAAGGATTCCATAATAAAAATTACATTATGTGTAATGTATACATAATACATAATGTGCAATTAATAAAAATTAACATTCTTTTTTTGGATCGCCAGGAAAAAAAATTTTCCTTTATATTATAAAAATATAAAAACAACACCTAGGTTGCCACCTGTTGGCAACATTTCAAACTTTGCTATTAAATGAAGAAGAAATTTTTTAGTGGGTTGCAATATATTGGCAACGGTCCAAACATTGCCTGGATTGCCATCTGTTGGCAAAATTTCAAACTTTGCTACTTAATGAAGAAGAAATTTTTTAGTGAGTTGCAATCTGTTGGAAAAATTTTAAAATTTGCCACTCTTGTTCATTAAAAAATTTTTTCGCCATTTTGTCAAGAGTAGCAGAAACTAAAAAATGAAAAATAATTAATAGTTTAAAAAAACTAAAAAACACGCTTTTATATGCAACCGAACTAAAAATTAGAAAATAATTTTTCATTAAAAAAAATATTGTCATTTCATAGTAAAAAGCGTGGGGTGATAAATATATTAAATGTTATAATTATTATATTTGCAAATATCTATGATGGAAAAGTTATGAAAAAATAGTAAAATGCACCCCACGCTTTTTACTATGAAATGACAATATTTTTTTTAATGAAAAATTATTTAAAACAAATTACTTTATTTAAAGGAGGTAGTTTCAAAGTGTATTATCCACCAAAATAATTGTAAATTTAAATTCAAGCAGAGACAAGAATGAGACGAGTAACTGGTCCTAACAATTTGTCCATTGTATTTATCTCTTTCTGGTTTAACGCAAGTTCCAATAAATATGTCTTTGTCTTTCATCATGGCAGGCTATCGTAGATGGAGCAATCATCGCTTTGCCCTGGTTGCCAAGTTGTTTACAATTTCTGCATGTAAACTTTAATGTCCTTTTTTGGCTCGCATCTAATTAAGAGAAAGAAAATATACCATGAATCGAATATTTTTAACTTGACAACGTTGCCGCAGGTAGTCACGCCGAAATGTTATTCGATACTTGTGTTTGATTTTTTCAATGGCCGATTTGTTTGGACAGTTTGTTTACATATTATGTGATTTATTGTGTGTTTCGTGGTTTTTACCTTTAATTGGACTTTGAATATTGACTTTTATTAGTGTTCACAGTGTATATATTAAATTTGTGCTTTTCAACAGATAATTTAAGGTAATATTGACATGGTTATTTGTAAGAAAAATCTTTATAAAAACCAAATAAATGACATTTTTAATTAGGTGTGTGTAATTATTGAACTAAACCCCAATATTTTATATTAATAGGAAACAAAAACGGTAATTTTCTAGAAAATGGGAGCAACTCCGATTTTGACGAAATTTGGTATACGGGGGTTTTTGGGGCGCTGATCACGAATCTGAAAGAATTATTTGGCGGAAACGTTTCGTTCTCGAGATATCCATCATCAAAGTTGATATTTGAACTAACCTTATTTTCACTATATTCCCCCTTCTTTTTGCACACAATTCTTGATTTAAAGCTAAAGTGTCACACAATATTTGATTTTCACCTTTTTAAAACCCCGTTTTTCTACGTTTTTACATTATTTTTGAATTAAATTGCGTGGCTTTTCTTTGATAATCCGGCAACCATACATACACATAGGGCTTCATGGCAAACTGGGATTAAAATGATTCAAAGTATAGCTATGCAGTTTAATGCAAAAATAATGTAAAAAACGTAGAAAAACGGGGTTTTAAAAGGTGAAAATCAAATATTGTGTGACACTTTAGCTTTAAATCAAGAATTGTGTGCAAAAGAAGGGGGAATATAGTGAAAATAAGCTTAGTTCAAATTTGAACTTTGATGATGGATATCTCGAGAACGAAACGTTTCCGCCAAATAATTCTTTCAGATTCGTGATTAGCGCCCCAAAAACCCCCGTATACCAAATTTCGTCAAAATTAGAGTTGCTCCCATTTTCTAGAAAATTACCACAAAAACAAGTACCTAACATTAAGGGCAAAAATAGCACAGCTATATAATTTGAATTTGGCGGGCAAACGTTAAAGTCGATTCACGCGCCATCTGCGTTTACCTTCCTTGAAGACAGACAAGGAAGGCCCAGCAGCTATCTCTCTCTCGGATAATTTATTTACATTTAGTTGCTCGTCTCATTGTTGTCTCTGATTCAAGGTATTTTTAAGGATCTCAGTCAAAAGGCAACAATAGGGATTTTTATGGCGTGAGTTTAGAAGTCTTACTTAAAGTATTTTAAGTTTTCAGTGCACCACCAAGATACATCTAAGGTTTATAAAAAGGGGGCCTTGTGACATATTATTTTAAAGCTCCTGACGAGTACTTTATAACGCCAGAACATAAAGTTAATACCTTCATCTAATACAAATTGGTGGCATTTTAAAAATAACCTAAATACCTGATTTGGTTGGCCATATTTTCAGAAACTAATAAAGTTAGATGGGGGTGGGGCTAGTTGAGCAATTTTTTACTTGATCGGTTATAGCTCCTCAAAGATAAGTCTTATTGACTTATAAAGGATATTGATGGATAGCAATTTATCCCTTATTAATAGTGTCCATAGTAATTTCTTTCTAATAAGTCGAATTTAGGAGCTACATGTATTTTAATGTAGATAGTCAAGTATGCCCAACGTACCTCATAGGTGAGGTAAGTTGAGCAAGAGTATGGGGCTAGTGGAGCACTTAGAAAGTATAGTCAATGAATGTTAGATACGTTTACAATAAAAATACATTTTGACAGTTTGCTTTTTATATTTATAATCTTATAGTGACAAAATAACAAATCTCATTAATAAAACAGCAACATACCTAGCTTAGCATAACTATTGGATTTAATATCTGTCAATTCATCTTCGTTTTTTAAAACTTTTTAAGCAGTTTTATTTAGCTTCTATTGTAATGCCTTCTGTATCTGTTAAAATTGCAGCTTTTTTCTATCTTCTGTTTGATTTGACTCCTTTTCTTGGACCAGCCTTTGGGTATGGTCCTATGGTACTATTTTCAGAGAAAATTTATAAGTTAGATAGGTCAGCTCGTTTTCTTTGTTGCTTGTACAAAGTTCGAGTTGCAGCCTCTTTTAAATCTTGAGGAGACTCTAGTAGTCTTACTGTTATAAGTTCGTATCCTAAAAATTAAAAATAAACAATAAAACATTTTATACTTAAAACCGTGGGGTTAGTTGGGCAACTGTAGCTCAACTAACCCCAACCTGAAATTTTAAAGGAAAAGTAAATTTACTAAAAAACCGGTTAGAATTATATCCATAAACTTTATACATATTAGAACTGCAATAAATTTACTTAAGATTAACACTTACCTGATTGAGAACGGAATACATTTAACTATCACAGATAAAATTTTCCGGCTTGCAATTATTTTACTATTTAATCACAAAAAAACAATGCGCACGGATACTTTTCTCGGTCGCAAAATGAGTTCCCCTCGCGCAACCCCTTCGTTATGCTATTTGATGCTTTCGCGTGCGCTCGATAGTTTTTGAGATATTTTGATTGCCCAACTTACCTTTATGCTCAACTAGCCCCACCCCTACCCTACTAAATGTAGTATTTTTTTAAAGCTCTTTAAAAAAAATACGCGCTTTAAGGAAAACTAGAAATACCAAGTCTTTTTTCTTGCAAGACCTTTCTGTTTTTTGTTACATTAAATGTTTTTGTGTTTTTTGTGTAAGGATTTAAAAATACAAAAGGTAGGACGGGAAAATCTGGTATAGCCCCAACCTCCCGGGAACATTAATGTCTCTCCGGTACAAAATGTCTGAATTCAACACTAATAAATAAGAAAAATATTTCACCCAATTACCAATTCCTATATTAATATCTTTGTTACGGTAATTTCACCTAAAGCAATTTAATATTGTTAATTTAAAAATATTGTTTATCGGTTTTAATTCCGCCTTTCACCTTAAACATTTTTCTTTCGAAGTAGGTCACAAGTTAAAAGTTCCACATTTTACAAGTCCCGGAAAATTTGCGACTATATTTCAAGTTATCACTTAGTAAAATTACTCCTGGGGCTTTGCCATTAAAAGAACGCCAATATTGTTGTGACTTCTATATTTAGAAAATGTACGTTTATACTTTTTCTTTCTATGACTGTTCTTTTCGAAGGCCTTGTAATTTCTTTAATTGCGGAGCATTTTAATTAAATCAATTTTATTATTATACAGGGTGGCCCACCATATTCGACACGGTCTGTAGCTGGATAACCATGGGGTTTTAAAAAAGTAAATACTAAAACATTTACAGGTCGGATAAGGCCACAGTATAAAATTATTTTAGTCTATACAGGGTGTCTCAAAAAGTGTGACGTATCAAAGTTATATTTTTTTAAATGGAACACCCCTATATTTTATGACGGTTTTAGATTCTACTTTAAAAAATAACTCAAGTTTGTTTATAGTACTAAGTGTCTAATTTTATTCGTTTTTGTGATATTTGATTTTTGAAAAATGCGGAGGTAAAATTAAATTGATTTTCACTTTTAACACTTTAAACTTTAAAATGTGTAACAAGATTAGAAAAAGTCTGACATATCATACGTAGGTCAAATCAAGATCAAATATTGTACATGTACAGGGTGATCAAAAAATAATTTAAATTTTTCAGAAAATCAAATAGCCATATCTCTTTTATTTTAAATGGAACACCCTGTATTTTTTTACGTCACATGATGACAAATGAAATACTCTTTCAAATGGTGTATAGGTTGCCTATACCTACCTTTTGTGCTTTATTAGTAAAATCTGTTTTTACAAATTTTTAGTCCAAATGTTTATTTAAATTAAAATTGGCTGTGACATAGCAGCCATTAATATTTTTCTTATGAAAATTAACAACAACAATTTATTGATTACTAGTGTTTTAGTCAGTTTAAAAGAAATTTCAATGATTTTAAATAAAAACCCTTCTTCTACAACAACAAGATGATATAATACTGGTAGGATGTGAAAAAATGGTTTCCTTTAGTCTAGAGTTAATCCTGAAAAATATTCCAGGAGAAACCATCTGATAACATTAATTGTTGCTTTAAAAAATTTGACACAGTGATTATGGATAATGGAAGAAATGAGTTATAGGTCACAGAATGTCGTCATAACTGACCAGAGGCGTTATTAGGATTATTTAAAAACACAAGTTTTATCATTACCACATTCAGCTGAAATAAGTGTTATTGGAAGTAGCATTATAAGCAACTAATGAATTTTTTTCTGTGAATTTTAAAAATAGTGGCAAATAATACAAAATCTTTTAATTTTGTGCTTTTTTCAACAAATTTATATTTTGCAATAACCGCTTAGTAAATAGGCATAGCTATATCACAGCCTACTTACATTTAAATAGACATTTGGAATAAAAATATGTTAAAACGGAATTTACTTAAAAGTATAAAAGATAGGTATAGGCAACCTATACACCATTTGAAAAGAGTATTTTGTTTGTCATCATGTGACGTAAAAAATACAGGTGTTCAATTTAAGAGAGATATGGCTATTTGATTTTCTGAAAAATTGAAATTATTTTTTGATCACCCTGTACAATATTTGATCTTGATTTGACCTACGTATGATATGGCAGACTTTTCTAATCTTGTAACAAATTTTAAAGTTTAAGGAGTTTATATTGTTAAAATAAAATTAATTTATTTGCACCCCTGCATTTTGAAAAAAATAAAATATCACAAAAACCAATAAAATTAGACACTTGGTACTATTAACAAACTTAAATTATTTTTGTATGTGAATCTAAACCGTCATAAATATAGGGTGTTCCATTTCAAATTGTTCAAAATTATAACTTTGATACGTCACACTTTTTTGAGACATCCTGTATAGAGTAAAATAACTTTTATACTCTGGCCTTATCCGACCTGTATATGTTTCAGTATTTACTTTTTTAAAAACCCCATGGTTATCCAGCTACAGACCGTGTCGCAATATGGTGGGCCACCCTGTATATTATTATACAGTGTTTTAACACTGTAGAGAATGCAAGAAAATAAAAACAATTTTTCAAATAGAATTAGGTCCCGAAATGCTTTGTTTCGAGATACAGGGTGTTAAAGTTTTAAGAAAAAAGGCTTTTTTTATAAATATTTTACAAGTGGCGTTTGAACCCCAGTTGTATTAAATTTTAAAAAGTACGCCACTGATTTTTCTTCCAATCCACACTATTTTTAAAATACTTATATTTTTGGAGTTATTTGGTCTTTAAATATTTTTTACGTATGACAGACGGTTTTTGTTTAAAGAAATAAAACCCATTTTTCATGCACGGCAAGGTGTTTTGTATGTAAAATTTATTTTTATCCAATTTGTATTAAAATAAGGTCAAAAACCTACATTACCACAATTTAAACCTCATGAAAAAATGTATCAGTGGGCATATTTTTTAATAAAAGACAAAAACCAAATTATACATACATACAAGACACCATATCTGATCTTAGCCATTTTGCCATGCATTAAAATGCCTTTTATTTATTGAAATGAAAACCTTTTGTCGCATGAAAGAGTATTAAAGAAGACCAAATTAACTCTAAGTAAAAAAGTATTTAAAAATAAAATTAAAAAAGCAGTGGCGTAGTTTTTTAATATTTAATACAATCTTGCTCAAAACGTCACTGGTGAAAATTTTATAAAACCGTTTACAGCAAAAAAGTAATGTAATGGTTAACAAAAGTGTACTAAATTTTGTGAAAATGTCTGCAGAGGTAAGAAGGTTATGATAAAAAAAGCCATTTTTTTTCCTAAATTTTTAGCACCCTGTATTTTGAAAACAAACCACCTTTGGACATAATTTTATTTGAAAAATTCTCTTATTTTTTTGCATTCGATACAGTCTTAAAAGACAAGTACCAACCTAAAAAATAAGCCTGTATATTTGACGAATATTATTCTTTTATAAAAAACTTGTTAAAAAAGGTAAAAAAAATAATTTTATATGTCGATCATACAGGCTAAGTAGTGGGTTAGGTATTAATAGCTAACCTAAGTAAAAAATATGTATTCGCGACATGGTTGTTTTAAATCGGTAATTGTGTTGTACAGTGTGTCTCAAAACTAACAAATACAAATTTGCTTTAATTAACATTATACATTTTATAAATTAATGTTGTGAAAAATTTAATTTTGTGTCAAAATTAAAGTAAAAAAATTAACACAATTTTACCAGAGAATTTAAATATTTTTTAATTTGTTTTATCTTGTCAGTATAATTGTTAAATTGGCTCCAAAAATCCTATTCTTTTACCTGAAAAGATATGCATAAATGTTTACTTTTATTTTTGTCATAGGGCAGTAGTGTCAATATTAATTTGGCGGTAAAATACATATCTTTACTCTAGAACAATGACACCTTCTCAGTTATACTCTAACATTCCATGAGGAAAAATCGTTGCTTATCACGAAAGCCGTTCTATTTTTGAAAAATGTCACAGGTATTTTTCGATGTTTTTAAGGGAAAAGTTTCACATGAAAAAAAAAAGAGATCAATATTTTAAATGAAAAGTGAATCAGATGTCATAGTTTTGTAGGTGTTGTTACTTACACATTAAAAACAGTTACTTATTTGTGTTCTTTGTTTTTAATTTTAAATTGTTTAAATTTACCGTTTAAAGTAACAGCTAAACTATGATCCAAAAATCATTTTTGTTTTTCAAGAAATTTTTTTTGAGTTGTGGCACTTTTTCCAGATGAGTGATATACATAAAGGTTAAAGCGTAGATAACGTAAAAATATCTATATTTTTCTTACCTTAATACGGTACCTGCGGCATAAAAGACCAACTCAACGTTTAATGTAAAAAAATCCTCGAATGATTTAAGCTAAGCAAAATTTGTTCAGAAAATTGCTTATTTATTGTAAAAACATAATATAAATAAATTAACAAAAATAAATATAAAACTAACTATAAAAATTATTAGAAATAATTTTTCTGAGCCTATATTAATATACCAAAAGTAAAATAGGGCCCCAAAATATGTTTTTTTTTGTGTTTTAAAGAAAATAATTAAACAAAATTTTTAAATTTCTTATTCTTATAAATCTTTGGATTATAAGGAATATTTAGTTGCCTTTCTCCTGGGCTTTTTTTAAGCATAGTTCCAAGTCAGAAATACATAGTTCTTAAAAGTGAGACTTATATTTCTTTGTATGTTCTGTAGCTACCCAAGCAGCACACAAGTTTTTTTTTATTTTTATAAGCTATGACCAACTCCAGTGGGCCTTATTAGCCGTTGGACACAGTTTTAGAAAACTACCAATTTAAAACCAAAAAATGTTTCTCTTCCAAAAAAAAAACGCAAAGTTTTTAAACAGCGGAAACCAAAAATTTACAAAAAAATATTCCTATTTATAAATAATAATAAAATTCAAATACATATGTTTTCTTTTTGCAATAATTATAAATCCTTATGATGATACCGCACCCTGTCACAAATTTTTCACTACTAAAAGAAGGCAGGGCGTAGCAACCTCCGTTTACTTCTCGTGACCCGTGATATTTATTGGTCTTATGCATGTATCGGTAACGTTTAAACCTGAATCCATATATTTCGTCGCCAGTTTTTAAATGTGGGCCTTATTAAACCCCGGGCCTTAAATGCCTCAGGTACCTTACTTAAACTTCAAATTTTAACAAAAATTTTAATTTCTTTCTTAGTTCTATTTGTAAAAATACCGTTTAAAATTTAAACATTTTTGGTCCATTCGTAACACAACATATCTTGAGACACGCTATATAGTAAAAATGTTAACCTGCCCCAAGTTTTCTGAATGTATAACACCAAAAGAATAAACATTTTATTTAAAATTTTACGTAGTGTGATTTTGATTTTTAAATTTAACCAAATCATTGCATGCAAATTTCCAATTTGAAGTGCATTTTTATGTTTTTTAAAATTTTGTCTTGGAAAACTTGCATTATTGCCGAAATAAAAACAAAGTGAACAACGCTTTTAAAATCTTAATGCGCAAGAGTGTCAGAAAAACAGACAAGAAAGCGATGTTGCCCGGGGTGACAAACAGAACAAAAAAGAAACCAGACTGTTCCGTCTGAATACAGAACGCGTTATTAATATCCATTTTATTTTAATGCTTTTGTTAAACCAGTGCCGGGTTAAGGCTTGAAACATGATGGTTATTTGCTTACTAAACAACATTGTTTTTACCAAACACGTAAGTGTTTAAAAAGAATTTTATAACTACAATATTATAGTTTATTCAACTGTTGGCTATGCGAGATATAAATATTTGCCAGCTATATGAATTATTACCTTCTACACTAAGTACTACATAAGAGAATTTTATAGAGACGCTTAAATTTTTAATTATAAACTACATAAAATAAATATGGGGACATACCTTTAAAATCCAAAGAATTAAACAATATATGATATTTTGCGAAATATTTTTATAATTAAAAATACTTTATAGGTGTCTTTAAAAAATTAACCTCTATTGTTTTTAAAGAAGGTTTAGGTACGTCAAAAAAATACAAATTTAAATTTAAAAAAAAATGAATCAAATTTATTCATGCAAAAATTAGACAAAAGGTACATTAATATTGAGTACGCCCACCTCTGGCTCTAAGCACTTCCTTACAACAACAGGGCATGCATTTCACCAAATTTTGTATAACCTGTTGTGGTACCTGCTCGTAAATAGCCACAAGAGCATCTGCAACTTGCTTAAGATTTTGAAAAGATTGAAGATTCTTTAAACGTCTTTTCAGTTTATTCCAAAGATGCTCGATAGGATTAAAATCCAGGCTATTAGCTGGCCTATTCATAACATTAATATTTTGCTTTTGTAGAAAACTTTTCACGACTCTGGCAGTGTGTGGACTAACATTATCTTGCTGTAAAATGAATTCGGAGACAACATTTTGGGCAAATGGAACGACACGAGGTTCTAATATCTCCGCTATGTAACGGGCATCCGTTAAACTTCCTTCCCAAAATACCACAAGTTCGCTATGTCCCGTCAAAGTTATACCCGCCCATACCATTATCGATCCACCTCCAAATGGGACAATTACTTCTACACAGTCATCCAAATATCATTCACCGGACGTGTCCACCAGAACACGTCCGTCATTATTGAATAACATGATTTTTTTATCGGTAAAAAGTACTTTAGCCCACTGCTCTAAATTCCAATCAAGATGCTCTTTACAAAAGTTTCTACGATTTTCCCGATATGAGCTAAAAGTTAATCTAGGGGCTCTAACAGGTCGTCTTGCACGCAGTTGTGCTTCGTGAAGTCGGTTACGTATTGTCTGGTCCAAAACTTGTGTTCCCGTAGCTTCTATAAAGCAATTTTGCAGTGTTCTAGCAGTAGCGGTGCGACCTCTAACTGCCCAAAGCCTCAAAGGACAATCTTTTCTTTGGGTTGTTGGTTTTTGTCGATTGGAACAAGGGACTTTTCTTACTATGCCAAAATAGTAAGAAAAGGCCCTTATTCCAATCGATAAATAGCGATTTCAAGCTCTGGAAACCGAAGAATGACTCAAATTAGGCATTCGAGCTACACGACGCCTGGAATATCCTGCTTCAATTATTGTAACCCGCTCTAGCAACTGTGAAATTCGTTGAGGTACGTCCTACGTACTCTTCTTCTACTCAACACGTCAACATTAATTATTTAAATTTTAAAATTTAATCCCTAAGACGAATTTAACTGAAATAGGAATAACTGATGAATTTCTTATATCAATGATTTTTATTTTTTATATTGCTAAGTAAAACAAAAAAACACTTTTTTTAACTTGGTCATATCTCACGAAGGCTTATGCCTACAATAAGTGCCGGGTTATTTGATGTTTAACCTCTCATTAACCCTCTTCTGTCAACGTTATCCACCACGAACGTTATTTTTAAATAACTACTACCTTGGGTTGGCAAAATACTAGACAGTGGTTTGCATTGCCAACTGTGAAGTGACGAGCGATTAAAAATGCCGATGTACGATTCCGAGATTCGAATCCGGGTCTCTGCGGTATGAGGCTCGTACGTTAGCTCCTACACCACGCTCGTAACGTAAGTAACGTAATAAAAAGTACCAAAAATATGTTTTCTAATTAAGGTCTAAGGACACCGCTGCTCAATTTTACTTAACAAAATAAGAGGAGACTTTTATATATTAGGTTTGTTCCAGCAGGCTGTCAGAAATGTTTGCAACCGTTTGGATTCTGCGCACGTCAAATTTGTCGTTCCAGCAGTGCCATGTTTCTAACATATATTGTTTGTTGTTCCAGCAGTAGTTTTAAAATGTTGAAAACATGTTGGAAAAAGTTTGCAAACTTTCTTCAAACATTACTGACAAATTGTTAACATAACCTTTCTTGTATTGACGTATAAGCAGTATGCACGTTTAGTTTATTTTTTCGTTCCAGCAGAAAACTGTTGCCAACATTTCTGACTAATGTTTGTAACAATTTCTGCGTTTTACGATTGTTGCTAACATGTTTCCAACATTCTACTGGAACAAACCTATTATTTATTGAACTGAAGCAAAATGCTTTATGAGCTGACCTTGCAGGAAATCCTCACATTGCATTATAAATTTCGTAAAAACCCTGTGTACTGTGTACTGTTGGTACCAAGTATTTTTAAGCCACCCTACACATACTACATACAGTTATTTTTGGAAAATGCAAATGCAAGAAAAATTTTATTAAGCAAAACTTTTTATGAAGAGGCACTTATTTTCATAAAGTTAATACCTAAAAAGTTTTCCATTTGGTTAGAACTGTATTATTTGTTTTTTCTTCTATTAATAATTTAATAAATATTATTGCAGTTCGGTTCTGCTTAAATCCCCAGAGTAATTAAGCTAAGTGATAAGTTGTTACACTTTAAATGTATGGGACAGTTGCTGAATTTCGCCGAAAAATTATTTGCGCTTAGCAGCAATAAAATTTCTGTGGTAAAATTAAGATTTACATATCTAATCGTTTATTTTAAGTAATTCTGGTTTCTTAAGTCGACATTTTTAGGTTTAAAGTTGGATCGTTAATTTTAAATGGCATAATAATTATTCTCTAAAATGGCATAACAAAAAGTTTCTTTTTGTATCACTTTGGCAATAAAAAGTTTCTTTTTGTCATTTTGTTGTTGATCCAGATTAGCAATACACCTGACCAGCAGACTCACACCTATTTACCTTGGTGAATATGTTCTTTCCATTGCACGTAGCATGTACGTTTAGAGTTGCTTCTTCTTTTTTGTTTATTTATTTGTCTAATTGGGGCTTTCCTATTTTTACATGGGCAAGTGCTTTAATAGCAGCAAATGATTTGGCCATAGTTGTTAAGCTTCCATTATAGCATGGTGACTTAGGACAAATACAAGGAATATTATAAAGTTATTTTTCGTAGCTTTTCGTCAATTTTTAGTTTAAAAACTGAATTTGATTGAAAAAGAACGAAGAATCAAAACGCTGTTATTGACAAATCACAATTTTTAAAACATTTCACAATTTTTCCTGCGCGTTTTCTATTTGTAAAAAGTGTTTTAATCAAAATGTGTTATATCAAATTTGTATATTTTATTTATATTATATTTCGAAAAAACATTTTTAAGCAAACGAAGTTTTTAACATACTTTAAAAACCATAATTGTTTGCTATATACACCGTTACATGTAGTATAATTCGCAGATTTATTAGTTTGGCCATTTTTACTTTAACTCATACAAGTGTGTAAAAAAATATGCGAAACCCCAAAAGTAACGGCTTTAAGGCTACTAGATGGCAGTATCACTTTTTACAATAAATACTTTATATCTTCTCTCTCGTCTTTATACTTTTGCTTATCTTTTGCAAGTATAAGCAAATTCTTATTTTTGTTTATATGGCCCAATATCTAAATCCTCGCGCATAATTTAAGATGAAAAGATGAAAAAATTATTAAAATAAAAAAATGTTTATACAAAATAACATTTTTTGTTTCAGATCCTGAAAATTACTGGAATTTACAAGGCCACGAATATGGTAAGTGTTTATTTTAAACGATATAGTTAATTTACATACCATATTATCAAGCGCAGTCAACTATACAGTTATATTTCTCCCAAACTCCAAAAGTTTAAACTACTCTGCTATTTTTTTCTTTGACTACATCGATCTTTCAAAGTCATATAAAAGATATAAATCTGACTGGGATCTCTAAAATAAGAAATTACTTTTAAACTTGTCTTCATTTATAATGTCTGCTTTAAAACTTTCAGTCGTTTTACATTTTGTATTATACGTTAAATTATAATTGTAATCAAAGTTTCCAAACTTGTATCCTGCACTCAAATCATTGGTCATTTTTTTTAGTAGGATACGAGGTATTCAAAAAAGTATAAGTTTTCTTTAAAAGAAAAGTACCCTTATTTTCGATAAAATTGAAAATAAATAAAAATAAGTCTTAAATATGCAAACTTTTTAATTTTTTATGATAAAACGATAAAAATTAAATTTGTACATTTGTAAATACTTATTTCGCAATGTAATATATAAGGAAAGCTTAAGAACTGTCAAAACAGTGAAAAGTCACAGAAACGCTCATTATCGCTTTAAAAATTAAAAAAAAACTTTTAACTTGTAAATAAACGACTTTGCATACTTAAAAGTTATTTTTATTTCTAATAATTTGTGATATTTTCAAAAATAACGGTACTTTCCTCTTGAACAAAATTTATTTTTTTTAAATATCCACCTCGTATACTACTAAAAAAATTAATTCTTTATCTTATTTATTACTATTAAAAAAGCCGTTAAAATTATAATATTTTTATGATATTATGTAAGATCTTCTGAACGTCTTTTAGAGCCATCCTTACTCAGGCGTCTAGGATCCTATTAACGGTAATCTCCCTGGTACAGCTTGGATATCAATAAAAACAAGAGTGTCTTTGTGCTTTGCGGCTTGGGGCCCTTTTTCTTTTGCGGCTGTTAGATTGGTATTTTCAGTAGGTATATTTTTTGGTACTTTCTTTGTAAATTGTAGCTTTATTGTGAATACTTTTAGCATGGTAGTTTAACCACCCGATCAAACTATAATGTGTCCAAAGATAAACTTAACTATGCTGTATTTGTTTTTATATTTTTAATATTTAAACAGAAAAGCAATTCTTAATAAAAATGTCTGCTTTATTTAAAATGTTAAAAATATAAAAAAATCGCCGTACAATATACAGGGTGGTTAAAAAATCGATTACGGATATATTTTTAACGATTTATCCAAATTGCATAAAAGATAACCAAAATTTTACCTTTTGTTAAATAAATCTATTCTTTGTTTGTGACTGTTTTCATAATATACAAAGAGAAACAAATAAATTATGAAAAAAGTTTACACTTAGTTTTTTCCAGCAATTAAAAGCAATAAAAAAATAAATACGCTTTTTCCATTTCTACAAGCATTGTTTTAAATAATTTATTGCGTTTTGTTTCACCTGTGTCTATAAAGTCAGAAAACAATATTTTTTGAAACGACTCAACCGAAATATAATAACAAGCTTTAAGATTTATTTTTAGTAATTATTAAAACATTTTCTTCTCGCCAAATAAATATTTTTATTATAATAAACAATTTACGGTCCAAATTATTAGTTAATCATTTTCTCTTTACATATTTATTTAAGAAAGAAAAAAAAGTTGCGGTAAGATTATAATTGCTTTGAGTTCTCAGATAAACCTTTGTCGTCCTATTTACCATAAAGTTGATATTAAGTAAGTTAAAATGAGTCCGTGATAGGTCGATAAAGGAAAAAAACAATATTACTTTTAAATGGCCAAATATGTTGCTACATAAGACTGGAAAAAAAAACAATTATTTTATTTTTTGTTTTTCTTGCACACTGAAAAGTAAATTAAAAACATATTTATAAGAAAAAAAGTATCTGTTTTCCAACGCATTGCTTATATTCTTAATAAACTAAAAATCATGTATCAATACATCAAAACTATCAAAGTTTTTGTTCGGTAATATCATATGTATGTTTGTTATTAATAAAGTTAAAATATTTTAAAATTATTTTATCAAATTACAAATTTATTGAGAACAGCTGAGCATACTAAGCTTTAAGCAAGCATCTAAAGCTGGAAAAAAGCCTGATAAATTATACCAAATTAGGTGACAAAATTACGTTTGTCGGCATATAAACGAGTATAATCTTTTTTAACATAAGTATTATGGAAAATAAAATCCTCTTTTTTACCGCTTACTTAAATATAAACAGCAATTTATTATTTAAATAACCGCCAAAATATACAGGGTATCCCAGAATGTATGGACAATTTCCCAGATTCATTTAGAACACATTAAAGTAAGAATACTTTGCACGAAGGTTTGGAAAGGTTAGCTGAGCTGGTTCAGTAGATATATTGAATTAAATAAATGTTATGGTCTGGCAATACAAAGTAATAGAAAATGTTGTTAAAAATTTGCATAAAAGATTTTTAAAATATTAACAAAACACATGGTAGACAAAATAACACTCTACGTTACAAAATAATGTATTTTCGGATCCATGTTATATTCACTTATCTTTATATTTTCTAATATGCAATGTTGACACCCTATGTCTTTAAAAAAGCTTAAAGGTTTATTAATTTATTTAATTATTTATTTATTTATTTAGCACCCCAGACAGAAACTTAATTTATATAAAATTAATAGAACTTTGCATTTGGCATTAGGATAAAATATTAAAAATAATATTATTTAGTTTTAACCAATTAAGTTTTTTTCGATATTTTACAAACTAACTCCACTTTTCGGGATTTAATGTTAGTTAAATTAAATTTCTCATCATACCGCTATTCACGTGATATATAATAATTGGAATTTCTCTGAATAAAAAATTGCACACTTTTTGCCGGTCACTGCAAAAAGATTTTAATTGAAAAAAGTATTAATTTTAAATAAATTTGCACCAACACCTGAAGACCAATTATTTAAAGTAAAAAGAGAATTTAAAACAGAAAAAAATTAACATAGTTAATGGAAAAATAAATAACAATAAAGCATTTTTTTCTTTTAAATTACCTTTTTTTATGAGTCTGCATCTACGAATGCTATATTTAACGCAAAAATATTTTTAATTATTTTACATGTTGGAGAAACTTTTATCAAAATGTAAAAGTTTTTGCCACGGCGTATCATATATATTAATTATGTATGACGTACAGTAAAATGCTTTATTTGGTAAATTATTTTGTGCAGAATTAAACTTCGTACAAAACAATTAGGCATAAGTATTAAATAAAACATTTCTAATAGTAAATTTCGCATAATAAATTGTACTAAATAAATTTATTTTTTTATTACAATTACTAGATTAACCTCAGTTAATGTAATATTATTAAATGATAAAAATAAAATGTTGTATGATTTAAAAACAATTTAAACAACAAAATAGTTTAATTTACGTGAAGCAAAGTATGAGGTAAAAAGAAATGGTAATAGGTGGTTTTAATAGAATACGAACAGAAAAGGAAAACATGGACCTTACGAATTTAAAGTATAGATTTAAATTTAACCAGTGATTGTTTAAGAATTCAATATGCGCTTTAAACTGGGGCAGGGTAGACTTTTATGTGCGTTTAACTGCAACAAGATAAGAAAGTCTGAGAACGTGAAGACATTTAGTAAAAAGGTACCGTAATGTATTATGGAAAATCAGCTTATAATAGCAAATAAATGGAAATACTAACGTCCGGTCCAGTGCGTTGGGTCTTCTTGACAAATGCATCCATTAGCCCTTCACACCTAGCCGAGTTTATATCTCCGTCATGGCCAGTAGCGTGTATCAACTTTGTACTTTATTGAATTATTTTTTTAAAAATGTGGCTTACATTTATTTTATTATTAAATGTTTAAAATTATGGTTTAAAAGCCGTCTATTTATTATTATTTTTAATTTAGTTCTCTTAAGTCTTGATATTTATGTAAATTAATAAAGATCCTAATTACTGCTCTTTTAATACGTAAATAAAAATATGACCTTTACTGGAATAGTCATAAACAAAAGCATACTTAATTTGTTTTTAAAGATGCTTTATAATTATTATTAAGGTAACCGTAATCTTTGTACAAATATCTTCTATCTTTAGAAAAAACGCACGGCTTCAGAAGTATTTTGTAAATAATTATGGGATGGTCCGCTCTGGTTGTTAATGCCTTCTTGCACAACTTTAAGACATAGACAAAGCGGATAAATGAACAACATAATGTTTGTTAAACTTTTTTTATTATTTTTTTTTAATTGACCCCAAAAACACCCAATTTTATAGTTTAAATTTAACTTTATTCATTATGATCTTATACGCATTTTTCTATTTTCATAATTTTTGATTTATTAAAATTCACTTGTTTAAGGTTTTCATAACTTTAAGTGCTACGACATGCAACTTTCTAATACAGTGTATTCCAGGATAGGATGGTGGCATGGTCCAAAACTAATAAATACAAAATTTTACTTCGATTGGTAATATACAGGGCAAGTTATAACTTAAAATATGAAAAATTATCAAGAGTAAAGTAAATGTTGTAAAAAATTAATTGCATATCAAAATTTAAAGTTTAAATATTAAAGTAAAAAAAGTATATTTTTGACAATTTTTCACATTATGCATTAACAGTTTTTATATTTGGCTTAAAGCATCAAATTTTGAGAAAATATTTAAAATTATGAAGTTTTCTTTTAAATTTTCCTCTCTTTTGCTTATTATTTAAGTTGTAATGCGTAACAGGAAAAATGACAATTACATTTTTTTAATTATCATGCTTAAACTTTAAGATTTTACCTGAATGTGGAAGACAATGATTCAGTAGTAAAAGAAGAATTTCGGACTTCCATTGTCTTTATTGATTTATTCACACAACGTTTCGGGCAGTACTATCTCTGTCCGTTCTCAAGTGTAAACTGAACTAAAACACTTTTACCTACTACTGTTCTATTCTTAAAAATAAAAGTAGTTCTTGGTAATTTTCCATATTTTTAATTATAACTAGCCCTGTATAATACCAATTGGAGTAACATTTTGTATTTATTAGTTTCGGACCATGTAAGCAGTTTTTCCAAAATTCTTATTTTAAAGTTAAAAAACGTTTAATTCATTTGTCCTCTTGTAACACTTATCCTGGGACACACTGTATATGCAATGCTGCTACAATATTTTTTTAACATACTTTTTCTATATTTGTTGCTCTTTTTAGTTTTTACTTTTGACTTGTTCCGCTTATGTTTATCCCTAGAAGGCCCCAGTGAGTAATTCCAATGCTTAACCGGCCAATGGGCCTCTTCGGCCGCGGTCACTCCCAATGACGTTTTGAGCTTAAGCCTCCCACAATTTCACAAGAAGACAGGCTCTATTCTTACTAATTTATGTTTGTAACCCCTCAAGTAGTAAGGATTGCATGCATCGATCAAAGGTTTAACTGGATAAGCTAAAGACTTACTTTAAAACGACTGCAATAAAAAATCAAAAAATAATTTTAAAATTTATTTTAAAGAATTTTTGGCTATTAAATCTAATTTAAATACTTATTACTATTAGGGCTTTAAATTTATAAATACACATTAAAGTAAATTTAAATTAACATATCTAATAAGCTTTAAATTTAAGGACTGGTGTCACTTGTGTATTTAAAGTAAAGTAAAAAGTGATTTTTTAGTAAAGGGTTATTCATTTAGAGGTACTATTTCTAGTAGGTATTTTTGGATAGATGAGATGGTCCAATTTTTAACCTGTCATAATGTTTGTGTTTAGTATTGTTTGGCAATTTATCGTGAAAAGACTTGGCCTCCGCCATAACGTCTAAAACTTGTTTAACTGTATTATGAAAATCATCATTCTCAAAGGAATGTGTTTCGTGCGCTTCGGGCAACTTATTGTCCACGCATAATCGGCCTACTAAGCCGACTATTTGCTGTACCATCACAAAAATTTGAGCTTTAATTTTAATTTTTGGATTATTCTTGACCAAATGAGCCACTTCCAGCACGCAATGCAGAAAATATAGCGGTCGTAGCTGCAAATGTACGCGATGATCCTGACGAATTGATTTGGCGCTCGGAAATTGGAGCTTAAGAACAAACCATGTTAGGCGCAATTAAGGCCATTATTTGAATGGCATATTCTTTGAAAAATAAGTATAAGAAATTGTTCTCTCGTATGATAATAAATATTACTTAATAAAGTAATTATTTTTTAAGAACCTCCAATTGAATCACCCTTTATAAATCCTAATACTATGCCAATATAAAATTTCGCAGTGCCATTAACAGACACCTCAAAACTAAAAACGCACTTTAAAACAATGATTCCTTGGGGCATTTATTAATCTAAGTATCAAGGTATCTACACAAGTTTTAGACAAGTTAGATAAAAATCGGCGTTTTA
Source organism: Listronotus bonariensis (assembly GCA_014170235.1). Lineage (NCBI taxonomy): Eukaryota > Metazoa > Arthropoda > Insecta > Coleoptera > Curculionidae > Listronotus > Listronotus bonariensis. The sequence continues at coordinate 277,617 of JACEGR010000173.1, read as the reverse complement.
ATTTAAAAGGCTTCATATATCATACCATTCAAAAATCCATATAGGCAAAGTAAGCACGGAAATGATCACATTACCCACAAAATAAACTAACTGATTAAAAAACTAAACTTTTGCAGACAGACTAACTAAATTAAAATTTTTGCCATTACAATATTTAAATGGCTTTTGTAACATTTTAAGTTATAAGTGTAATTCATTTTTTGGTAATAAACAAGCTACTAAGTCATAATAAAGTTTTTCCTGCTAAAATATAACAAAAGAAAAGATTAACAAAATCCAAAATAGCTGTTTGCCGTTATTTACTGTAAATGATGTTCTTGATGTCTTAATTTTAAAACCAGTTAAAAACCAGAGGACAACAATTAAAAATTCTAATTGGAAACATTACAAAGCCAGGGAACGTTTTCTAACTTCATTACGTCGATTTATATTTAAGAGAGAAAATTTAGAGCTAAACGGCAAAAGTAACCCTGTTTTCAGGAAACTTTTTTCTTTAAAAGAAATTTCTATTTTCAGGTCCGTTAAACGAAAAACTTTGTTATAGCCAATATATTTTCTTAGGTAATTTTGCTTCAAAGATTTTGTATATACACACAATATTTATTTTTTATATATAACATAATACAGTACTGTTTTACACCTTTTTATGCGTAGGCAGGCATATAAATCACATATTTTGGTAAAAAAGTTTATGTAATACAGGATTTGTATAAAAGAAAATTGTATCATTTCTTTTGTTTATTAAAAACCTTGGAGACTGGAGTTTTGCTCAAAACCAGAACGACATATTGCGTTGAAATATATTAATATGTAGAACATGATATAATATATACGTAAAAGCCCAAGCAGGAAACGGGGCCTAGCTTTACAAAAATACTGATAAAGTTGGGGCCATTGAGGCTTGATTTATGTCGAATACATGTTAGAGAAGTTTAATTTGGTAATTTAATATTTAATTTTAAGGGCGCTTTTTTGTTTAAGAATAACTGTGTGCAAAATTTGTTATATATCCGTTTTACTTTTGTTTCTACTGTTTTTATATTGTATTGAAAGTATTGGTAAATATATAAGGTGTCTCAAAAACAAAGTTTTTATTGTTAGGTAAGATTTTTATACGAAATGTTACTATATTTTGATAAATTTTGACTTGGTATTAAATTCTACATCAAAAAATTCTTTTCTCAATTAGTGCTAGCTTTTGGGATAACCATAACTAAGCAAATATGTATATTGTATTTTTAAATGGAACACCATATTTATTATGTTTTTTGAATTTTATGGACAACTAAGTGTTTTTTATTAAGGGTACCACATGTTTATCTTTTACTGTTTTTGAGGTATTGACGCTTAAAAGGTCACATTTTTGGCTTATTTAATTAAATATCTCAATATGGAAAACAGGTAATGCAGGGGATTTTTTGCACCTTTTAGATACACCCTGTATATTATGGTTCTGATGTGTGGTAAACTTTTTTGTCTGACGTATTTTTCTTTAAAAAAAAGGTAAATTAAAAAGGGCTCTGTCATTATTGAATATAAAATATTACCGTAAGTTCTTGGTTTATCTAGTTCCTAAAATTCAGTTGCGGCATATTGGATATAAATTCTCTTTTACTAGAGACCAGTCGTTGAGCAGGTCCCGTATATCAAGAAAACTGTTAAGTTCACTGCTACATATTGAGGCAATGTATTTAGTAAATTATAAACACTTTATTATTTATAAGAGGACCGAACAAGTACATTTACAAAATTAATTACCTTGATAGGGGATTATATATATATATATATATATATATATATATATATATATATATATATATATATATATATATATATATATATATATATATATATATATATATATATATATATATATATATATATATATATATATATATATATATATATATATATATATATATATATATATATATATATATATATATATATATATATATATATATATATTATATTTTTACAACGCAAGATATCAGCAATACCAAGGTCTAGCATCTATTTTTCTTTATTTCACATTAAATTAAAAATCTGCTTAAACTAAAATAGAGTGATACAGGCCGGGATGGTTGCATGGCAAGGTTCGATGCAGCGTACGTGGCTGCGAATTTGGTTGTTTTTAAAACATTAAATTAACTAGAACTAAGTAAATTTACTTTTAGATTAAAAATACCGGCGCTTAGCTCTGCATCACATTTGGAAAGGCTAGGGTAAAATTGGCACTTGGATCTTATAGTGCCTTATTGGCATTATAAAACATAATGATGGATTAAAAACGAACATTTATATTTTGGCACCTAAATCATTTAGACTTCTAATCTTTAAATAATTATCCCCTAAGAATATTTTAGTAACGGTTTTTTTTAATTTTTACTTATTTTTTGTTCATAGCAATAATTTTAAAAGTGTATTCGTATAGGTTAAGAATTTCTCTGTATATAATATAAAATCACCATCATACTTAGTCGTTTAAAAACTAAAAACACGCTTTATATGCAACCGAACTAAAAATTAAAAATAATTTTTTATTAAAAAATATTTTCACTTCATAGTAAAAGCGTAGGTGCTTAATATATTAAATGTTATAATTATTATATTTGCCAATATCTATGATGGAAAAGTTATGAAAAATAGTAAAATGCACCCCACGCTTTTACTATGAAGTGAAAATATTTTTTTTTAATAAAAATTATTTTTTAATTTTTAGTTCGGTTGCATATAAAAGCGTGTTTTTTTAGTTTTTTTAAACTATTAATTATTTTTCATTTTTAGTTCGTTATATCAATTAATTTTTTAAAAATAAATGCTCCAGTTTATTCACTAAAAATTTTTTTCGCCATTTGTCAAGAATGGGCTAGAATAGGAATGTCTCACTATATTCCCGTCTTTTGCACAAAATTTTAATATAACAGTAAATTAGAACATACTATTTAATTAAGCAGCAAAAAGAAAATAACCAGCCCCTTTTATTAGTTCTGTGCCCCTGTATATCAAATTTGGTCAAAATGGGGTTGCTCCAACTTTCTGAAACAATTACCCAATTTGCATAAATAAGACAAATATTTTTTAAAATATTACCTTTTAAACTAAAAAGAAATTTACCATAAATGTTTTTTTCTAAATATGAGTTTCATTTTAGTTTACTTACCTTAAGTGATATTTTAATGTAGTTTGCTAATCTCCATTTCCAGTCTTTGTCCTATCTAAGATCTGGTACAAGTACCTAACACCCAATAAAGCGTGCTCTTTGAGAAAGTATAAATTGAAGATGGTATGTTATATGCAATAACTTGTTAGTTACTTTTCCAAAGCAATAAGTAATTTTTCGTATTTTTCCATGGTTATAGGTTATGATTTAGAACTATTTTGCTTACGAATGATTATTCTGGCTTGCGTGAGGACCATGTTAATTATTTATTTTGTTTTTTGTACTTCATACTTAAAGTGGTATGGTCACTGTTTTTAATAGCTTCGTTGAACTGGATTTTTCTCAACTTCATTTCACATTAAAGGAATTTTGGTGTTATGTTACGACTGTTAATTTTTTCAGATGTCAGTTTGTAATACAGATTTCTGTTTTATGACCGCCTGTTTTAAAAACAAGTGAAGGTTTATTCGTTCGTTAAAAAGCGTTTAAAAAAAACAGATGAGTGTTATACGCTCCCCGAACGAATACTTTCAGCGAACGAATGAGTTCAACTTAGCAGAATTGAGCCCCTGGTCCCCAACCCGTCGGCAAATGCTGTCTAGTTCGATTATTCAATTGTCTAATCTGGCGCATCCGCCAGAACGTACGATTTTTTAAAATTAGCAAAGTTTGAAATGTTGCCAACAGATGGCGACCTAGGTGTGTGTTGTTTCTTTTATAATATAATGGAATTTCTTTATCCTGGCTGATCCTAGTCAGGGGATAACGGATACTGCTCTTTGCAGATTATTGCACTTGTCATGGGTCCTTACTACGTGCAAAGTTTCAAAGAAATCGAATAGCTGGAAGTTGGTTAAAATTAGGCTCAAAAGATTCCGTTACATAGGCAGCCAGGACGGACAGATTGATAGATAGACAGTTACAACCCAAGTTACAAAAAAGTAAAAATAGACTTTTCGGCTGGAGTCGTAATTTTACAAATTGTCGAGAAGCGGAAATATTTTTTTAAAATTTTTAAACATATCTTTTTATAAATTGAACAAATAAGATGTTTGCCTACTTTAATTTATAATAAAAAAGGCTAAAAATATTTTAAAAAGGCTAGTGTGGGCCTTTTCCAAATTTATATAAAAATGGCTTTTACCATAAAAAAACGCAAATTAAATTTAATTAGGGCAACCCATATAGCGCAAAAATATAGAAGTAAAATTAGTGCAAAAATGGTAGTTTTTGATTATAAATTTATGAGGCATTATAGTAAAGCTGAAATTGTCTCCAGGTCGCTTACAGAATATTTTTGCTCCATAAAAAATCGCCATTATACATTTGTGACCATTATCTTATATAATAATCTTGTTGAAACCACTGCGGTTCTAAGGTACTGTAAAATTTAATATTTACATGTTTCCGTACGCGAACATCGTTGACGAAGCTGGAACAAATGTGGGTAATTCATCTTAAAACCTTGCACTTTCGCTCTCTAGAGTTATCGCTCTATCCTTCATAGGCTTTCCCAAAGAATAAAAAGGTACCAAACGATGCTATTTTAAATAGTACTATTTATAAAAAATACATCTACTGCCAAACAAACTTTATACAACATTTCTTTATATTTTGCAAACAGCAAATTTTAATTTTATACATTATACATAATCTTTACATTAATAAAGCTATAGATTTTAACGTCAAAAATAATTTATTACTATGGGTTTAAAATAACATCACGTGCCTAATGATAAGTGACTTACAAAAAGTAAATAATTCTTTAATGAACGTTTATTATAGAGAAAAAACTATTTATAACCAACTAAATAACTACTAAAACTGCAATTGCATCAAGCCCAATGCTTACTTGTTATTTGCATATCATTTAAATAACTTTTCAGCATTTATCGGCGTTAGTCTAATTGGTCAATTAAAATTTTAAACAGGTAAACACAAAACTTTTAATATTAACTACGACTTTTCCCAAACTTATTTTGCTTTTTAAAAGTATCAAAGTTTATTTTGCTGCAATGGGATGGTTTACTAAAGATCTGATTAAAAACTATATTAAATGTTAAAGTTTTAAGGCGATTAGTTTAAAGCCATGAGAAATGGTTTATTAAGTGCTTCCAGTTGCGCATCTTTAGTAAAACCTTAAAACGCGCCTACATTTTTTATAACTAAATCAGTACTGGGATCTGCGCACAACGGCTAAATAGACTTTTCCATGCTATCCACCACGACTCTCTCCCCAGACCGGTTTCGCCTGCCTTACAGGAACTCATCAGTGAGGCTGTATCGAGTCGTGGTGAATAGCATAGAAAACAAGCGTCTCACTTATTAGACAAGTTTCATTGTCTAGCGGTAGGATATTAAATCCTGCCGTTGATGCCCTACTGAAATCGCATTCAGTAAATACGAGCATCAATTGTAGCGGGGTGGCTATATACGTTATAAAGCACAAGGGAAAAAATTCCCTACTGTCTTGGTGTATTATATAAACGAAACTAGTAACTAATAAGTAGACGCTTGTTTTCCTATGCTATTCACCACGACTCGATACAGCCTCACTGATGAGTTCCTGTAAGGCAGGCGAAACCGGTCTGGGGAGAGAGTCGTAAATAAATAATTATTGGTTTACGGTTTAAGAAATATATATATATATATATATATATATATTTAAATGTTTTGGGTTTAAAAGATAACTAATTACTTCAAATTAAACAAAAAAGTTTAATTGTACAGATAAATAATAATTAATAACAAAGACAGCTGTAGTTTCACTATAAACACCCAGAACAATGCTAAATTTTTGGTCATCAGCTTGGACGCTCGCTTCGTAGAATATATGAAGCGGGTATTTATCGAGTACACACGTAAATAGTACGTATAATTTGCCGCTTCATATATTTAGCCAAGCCAGCGTCCAAACTAATGACAAAAATTTAGCATTATTCTGGGAGTCTATAGTGAAACTACAGTTGTCTTTGTTAATAATAAAAAATAGTAAGTATTAACCTATTTTTTTGTTTTAGAAATAATGTAGTGTAATTACCATAAACCCTAATTGTAATTCTAGTCGCGCAAAAATAATATTACAACTGATAGTAGAGTGTACTATCAAAAAGACTACTTATTATCATATGTTTTTTGGCTTTTTTCTTTAAAAAAAATTAGCCGATAAGTTTTACAAAGCTCGGAAAAAACTATACCAAGTGATTTTTAAAACAAAAATAGTTTAATAATTATTTTTTTATCTGTTTAACACTCCACGAAAGCTTTATGCCTAAGTACTAGAGTACCGTGGGTGTCGGGTTATTAGATGTTTAACCCTTTTTCCACGCTGTTCCGTCAACGTTATCCAAGCACTGAAACATGCAATTTTTGCATTTCACAGCACCTTTTTAGACAACGCGGTAGTGCCACCACGGACGTTATTTTCTAAATAACTACTACCTGGGGTAGGCAGAATACTACACAGTAGTTTGCCAAGCCATCTATGAGGTGACGAGCGATTAAATGCCAATGTCCGGGTCCGAGATTCAAACCCAGATTGCTGCGGTGAGAAGCTTGTACATTACCGCTGCACTACGCTCGCCACAAATTATTGTTTATTTGTTTTATAAAATATTGTTTGTCATTATGTGTCATTCTCATTGTACTAGAGTTTAAATAATTAAATGTTGTTTTTTATTAGTCATGGTTTGTCCTTAGCAATAGTTCAAGTTAAAGCCAATTATAGTTTTTACGCGCTTATTATTATTAAAAATATATATTTAAATTATTTTTGCGCCTTTTAATTTTGCAGTATAAAATACTTTATTTACTTGGTATAATTACTTTTAATTTTATATTTTTAATGTGGGCCTTCATTATCACACAATTTTAATAACAATTATAAGCTTTAAAAATCTCAACATTGGTTTGCTTCTTTAGCGTTTACCTTTATTTTAAGTTATTTTTAAAACCTTATTAAGAAAAAAAATTGTCATAATTTAATTTAACCTTCACCATATAATTTCTATTTAATTTACATTCAAAGCTGGTTGGACTGTAGTTAGTTATGTTATCAAGCCGCGTTACTTAAAATGGCGTGTTTTTGTTATGTGGAACAGTTTTTATTGCATTTTGGCAGCAAAAGGATAAGTTTTATCTCTCTTCTTTAGTAATTGTCTTCTTTCCAACTTTGAAATTTTCTCATCACTTTATTTTGCCTCCACAATCCACTCACTCTATCGTTTATCTCATCTTATCCCAGCTCCCTTCTTTCTTAAAGCACCGGAATTCGTTTCTAAATTGTCCTTAGTCGAGCCTTTCTTTGATATATCTTAACTATTTGTGTGCTTTAAAGTCTTTCTTAGACAGCGACATCGATTCTGTTTCTGATTACTTACTATGAAAGCCTGCATAATATCGCGGGGGCTCTCCATTCAATCAATGAAAATAATAGAAGGAATAAGATACTGGATATCTGTTTCTCTTGTATAAGTTTTATTCAAATCTTTTGCTTCGTTCATCAATACAAGCACTAACTATAATTAAAATATGCAAGTAAAATTATTAAAAATATGTTTTTATAGTTTATTTTGTTTTCTGGGATAAAAATTTAAACAATATATCACTTGGATTTTCTTCAGAATAAAGATATTTAATAAATATTTTAAGAAAGTTAAACTTTTTATATAATATGAAAAGCTATGCTGCTCTTGCAATAATAATTTGTAAAAAGCATAGAAGAGTTAACTGTTTTACTCGGATGGTACATACAGGGAATCACAAAAAAGTTCCGACGTTTTAGAGAATTTAAAAGCAATGTAGGTAGAGTCCTCAAGTAACACCTTAAAATTAACATCAGGTATATACAGGCTCATCCAAATTAAGTGTCCGTTATTGGTAACTTCTTTATTATTTGAAATACGAAATAGTTTGAATTAGCAAACTAGTAGCATTTTGTAGTCTCCTTAAAACTAAAGATTAGAAAAAACAATTGACAATCGGGTTTTTGAGTTATACAGCAAAATACCCTTTTTTTAATGGAACACCCTGTATATTTTATCACCATTAAAAGGATCTTTTAAAATCCTTTAAAAAAAGTCCACATGTGATATATCCAATTTTTCATGGTTTCGGAAATATAGCCATCCTTAGAAATTTTATAGTACACTGGCATTATTTAAATAAAACACCCTGTATATTACATTACCAATAAATAGATATTTAAAAGAGTTTTAAAAAATACCACATTTAATATGTCTATCTCTTATAGTTTTGGAAATATGGCCATTCAAATCTAAAAATTACGCTAAATTTCCATTATATCACAGCTTTAAGCTATAAGCAATAAGTTTTAGTGACAGAAATAAAACGGGGAAAATATCTACTATCTTTCAGATTTAAATGGCTATATTTCCAAATCCCACATCAAATGTATTTTCTTAAAGCTCTTTAAAATATCTGTTTAATGATGATACCAATACAGGGTGTTTTATATAAAAATCCAGTTTACTATTAAACTCCCGAGGATGGCCATATTTCCGAAACTATGAAAATGGGATTTAATACATACGGACTTTTTAAAGGATTTTGAAAGAACTTTCTAAAGGTGAAAAAATATAAGTGTTCCATTTTAAAAAGGGGTATTTCGCTGTATAACTCAGCAACCCGATTGTCAATTGTTTTTTTCTAATATTTAGTCTTAAAGAGCGTCCAAAAAGCTGCTAGTTTGCTTATTTAAACTGTTTTATATTTTGAGTAATAACGAAGTTACAAATGACAGACACAATTTGGACGACTCTATATAGTTCATGTCAAAAACCCCTATCGAGTTTAATTACAATATTCAAAACGTAATAAATGATATCGAAATAATTTTAAAAAAAATTAACTTTGACACCCTCTAATCTCAGTTAATATTTACTTTTGTACTGAGGTAAGTATAGGTAAACTGCAATATTTTAACTTCACAGTTATTTAGTCGAATTTTGGCCCATTAGTTAAAGACCACGCTGTACATAGTTTAATTAACATAATGACAATACATTATTACAAAAATTCGTAACGTTAGAAATTATATAGCGTTTTGTTGAGACATACCATTGAGTAATTTTTTAAATATTAAACACAATACCATTTTTTTCAATATTATATATTTCCAAGTAATTTTTTTGGATACAACAAAAACAATTACTTTAATAAGAAATAAATGATTTATTTAGGTTCTTATCAATTATTAAACTAATTACTTATATTAAAAGGTACTTTGCAGCATAAACATATTTATTTTATAGATTTTACACAATTTATCTGTAAAGACATGAAACATTATGTTAAATTTATGGAAGAATTATGTACTTTTTATAATTCTCGTTGCAAAAATCCAAGTTTAATCTGTTAATTTTGCAAAAATTAGACTCTGCAAATTTTACACCTTTTTTCTGCAAATTTAACAAAACTAGTTTTTCCGTGTCGTTAAAGCTAATTTTTATTTTTTTCTAAATATTGTTCCGAATCACCTCGTTTAAAAAACGGCCTTCGTTTTTATACCTTTATTAACAATGAAACGTAACTATGGTTACAAAAGCGACAAAATCTTTGCTTGTCAATGTCTCGAAGTTTACACCACAAAAGTCCAATCTATACTAATCAAATCAGAGGTTTTCGTCGCCCTTTTATAGTGTGGTGGAAAAGTAAAGAATGATCTAGAATTTTGGAGAAATATCGCGAAAATTCCATAGTACAGGATGGCATAAAAGTTCTCAATGGATAATTCGGGCGTTTTCGGAAACCTTCGAAAATGATAAAAGAACTCTAAGGTAAATTATTCAAATAAATTATTAGACTAAATTAAAAGGTCCTAACTTTATACAATTCTATAAACTAAAAACACTTATTTTGTCCGTAACAATATTTATAAGAAAATAAATAATAGTTTAAAAAAACTAAAAAACACGCTTTTATATGCAACCGAACGAAAAATTAGAAAATAATTTTTCATTACAAAGAGTTTGTATTACAGTAATAAAAGGTCAAACAATGAATTATAATTATATACCTTAAAATAGAATTATAATAAAATTTAAGATAATAACAGAATAATTCAGAGTAAAAAGCGTGGGGTGCATTTTACTATTTTTTCATAACTTTTCCCTCATAGATATTTACAAATAAAAATAAACTTTAATATATTAAGCACCCCACGCTTTATTCTGAAGTGAATTATTCTGTTATTATCTTAAATTTTATTATAATTCTATTTTGAGGTATATAATTATGATTCATTGTTTGAACTTTTATTACTGTAATACAAACTCTTTGTAATGAAAAATTATTTTCTAATTTTTAGTTCAGTTGCATATAAAAGCGTGTTTTTTTAGTTTTTTGAAACTATTATTTATTTTTCATTTTTTAGTTCGATATATCAATTAGTTTTCTGCGGACATGTGATATTGAAATGTTTCACGAACTATTTCGTAATCTAATCATTTCATTTAAAGCTTCACTGGCATGCATGGGGTTTTAGAACTCAACTACTCCGAATAAGTTTCTGTCAGCCTTATGCTGAGAGTACGTCCGAAACTGCACGCATGCGCAGATCGCGCACTAGCTCTTTTTCTGTTACTCTCCCACAGAAAATCTATAAAGGAATTTATTTGGGCTGGCGATCCTAATCAGGATAACGGGATACTGTTTGCAGATTATTGCATTGTCACGGGTCCTTGATACGTGTGCAAAGTTTCAAAGAAATCGAATCGCTGGAAGTTGGTGAAAATTAAGCTTAAAGATTCCGTTACATACATACATACATACATACATACATACAACCCAAGCTAATAAAAGCGTGTTAAAAGGAAAAACTTACGTATATTTTATTTACAGTTACTTTTAAGATTTTTAACACAAGGTTAAAAGTCGATAAACTACTTTAAAGCAAGCCAAAAACCTTTATGTGTATAAAATGTAATAAGTTTAAAATGTTAAATCCGGCCATTTTTCACAATGCAAGAATCTAGATGTTTGAGATAAGTTTGAAATATTATAACGACGCAACTTTAAGGTCGCCAAAAAAGTTGCAGAAAGATCTCAGCTGACTAGACGAAAACGACGTTTTCTATGCACTAACGGAAAATAGCAGTCTGCGGTTACAAATTTTATCAAAAATCGTAACATGACTTTGCAAATTGGATGAAATTTCTTTTCAGGACAAATTTAAAACTATAAAACTTGATTACAGAAATGAGAACAAATTGTTTTAGAAAACATGCTATATGAAAATGCAATTTACTTTATTTCTTTTTATATTTTAAGGGCTCAACTACTTGTTTCTATAGGGCTAAAAAAATTAAAAAAGCAATGAATTACATAGAGCGTGTCGCTAAAAGGTGCGAAAAAGGTGCTATCACAAATTTCAAAAGCTAAAATATGACGACGTAACCCAACTTATCTCTGTACAAAATTGATGATTGTGGGGACACAGAACGTCAAATATTTATTCTGGTTTTAGTTTTTTGTTAATAAATATGCCTTGTCCCAATTTTTAGCTAAAGTAGGTTTCAAAAAGATAGTTTTATTGTAAATTCTAGACGCCACCCGCGTGATATGTTGCACAAATTTACAAATAACATATATTTTTTAAACCCTTAACTACAGAGGTGCCGTTTCTGGAACGTAACCACCGACCAACGGGCATTTTGACCGGTTGTCTTTGGTTACCATACATGAACACCAAGATTTTTTTTTGTATTATTGTATACGAAATAGTTTTAACATATTTTTATTTGCATTCTATACAGTTTAAGGGATTTTTTGAGAAAACTACAGTAGATATTAATAAAATTATTTTTCTTTTTATATTTTTGCTATATGGAACAAAAAAATATATAAAAAGAAGGAAAACTGCAGCACGCCGTTTTTAATCACAGAAAGATAAAATAAACCATTCTAACAAAGTACATTAAAAATATGGTTTAAAATAGTTTATGTGCTAATATGTTGCAAATTATGCCTGCCTTTTTCACCATTTGTAGCGAATTTTCCTATTTAAGAAGTTGCCATCTCCAAATATTTAAGGCTTTTCTGTTTCATCTTTATTTTCTTGTATCTTATGTCTTATTTGTTTACCTCGATTTCTGAGTCAGTGTCATGATCCAATGGTATATAGTCGACATCTTATTCGACATTGGTACCATCAAAATCAACTTCTTTTTTTTTTATTAGAAGATATGAAGGTTGGAAGCCTAAATACCACGTACCGTGTCTTAAGCGAGGTAAGAGGCAGTTTGTTGACACGGGACCCTTAAACACTTGAAGATTTGGGAAGGAAAGACCTTCGCGGGCAGCAGGTTCCACACTCTAGAAACTCAGGGATAAAAGAACGAACAAAGTGGGAAGCTCGGGATCCGTCCAGTTGGACCGTATCGGGATGCATACGCGCGGAACCACAAGCCTGTTGGGAACCGTGGGTGGAGGAATAATACTGGACAATCAGAGCAGAAGCCATGAAGTACATATAAAAAGGATAAATCCCCCACAGCCCTGATGATGGGCAAGAGAGGGAAGCCCCTTTCTGGGTAAGTAAAAGAGTCATTAATGAGACGAATAGCTCTTCTTTGAATAGAATCAAGAATGTTTAGGGTTGTGGGGGACGCCATGCACCAGATATGAGAACAATATTCCAAGGAATGGATTTGGGACACATATAAAGTGTATAAATTAGAAGGGGAGAAATACTTTTACTGAAAGAGAAATCTAAGCTTTTTTGAAGGTCCCGTGGCTATAGATACAATGTTTATGCCTGTTAAGGTTACTTTCAAATGTGACGCCCACAAGATTGAAGGTGTCTTTGCTCTGTAAAACTTGGCTGCCTTGCTATAAGTAGAGGATGAGTATTTGATGACTCTTTTCACGACAAGAAACATGATTGTGTTTTTGGATGCATTAAAATGGACGAGATTTCCTTTTGGCGCCCCAACTATCATTAAATTAAGATCCTGCGAAAGAGATATCTGCATCGCTCTGCGTTTGTTTTCCTCCAAGTTAGGTTTAGTGATGGGTTTAGGAACCTGAAAACTGAGTGAAGGGTACTATCGCCGGCGAAACTATGAATGGAATTACTTGTGGACGAGAGAAGGTCGTTGATGAAGAAGAAACAAGGTCGTTGATGTGAAGAAGAAACAAGGTCGTTGTTATGAAGAAGAAACAATGGTGGTGTTCTTTCTGTCCATTTTAGCGAATTATCTACATAATGTTAGTTCTAATATTTCTTCCTTTTTAAGGGCCTTAGATGAGAAGATTAAAAAATGCATGTATACCCATGTTATGCGTATCTTAATTAGTTTTTGAGAAAATAGCGTATAAAAATGTCATGTACATTATTTCTTTCAAGATATACAGTGTGGGCCAATTTAAACTTGCAAACTTTTTAACTAATGATAACTTTCTATCTGTTGCGCCTATCTTTTTATTTTTACAGAGCTAATTGTTGGATAGGTTTTCTCTAGGTTTATCAAATTTGGTCAAATAGATTTAGTCAGGACCGGACTTACACGACTTTTTCAAAATAATGCAGTTAACTTCGTTGCAAAAAAATAGAATTCATCAATTAGGCTAATACGTTTAATTTTAATTAATTTACTGATAAGTTGTGTCAGCATCTATCTCAGGAACCATAGTGGCCTTTCGTTTTTGATTTTCAAAGCACACTAAAAAAAGTCGCATCATTTATTAAGAATAATCATAATTCCCGAATACTTTAATTATTGACGGATTCGCTTTTACTGAATCATTTCCATAGTTTGTATACAAGAAAAACGTATTAGCTCAATTGTAGCTAAATCCGGTTTCTTTTGCAACGAGGTTAAATGCATCATTTTGGAAAAAGTCCCGTTAGTCCGATCCTGACTAAATCTATTCGACCAAAATTGACAAACCTGTAGCAAACATATCTACCTAATAGCCCTGTAAAAATAAAAAAGATAGGCGCAACAGAAAAAAAAGTTATTGTTACTTAAAAAGTTTAATTTGGCCCACCCTGTATGTATTAAAAATTATTAAGTGTCCAAAGTATCTAGTATGTAAGGCCAAAACAACCTAGATATATAAAAATATCAGAAAATGTTGTAATGTATTGTTTACTTTGAAAGTTGGATCAAATTTAAGTATTTTCCGGAGTTTTTTTAGAAAGCAATATTTTAAATTAGCAGGTTTGTATTACGTTTTTATTATCATCGACTCAAAATGATTTTTCATTTTAACAGTTCAATACAACTGGAAAAACTTTTATGTACATATGTTTTGCAGGCGTAATTGAAATTTGAAGCCTGTAATTGAAAAACTGTAAAACGGTATACCGAATTTCTGTACCATTTAGGCTTCTGGCGCAACAATTTTGTCAGGCGTAAATTTGTTTCCTTGTAAATTATTTTAAACTGTTTTAAAATTTTAGCAATCCGTAGAAGGCTACAAATAAAGTTTGAAACCCCACTTTTTTCATTAAAATTGTTAGCCAATAATGTCTCTAGCTTACGAATAACCTAGTTTGTGATTTTCTGATTGTCTATCTGTCTATCAAAATGAAAACTCAAATACCGTTTTTTAACAATACAATATGTGTGTTTTAAAAAACCCCATATGTCAATTTAAAAAAATAACTTTTTTGCGAGCTGTAAGTTGACGAACTAATTATCTACGTCTTTGGCATAGAAAACATTCAGAAAAACCGCCGTAGTAAAAAAGATATAAAAAACTTGGATTTCTTTTCCGAGCCAAAAAGTATTTCTCCCCTTTTAATTTATTCACTTTATATGTGTCCCAAATCCGATCTCCCTTGGAATATTGTTCTCATATCTGGGGCATGGCGTCCCCCCAACCCTAAGCATTCTTGATTCTATTCAAAGAAGAGCTATTCGTCTCATTAATGATCCTTTACTTACAGAAAGGCTTTCCTCTCTTGCCCATCGTCGGGCTGTGGGGGATTTATCGCTTTTTTATAGGTACTTCCATGGCTTCTGCTCTGAAGAATTATCCAGTATAGTTCCTCCACTCACGGTTCCCAACAGAGAAACTCGTGGTTCCGCTCGTATGCATCCCTATACGGTCCAACTGGACTGGCCCCGAACTTGCCACTTTGTTCGTTCTTTTATCCCTAGAGTTTTTAGATTGTGGAACCTGCTGCCCGCGGAGGTCTTTCCTTCCCCCAAATCTTCAAGTATTTAAGTCCCGTGTCAACAAACTCCCTCTTACCTCGTTTAAGACACCCACGGTACATTAGTATTTAGGCTTTTAGCCTTCGTGGTTTGTCCAAAGATAAAAAAAGAAAAAGTCGAGGAATTACAAATAAAAAATAAATAATAATTATACAAATGTTAAATAAAAATGTGTTTCTTTTTTCAGAAATTTTTGGTGCAATATGAAAATTTTATTTTGATTAAAAAAGTTAAATAAAACATTCTTTAAAAACCCTATATGTTTAATTTAAAATGATATTTTTTAAACTAAAACAAAAAGAACATTATTTTTATTGTAACATGTCGATGGGTTTTTGACAAACAGTAAATTTTAAAACAAAGTTGGTGATATACATCAGTAATTTAAGTCTCGGTTATTGTTTAAAAGTAACGCGATGGAGAGAAAAATCGTTTACCGTAAAATTGACGAATGTCGCGAACGATGTTTTGTCAAAAACCCATCGATGTGTCTTATTATTCAAACTAGATCTAACTAATGTAAAAAATATAGGCCAAGTATTTTTTTTAAGTAACAATTAATGAAAAATACATTTTTGCAAAGAACACCTCAATTTTTTTACCTACATTGCACCGCTTATACATTCTCTGAAATATACCTAACACCTTAAACAAATATGGCTAAATTTCTTTGTTTTTGTCTGGTTTAGTTCTTAAAGCGTTAAATAACAAAGCATTTGTGCACAGGTAAAGTAAAGAATAAAACATGTGTTAATTTCAATTTATATTTTGATACAATTTTTTTTTTAATTGGGGTAGGTCTTTTGGGCCCAATAAATATTAGCTGAATTGATAAAATATCCTAAATTATATCTAAATTTAAATAACAACATAATATAATAATCATAATTATCTAACACATCTTTTTAAATATTTTATTTGTTTATTTTAATGCATTTGTATAGAAATTTTCTTTGTTTCAGGGATGGATTATCCAGGTAAGAACAGTATATGTGCAGGAAACTGGTAAGAATTTTTTGTAGCTCATAAAACAATAAAATATTGTATAACTATGCAAAAACATTTTCGTAGTTACAATTAAATTAAATAATACAATAATTTTTTGGTAAAATATATGTAAATTCATTTCGGGATCACAATAAAAGTTTTCTCTTCTTGAAGCACGTAAGTTTTTTTTTAAAGGAAAAAAAGTACTTATGCTTTTACAGCTCCCATCTGGTTGTTTTTATCAAGGTGTTCGAGCAAATAATAATATTAAAAGGGCTGATACACACCAAATCGAGTTATGTCTCCTAAAACAAAATAAAGAAAACCCCCTCAAAAAACAAAAAATAAAATAAAATAAGTAACTTGTAAACTACAAATCGACGTTTCTGTGGCAAGTCCGCCACCGTTGTCACAATAACATTAAATAAAAATAAAAATTTTAAAGGTAAACAATTATTTGGGTCTAGAATTTTAAAATGTGAACTGAAATTTTTAGGATATTCTAAAAATTTTTAACGTTTACTTTGAAATCTTGTGTCATAAGTAACATACATAGGTGGTTGCTGCTGTATTCATTATTTATAATAAAACAAAAAGTGACAAGTTAGGTGATTATGGGTTTTTTTACATATTTAACACACCGTAGTTTAAAAACTAAGACGTTTAGGACATATGTTTATACGAAGTTTTTTTCTTATTTTCTGTTGTAGGTAATTTGATTGAAATTAATGAAAACTTTGATGTCTATTGGTGCCTAAACCGTAAGGTTTATCGACTTTAATAAAGAGTACCTTATTTTTTAAGTTTTTGATTGTCTATAAAATGGCGCCCCCAGCTTTGCGATATCTGTCAAAATAAAAAGTTATGATGTAAATAAATTTTAAGTTTTAGGTAAAGTGCCCTCTGGCAAAAAAGTACTTTTGTCTTAAAATGTTAGAATCTGCAAAGCTCGATTTGTGTGCCAAATATCAGCTGGATTGGTTAAAAAATAAATGCAATATGGCGAAAAAACCAAAATAAAAATTGAACTTTGACGGCTTGTAACTCGAAAACGAATGACATTTTGGAAAAAATTTATATGAAGCTCTACCCTTATTTTGTCAAGTAGAATCACCCGCTTAAGTTTCGTGATCGATTTTTGAATAACCCTGTATTTAGTGTTTTTTTCTTTCTAATGAATTTTTAACTTTGGTTTATTACATCTTGCGTAACCTAATGAAGTGATTATTACCGGTATATTTATAAGCTTTTTGCTCTGGCCGGGTTCATAAGCTTAGTTTCTTTTTTTTATCTTTGGACAAACCCCGCCGGCTAAGAGCCTAAATACTAACGTACCGTGGGTGTCTTAAGCGAGGTAAGAGGAAGTTTGTTGACACGGGACTTAAATACTTGAAGATTTGGGGGGAAGGAAAGACCTCCGCGGGCAGCAGGTTCCACAATCTAGAAACTCTAGGGATAAAAGAACGAACAAAGTGGGAAGTTCGGGGCCTGTCCAGTTGGACCGTATAGGGATGCATACGCGCAGAACCACGAGTTTCTCTGTTGGGAACCATGAGTGGAGGAAGTATACTGCTAGTATATATAGCTTAGTTTTTATTTTTATTATTTTTGAATGTCTTTTCAGTAATGGCTAAATTCAGGATTTACTAGCGATGCAAGTCTGTTAGTTAAAGTTATGGTTGATGATATTCTTCCAAAATTTATAGACCAAGGGTTGTACAATCCGTTGTAAAATCCTACTTTAGCAAACCTTATAATTCTGTTACAAACATCTTCTATTTTCTTGTCCTTATTGAGAAAGGATTTTTAAAACTAATATTTTTTGAACCTTAATCCTCTAGAAGCTTTGAATGGGTTCAGCATTCCTCAGCTGACTTCAAGTCAGTTTTTACTACAATGCTCATTTGAAAGAAATTTTGTTTGCAATCACTAAAAATAACAATAATTCAATCTTCACATCGTTCAAATTACTTATTTAATTTTCTAACGTTGTAAAAATAAATATAAAATACATTGTAAAACAAAAAATATTGATGTTAAAAGAAGGGGATAATTAGGCCTATCAAATTTGGTAAGCCTTAATAACCGCCAACAACGTGTGTAATGAAAAACTAAATAAATCAACATTAAATGTCTAAAAAACAAATAATTATACAACACTATACTACAAATTTATAAATGTAGGTGAAATATTACAAAATGTACTTAGTATTAAGTTGGACCATTTATTATTATTCGTGCCGCACTACTACACCTCCCTATAAATGGCGTCCCACTAGTGACAGCGAGCAAGCTAACGCGCGACAACAATCCTAAATCACCATTTGTGCGTATTGTCTACAGGTGAATGCTGCCTTAAAAAGCACCGATTATTTTAAATTAGATTTTTGTTAATTGGGCCTTATTGTAAATGTTTAATTGCTTTTATTTTATATTACTATTTACATCCGGTTTTCCTGTAATAAACCATCAACGCTGAAAGTTAACAGCAAAGTACAACTAAGTCGGTAGTAGTGGGTTAGGTTCTTTTAAATATTTAACCTGGGCCTACATTGTTAAGGTAAATTATGCAAACAGCTTTAACAGCAGAACGGAGTAAGCAGTTACCACATTTGGATATACAAAGCCTAAAATATACCGACTTCATTAGGAGTTATTACTTGAAACAACGTCTATTTTGACTCTAATATTCGCAGTATAATATTTAAATATAATTTTATTTTATGTTTAAACATAGTAGTAGTGCAGGATATACCATTTAAGAGGAGAAAAGGCATATTTTGTGACTCTTTCCATATTTTTTAATAAATTTAAGATAGCCGATCGATGTATTTTAGCTTGGGGAATTTAAAAATCGTATTTAAAAAACAATTGGATGGAAAACAAAAGATTTACGCCATCAATGTTGCATTTTTTAAATGAAACACCATATTTATAATTATATTTTTAAATTCTCTGCTTAATTCTAAGTATTTTTTATAAAAGGTACCTTATGTCTGTCTTAAACTGTTTTTGACGCCAAAAAGTCGTTCTTTTGGCTAATAATTATATTTATTTAATATATTAATACACAATAAAGGTAATACAGGTGATTACCTAATACTTCAAAGTGATTAATTTTTTTTTTAATTAACTGACAGTTCAGATATTTTTAAACCATCCCCATATTATCGATGATCTCGTTACCGACACTGACAACTATTCACAGCCCTCTAGTCGAATTTAACCAATACATTTTTCACGATTTTTGGGTAAAATTTGTTCATTGTTTCTTTAAACTAAATTTTCACCCATTTCCCGTTATCGTAAGGAAAAAAGTTTACTGCATTTTTAACAAGTATTTAAATGATTTTACGGATGGCGCAAAGGTTTATAAATAATTTTAATAAATAAAGCGACAATTTTAGGTTAAAATCGGTACTTTTTTAGTTAAATTCATATAATTAAAACCATTTACTCTAGCGACTTGAAATTGAATTGAAAATGTATGTTGTAGACTAGGTAGTGGATAATCTGCAAGAATTATTTCATAATTTTAACTTAAGTAGTTTTTTGTAATAAAGTAAAATGTAAAAAAATTTCCAATTTTTTAACAAAAATTGGAAATTTTTATGCTTCATTAAAAAATAGTACGATTATGCTTGGTATCTCATTTTATAAAACTTTTTGAGAAGAATTCTATGCCATTTGCGTTTTTTTTCTTTTAAATTTAAGGTCACAATTTTGATAAATAAATAAAAATAAAAATAAATAAAACATTTTTAACGGAAGACCATTTAGGCGTTTTGAGTCTAAAAGAGGCCCTTTTATGTCCCCATGACGATTAGTGAAACTGTTTTCGAGTTATTAAGGGTTAAAGTCGGTCAATTTTTTCAACAAAACGTAAATAACTATTTTTCTACTTATCCGACTAAACCCAAAAATAGGGTTCTGACCGGGACCATTTCCGACCTGTGTGCAAAATTTCGTTTCGATAAAATAAAACCCTGAACAGATAGTTGATTACGCTTACCTCGATTTTTGAAAAGTCACGTTTTTTGCCAAACCCTGTACTTTACGTTCTTCCGGTTAAACAGGAAGTAGTATTATAATGGTCTCTGAAGGTAGAGTCTTTTAAAAAAGTATTTTAAGCCTTTTAAATTTTTGCGATGTTCATTTGTTTTCCCATAAAACTGCGTAATGTGCTGTCGTTTAGTCATTTTCAACGCCATTTTCTCCAAAACCAAAAGAGTTAGGTTATGAATATATTTAAGGTCTTATTTTAGGAATGACCTGTAGAATTCAAATTCTAAAAATATACAGGGTGTTCCATACACAGATGCTATTATATCCAAAATTGGCATCTGACGCTACAATATAACGTCATTTTTTCTTTCCTGTTCTATCGATCTAAAATATTTTCAGCATTGCGACGTTGCCGCTTCTATCAAAAAGTCTAGAAACTTTATTTTTTAAATGGAACACCCCCTATATTAACAAGTTTTTATATTTGCCCTTTTATTATAATACTTTTTTGTTAATATTGCCCTATACCTATCTCTATCGGTTTTCGAGATAAAAAATAATTTGTGTTAAATATGGTCCAAAACATGGCCCTGATTAAACTTAAGTAAATTAGTGCTCTCAATTCATGAAAAGTTGATGTTTTGGTGGTCGTTTAGACAGACACGATGTATTTAATTTACACCGAAATATCGACTCTATATCATACAGGGCGTGCTAAAATTACTATTATTTCCGTTATTCACAAAAGGGGTCAAAAGATCATTTTTTCAAATGAAACCCCCTGTATATTACTCAATAAAATAAAAGATGAAGAAAAACGCTTTAAAAATGACATATCATGCCCATATACCTAAATCATCAAGTTTTCTTAATAAAGCCGGTTTTTTGTAAAAAATATATTTTTAAAAGTTTAATTTCAAGTAACCATGGAAATATCAAACTTATGACAGTTTGGTGACTTTTATAAGTAACTGATAAACAGTTATTGACGGTGTTTAAAATAATCTTTCAAAATGAACGCAAATTTTGATTATTTAAACGAAGTTCTTATGAAATTATTTATTTTACACGGATCTATTTTTGACAAAAATTCTGGATCGTCCTGTGTAAAATTTTGGATTCTCCTGTGTAAATATTAAAAGGGTTTCCTGCAAAAATGCACTCTACGTTTAAAGTCTTCCGCTAAGGGCTTAAGTTTTAGTAAATTTATACGGATGCATTTCGTAATTTTCCAAAATTTGTTGTATTGAAGCATATGATACACCCATATCTGCTTCTGCACTACGAATTGAAGCTTCTGGATATGCATAAAAATATGCCAAAACGTTAACAATATTGTATTCATTTGAAGTAACAGGTTTTAGTAATGTTGGAAGAGCTTTTAAATTTAAGCCATACCTAATAAAATTATTTTGTAGTCGTACAAACTTCCTCTCGTTCATTGGTGTTAATTCAGGATACATTTGGGTAAATTTTCTGCAACTTCTGGCAATGATTTGATCACACTGTCCGAGTAAAATAAATAATTTTATAAGAACTTCGTTTGAATAATCAATATTTGCGTTCATTTTGGAAGATAACTTAAAACACCGTCAATTACTGTTTATAAGTTACTTATAAAAGTCACCAAACTGTTATAAGCTTGATATTTCCATGGTTACTTGAAATTAAATTCTTTAAAAAATATCTTTTCACAAAAAAGCGGCTTTATTAAGGAAACTTGATGATTTAGGTATAGGGACATGATATGTCATCTTAAAGCGTTCTTCTTCATCTTTTATTTTATTGAGAAATATACAGGGGGTTTCATTTGAAAAAATGATCTTTTGACCCCTTTTATGAATAACGGAAATATTAATAATTTTAGCACGCCCTGTATGATATGGAGTCGATTTCTCGGTGTTAATTAAATACATCGTGTCTGTCTAAACTACCACCAAAACATCAACTTTTCATGAATTGAGAGCACTAATTTACTTAAGTTTAATCAGGGCCATGTTTTGGACCATATTTAACACAAATTATTTTTTATCTCGAAAACCGATAGAGATAGGTATAGGGCAATATTAACAAAAAAGTATTATAATAAAAAGGCCAATATAAAAACTTGTTAATATAGGGGGTGTTCCATTTAAAAAATAAAGTTTCTAGGACTTTTTGATAGAAGCGGCAACGTCGCAATGCTGAAAATATTTTAGATCGATAGAACAGGAAGGAAAATGTAAGATGCTAAATTTTCAGAAAAATTCTGCGTTCCGTTTTCCATAAACGTCTAACCTACCATCGACCGTGAATCACCCTTAAAGAAAATTAATTACTGGATTGCAATTTTGTTGTCACCCGGTATACATACGGTGAACCGTATATAACAAGCAAAATAAATCTAAAATTTAATTGCTTAAATACAAAGTCAAGAATTGGCACCTAATTTAAGATAAAAAATAGTAAATTCTACATTTAAGGTCCTATTGCACTGCGCTAAAAATGTCTAACGAGCTCACCTTAATGGGTTTGCTGATTTATTTCATTACCAAAGTTTTATAGGAAAACTGTGAGGCAAGGCTCTCCAAAGTCGCATTGTCGCGAAAAATAGAGCTAGAGCAGGCCTCAACAACACTTTCGACATGATTGAAATTTTAAATATATTACAAACCCTGAAATTTTATAGTAGCATTTGTTTAGTGTTTTATCTTAAAACAGAAACAAGTTTTAAACAAAGTATTAGTTGGCTTTTCTCCATAATAAAAATATTTAATAAATATTTTAAATAAACTTTTACTTTTATACAGGGTGTCCCACCGGAAACTGCTGCGATCGATTTCTTGAGAAGTACGCTTTGGAAAATTTTGAAATTTTGGTAACATTATAAAGTCAGTGGGGACATACAACTAAAATATTTTGCCAGCTCTACCACTTGCGGTTATCCCGGAAGTGGTAGATGTATTAAATTTTCAATCCATTAATGTAACATGTGATTTACTAGTACTTACTTCGGTTACAAAGTATATGCATGGTAATTTTCGAATACCTGTCTCGACACCTTATTATTTAAGATTAGTCTGTCTGTGAATGCAGGCCGTGTGGCTTGGCTATACAAACTTTTATTGTTTCTACACCTGAAAAGACTTGGTTTGCCCTCTAGTTCTCGTATTTTGGGGACTCCAGACTAAAATTCAATATGCACTGGGGAGAAAAACTAACTTAAAACAGAAGTATATACTTGCAGGTTATACTTTTGCAAACTGTGGGCATATCAGGCGTGTTGTTCATTCATATTTTATCCATTGATTCCCTTTTATTGGACATTTTAAATGGTACTTTGTTTAATTAATGCTTTAAAAGGTCCGTTTTTGTTTATACGGCCGACTAACCTGTCATCAGCTGATCATTTCTTATTTTCGTTCACAGATGGCGTGTTTTTCTCACTGGCATTTAGCCAGATCCCGTTCGTAATTGTGATCGGAGTTGTCAGGTCATATGTCATCTCTTTCTTTCCTTTTGGCATGTGAGGTCGTTTCAGTCTAACACACGAAGGACGAACAATTTCAGGGTTAGTTCACGCCAGATTTGGTAACTTGCGTAATTGCGACAAAGACGTCATATGAAATTTGAATGTTCATTGTTTTATGGCCAAGTTTGGTTAATGAGGGATGTTGTTTTGATTACAGTGTGTACGGGATGCCATGTTTAGTAGTCTTGTTGTTGGTTTTTCATTTTTCTCCCCAAATAAATACTAATATTGTCGCATGGAGGCTGCCGTCTGCGCAGGCCTCCTGATTATGTGGGCGAGCCTTAAAAGTTTGGTAGATTTGAGGAAAAAAAATGCATTTCGGCAATAAAACTGAATTCGTCTCTAAGAGAGAGTCCTCTTTTACTTTCAACTCTTTAAGAAAGTGTAAAGTTTATTCTCAATTTAAATTATTGGTTTTTATACCAACCCTTTAAGGGATTATTTGGAAGAGAAACTTTTCTGGTTCATGTGAAAAGTTGATTGGAGTTTATGGTTCATTTCCCTGGTTGTTCCCAACCGTTTTCAGTTGGAGTGTAATTTCACCACCTTGACCAAT
Organism: Listronotus bonariensis; assembly: GCA_014170235.1. Taxonomy (NCBI): domain Eukaryota; kingdom Metazoa; phylum Arthropoda; class Insecta; order Coleoptera; family Curculionidae; genus Listronotus; species Listronotus bonariensis. The sequence goes on along the minus strand of JACEGR010000173.1, from coordinate 253,210 downwards.
AGCCACTAGAAACAAGGAAATACCAACCTGCTGTATTTACATAAATTAACAATTTCTCAAGTAAGATCGAACTATTGTAATAAGGGACTTGGGTGTGAATTACTTTACCTTCTTCTTATTAATTTTCTTTTAAATTTTAATTTACAATCTATACGTATTTGTGTAAAACATTAATCATTCTACTCATATAAGCACCCTGTTCCCTTAGTACCTTTTTTATTATCATTGAATTTTTTTACATTTATAACATTTTTTTACTGATATTATTTATTGATTATTTAATGATTTGGTTGCGCAGCGGTACTTGTTAGAGGCTTAGCTTATTGGCTATTTAAGCGTATAATTATTCACTTCCCAGTTGTGAGCTCTGCGTGTACACGTTGGGTAAAGAAGGGGGTCCCATAAACGTTTATATCTTTTTTTTTACTTTTAAGTTTTTTTAATTATTTAATTTTATGCTGCCATATTTTTTTTAAACCGCTTAACAGGTTTATTTATCCGTTTTATAATTTAAAAGCATGGTGACATTATTGTCCTGTTAACTAGTTAGTAATAGATAATAATTTCTAATTGAATCCTGATTAACTGTTTTTCCTTTTAAAACTTAATATTATTTTTTTCTTTTAACAATATAAGACAAGCACAAAGAAAAAAACAAACTAATTTAAATAAATTTAGAGCTTGCTTCAATTTTGTGGTTTTCCTTACTTCACAAGGCTATTCCTTCTTAGACTTTCAGGGACATCTGAGGACCTTCTAACTTAGGTTTGCGGTTGTTATTGTTAAGTTAGTGGCGCCCTAGGTATCCGGAGTTAGTTTTTTTTTACGAACCTCCCCACGCCGACTTGAGTTACTGGAAGCACATTGTTACGTTACCGCGTTCTAGGAGGGGGAAGTTGTGAAGCTGAAGCAGTTGGTTAGCGGGAAATAACGTAAATATAATTTATAGTAAGAACATTTTAAAAGCGCAAATTCGGTACCCTTTGAAAATAATACAAAAAACATAAAAAAGGCCGCCTGCAATCGGACTATTTTATACAAAGGCGCCGCTATCCTTTACAGCGACGCGCCTATACACTATGGGATAAAAATCCATTATTTTGGCAAAATGCAACTTTGAAATTTTAATGGTTCATGCTGTGTATTTCAAAGGAGATACTCCAGCGCTAAGTCTCGCTACTTTTGTCAAAGATTTCTTTACCTTTTTCTTTATCAGTTTTTGCACTTACAATTGCCTTTCTACTTTTTGCAACTTCTGAGTGTAAGGTCATATACAAGATTTTTGATAATTTACAAGGTTTTCCATTTTAAAAATTAATATGTTTTGTCCTACACCGTATATCCTAAAAGATAAAAGCATTCTGATGAAAGATATGGATACTACAGAATCTACCCAACAAAACAGTGTTTTTATTTATTTTATACGTTAAAAAATAAAAAAGTTGGGAAGATGTATCTCAATTACGCTTCTAAGAATAATTTAAAAATTATTTTTTAGATTTGGGTGGTCATATTTCCAAAACTAATTGAAATAGACACATTAAATGTAGTATTTTTTAAAGCATTTTAAAAGATTTTTTGGTGGTGATATAATATTTGGGGTATTTCATTTAAAAAAATCATATCTATTGTCGTACCCCGTATATCATTAGAATACTACCGAATTAACCAAACAAGCTGACATTTTAGTTTATTTTGTACAATAAAAAATAATAATGTTAAGGGGGTGTAAATTTATAATAACATATAATAAGTTTTAGGTTTCCAAAAAGCATTTGTAATAATTTATAATATTTTTCCAGTAAAAAGCACCTCATTTTAAGTTAGATTGGTAAGTTTCAGAATTTTAACCAAAAAAATTAATTTCTATCCCATAGTGCGATGACCAGCTGCATCAACCGGCATATCATAAAAGAAATATAGCAAAGGCGGCCGCGAAGACAAGCATGCCGATTTATTTGCTTTAAACTTTTTTGTGAATTTTATTTCTTATAAAAGAGCACCGAATTTACATTTTTAAACTGTTCCTTCTATATGTATAATGTTCTATACCTAAGTCCAACCGTTTTTGACTTATTTTAAATTTTATTTCAAAAATAACGTTTGCAAGACATTACATAACCATCAAATTCTTCTAAACAAAAGCCTTTAATATGAGTTGGGGTTGGGTTCCTTGTTAAAAAAATTCTTAAGTAGACTGTATTGATATTTTTACAAGAATAAATACAGAGTGTTCAAAAATAATCGTTGAAAATCATCATGACAAAAACCTTAAAAGTCAATTTTTTTAGATGGAAACCCCTTTCTTTTATTCCTTTATCGTATTAGGCATTAAAAATAAGGGTAACTTTGTATTAGGATGTTTATTTCAAAAATTTATAGTTTTTTAAATAATAACGAATTAATATTTATCTATTCTAACAGAAAGCTTATAAAAATAAAAAATAAAAAAAATAAAAAAAATAAAAATTTAACGCAAATTTACTGTCTCTGGGTCTATTCTCCCATCTCACTTTACAGTGTCGCATGCGAAATGAACGTATTGTCACTTAAAAAAAAACTTGCTTGTTCATCGAGACTATATTAATGACCAATGCGGGAATGGGTATTCGACTGTGGAAAATCGGTAGTCTGTACAGTCAAGATGATTGTTAAACAATATTTTAAATACATATGATATTAAAAGTCAAAGCGACAATGAAGGTTGTGGTTTAATTAAGTCAATTTTCAAATTAATAAAATTGAAGTCGTTCATAGTATACATTATGCCATAAATTATTTACCGATAAGTTTTAATCTCCGTGTATATTCTATGAATATTTAGTAAGTAAACATTGCTATAAGCTACTTTAGCTATTACAAATTTATTGACGTATATGGTGCATTTTTTTATTTTTTATTACCCTTCTTTGCTTATTTAGCTCGCTTTACATAATGATAATAAATATTGATTGTGGTAATACCTTAAAAACCCTACATTAAAAAGGCTTTGTGTAGTAAGATATTTTTATTTTTAATAAAAAAAAATCTAAAAACCCTTTCAGAATATTGTTATTTAGCCTGAACCGGGGTTACGGTCGTTATAAATTTAATGTAAAAATTATTTAAGAAAATCAAAAAAATATTTTACTGTACCAAACTGCGATAAGGCAATTTGACTGCACCTAAACCACGTATTTTTGGATTTTTTATTAAATAAGTAAGCTAAATGGGTGAGACTTTTACCTATACTACACTATAAGTTTGGAAAAATAAGGAACAAAGATAAGTATAAAAATCTGTCCTAGCTTGACAAAAATACTTTTGAATTGTTTTGAATTAATTTGCCCCACTGTCCTCTATCACCGACCGTGAAATCCTAATACCCATTTCGACAGCTGATGATCAATTCAGTGGCGTCTAGAATTTGTGTATTGTTTGGTAAAAGGTTAAATCAAGAATGGTTTTTTTTTTTATAATGAATTTTGCAACTTAATGTTTATTAAGTTTTGTGTAATAATAATTTAAACTGTATTTCTTCGGCACTAGTGTTGCCACTTATCTTATTTATTAGCATGGTCAAAAATGTTTTTCAGGTCAAAATATGGGTTTTAACCTTAAGGACTTTAAAAATGTATGGTTTTTTACAGTTATTTTGTGAGTATATAAAACCACCACATAGAAATCTTATTTTATATTTTATGAATTACGTACGTTTTCTTGGGATATAAACTTGGCAACAAAAAAAAATTTATAACCGAAAGTCGGCTCGAGCCTATTGTCTTCTGATTTTCAAAGGTTGGGTATCAAATATCCAAGAGGGAAACTGTAACAAACGTGAGAATAATAATCAAGTACACAATTCTCTTGAAAATTCTATTGCTTTCTTTTCTTCCATTCATTGAGCCCATTCGAAATTTGTAAGCGGTTGCGGTCAGATTTTAACCGGAAAACCCAGATAAAAGGTGCCTTTTCCCGCTTTATTTTTGAATACCCAATTATTTACCCTATGTCCGGTTAATCTTTTAAGCTGCAAATTCTAGTAACCATTTCTAATTTAAACGGGTTTAATGTAGAATTTAATTTTACTTTATGGAAAATATATCTTCCTATTTTATTTAAATTAATTTTGGTTTGTTGTAAATAATATGGTCTTTGGACAAACCACGAAGTGCTAAAAGCCTAAATACTAACGTACCGTGGGTGTCTTAAGCGAGGTAAGAGGAGTTTGTTGATCACGGGACTTAAATACTTGAAGATTTGGGGGAAGGAAAGACCTCCGCGGGCAGCAGGTTCCACAATCTAGAAACTCTAGGGATAAAAGAACGAACAAAGTGAGAAGTTCGGGGCCTGTCCAGTTGGACCGTATAGGATGCATACGCGCGGAACCACGAGTTTCTCTGTTGGGAACCGTGAGTGGAGGAACTATACTGGACAATTCTTCAGAGCAGAAGCCATGGAAGTACCTATAAAAAGCGATAAATCGCCCACAGCCCGACGATGGGCAAGAGAGGGAAGCCTTTCTGTAAGTGAAGGATCATTAATGAGACGAATAGCTCTTCTTTGAATAGAATCAAGAATGCTCAGGGTTGTTGGGGACGCCATGCCCCAGATATGAGAACAATATTCCAAGGAGGTCGGATTTGGGACACATATAAAGTGTATAAATTAGAAGCGGAAAATACTTTTTAGCTCGAAAGAGAAATCCAAGCTTTTTTGAAGCTGCCGTGGCTATAGATACAATGTGTTTATGCCAGTTAAGGTTACTTTCAAATGTGACGCCCACGAGATTGAAGGTGTCTTTGCTCTGTAGAACTTGGCCGCTCATAAGTAGAGGATGAGTATTTGATGACTCTTTTCGCGACAAGGAACATGACTGTGTTTTTGATGCATTAAAATGGACGAGATTTTTGGCGCCCCAATCCAATATTAAATTAAGATCCTGCGAAAGAGATATCTGCATCGCTCTGCGTTTATTTTCCAAGTCAGGTTTAGTGATTCCAAGTCAGGTTTAGAGATGGATTTAGAACCCAGAAAACTGGAGTGAAGGGTACTATCGTCGGCGAAACTATGAATGGAATTAGTTGTGGACGAGAAGAAGGTCGTTGATGTGAAGAAGAAACAATGTTGGTGCCAGAACTGAGCCCTGAGGGACTCCAGCATTTACTTGGTGAAAGCTTGAAGAATGGCCGTCCACAATAACTGATATACGTCGATCAGATAGATAACTAGAGAGCCAAGTACAGAGTTTAGTTGAAAGACCATAGGAGGGAAGTTTATTAAGAAGTGCGGCATGCCAGACCTGGTCAAAAGCTTTGGATATATCAAGAGCAACGATCTGGGACTCACCTAGAAACTCAAGAGACTCTATTCCAACAGTGTGATACGAAGGAAAGAAGATCTGCTGTAGATCTTTTGTGGCGAAATCCATACTGCCTGTCGTGCAAAATTTTGTGTTTTCCTAAGTACTTAAGAATTTGTGAATTAATTAATTTTTCCATTACTTTACAAAGAACTGAGAGAATTGAAATTGGTCTATAGTTAGATGGAAGCGATTTAGATCCTTTCTTGGGAATAGGTTGAACACGTGCAGCCTTCCAGCTCTCCGGAAAGATACCTGTGTCGTAAGAAATTCGAAAGAGCCGAGTTAAGGATTGGTGCAAGTTCTGGAGCACATTTTTTTAAAAACGATTGCTGGTGCATGCCGTCCGCTCTGGTACGTTATTTCTTG
>JACEGR010000173.1:0-242500 GCA_014170235.1 Listronotus bonariensis | reverse complement strand
GGCGCATCATTTATCAAGAATAATCATAATTCTTGAATCTTTAAATTTTTGACAGATTCGCTTTTACTGAATAATTATTTTCCGTAGTTTGTCTGCATAAAAAAAATAGCCTTAATTGTAGCTAAATCCGATTTATTTTGCAACGAGGGTAAATACAGTATTTTGAATAAAGTCCCGTAAGTCCAGTCCTGTCTAAATCTGTTTGACTAAAATTGGCAAACCTAAAGAGAACGCATTTACCCATTAGCCCTTTAAAATAAAAACGCAACAAATAAAAAGATATTATTACTTAAAAAGTGTGCAAGTTTAATTTGGCATGTATGTAATCTGTAAACCAAACATCATAATTAAGCTGATTTTCATAGAGCGGACGTTGTCATAATATTTGAAAAGAAATTTTCGTGCCACTTAAGGATATACAACATGATATATTGCAAAAGTAATATGTATCTATATGATTTCATAAATCGCTAAAAATAAAACCTTTGTGGTTTGTATTAAACTGACTTTTCTGCATAATTTATTATCTTAAGCGACTTAAACTTTATGGAGCACAGGTATTTGCCTAAGTATTATGACTATCAGGCTTGCGACAGACGTGTATTGAAACGTCTCTAAAAGTTTCGATGCGATATGCAGTAAAACTGACATTTAGTTGCGACTGTGTATAACTTTTGCATTGAAACTTTGTGTTTTGTTTGTGATGTTACGTTTGAAATCTAAATTTGTTTTGTTTGTCCATTCTCTACTCCAGCAGTGAATAGATTAACGTTTGCTTTAAAGCTAAACCAAACGACAATGTCAGATTGACCCTACTTTGAAGTTAATCCTGTACGGTACAGGGTGGCCCAATAGTGCTGTATTAAAGCTTAAAAAAATAGATTTGATAGCAAATAAACACAACTTGCAAAATTGGTATTTAAAATTTAAAAAGTAATTTAAAAAAATATATTTTAAAAGTGTTTGTTATATATATAATTTTTTAATTTAAGTGGGTTAAACATTATATTGTTGTTGTTTTTCAGATATAACTAGTAATGAGAGAAAAAACAAGAATTTTGGGGTTAGTCGTACTAAAATTAAAAAAAAAAAAAAGACAGCTTGAATACCCAATTTTTTTCCCAAATTTTTCGATTTTTCTTTGTGGACTATGAACCTGGAAATTTGTTTTCCAACTTAACCACTATATGGATCGGATAACTTGTTTATTTAGGTTTAATATGCTTTTTTTAAAGTTCGATGCGATCACTTCTCACTGAGGTATCGAACTTTGAAGGAAAAAGAATCTCAATATCTCAGCAACCGCTTATCGCAGAAAAAAATTGGGTAGGGTTTTAAAATCTTGAATAAAATTTCCCACAAAAATTAGCTATGGTTTTTTTTTAATTTTTTACATTAATTAGAAAAATTTAAAATAGGCTTTTGGTGGTTTTGGTATAATCAGGTGCTAAATTAAAAATATCGAGAAAACCTCAAAAAATGTCGGTAGGTACTTTTATTTTTCCTACTAGTGTATTTTATCTCCCTGTCTAATCTTAACTTGTTCGCAAAGTGCAAAAACCAATATGTTTAAGTAGAAATAGGTATGTGGAAAAAACCCATATTTACTTATTTTATTATACTAAGATGTATTGCCTAACCCTGGCATTTTAAATCTAAGATATTAAAAGGTAAGATATCTTACAGCAACGCCTTAATAATATGAATTTACTAAACAATTAAGAATTTAATAATGTTTGCATAATTTATCTAATTATTTTTACACACTGATTCAGGTTGCCAGTGTTAACATAAAAAAATAGCCTTGCTACTGCAAAGCAAATAAAAGTAAAATTTTGTCTGTTTGTCGATGAGGCTGGCCCTAATTCGTGTCCTAGGATGATTATATGCGTAACATTTTTGCTGGTCCAAAATTTTTATATTAGATTTTAATATATTTTTCCTTTTTAAATATTCTTATTTTTTATCTAGAAGGGAGGTTCCAGTTTGATTTATTATTAAATTTAAGTTATCTACCAACCGTAAAAATTTTACGTGTAAATTCATTTTAGTAATTTCAAAGGCCAAGGTAAAACAAACCAAATTTTAAAAATGCCAATAAAATTTTACCTTGGTAGGTCACAATTCAGATTGACTTATATTTATTTAAGATTAGCTAATATTAAATTAAATTTGGTCTTCATTTTTCTAAATATATTTAGGCAGTAAAATTATGTTAAAAGATGCAACAGATTGTTTATTAAAAGTAAGCCGTAGTATTAATTTTAAAATAAAAACTACAAGTAAATCCGCATCATTTTTATTAAAAATTACAAGTAAATAATACTCACTCTAAAAGTGCAGAAATGTAAATATTAAAACCAGTTTTAAAACAGATGTAAAATTTAACAAACTTTTGGGTTTAGTTTAACTGAATATATGAATAAAAGAGACACACGTTTATAAATGTGAATTCAAGTCCATTACAGTACTTAATCAAATACAAGTATTAATCACCAGTTTGGAAAAGGACTACATGTCATTATCACGGCTGAATTTCGAACAATCAACCGTAGTCCCAAATGGTTTTCTAATTTAAATTTAATTGTCTACGGTAATTACAAAATATTTTGACAAACCCATCTAGAAAAATCAAAATTCTGTGTCTGACAGGTAATACTTTAATTTTAGGTTTGTTATTTTTGCAATAATACCTCGAAGAATGATACCTAATTTAATATGTAGTTTTTGAAAAATCAGTATTTTAATTTTAGTTTTAAGAATAATGTAAAAGAATGGGGACTATTAACTCTAAATAAAACTAACGAATCTAACAAACGACAAGTAAAGCAAGAATAATTAAATTATTGACATATTAAAATATTTCTTTATTTATTATATATTTTGTGTATTTATATTTATTGAATCTTTATTTATTAAGTTGTAATAAAAGTGGCAATAATTTACCGTAATATAAATGCACAAAAAGTAACTTTTACAAGTATTAAAAAGAAATAATTTTTTTTCCTGGTTTAGTTTAAAGTAAAAATGCATGTATACAAGCTTAAATATGGAGGTGTAAGGCAATGAGTTCTCAAGTGAAGAACTAAAAGAAATTATATGGAACTATGGTCATCCGAAACAAAAATTATGCATAACTCAAGGGACCTTCTCAGGACCTTACAGCCAGACTATTGGCATAAATAGGACTCAGGTGAAAATTACTACAGGCTTGATATCCAGACACTGGCTAGTTCTAATTAATTCTGGCATCTATACAGAATGGGTCTGGTGGCCGATAACATCTTTGGGTGGTGCAGAAATGGGAATGAAACCCGTTTTCACCTAATTATAAAATATGTAGAAGGAGCCTCTAAAGGGTCAACGAAAGGACATGTTTGGAACCTACAAAATCGCATCCGAATCAGTAAGCTTGTGGAGATTAAAACTAGGACAAATGTTACATGGTCAAAACTGGCAGAGTACGCAGCAATTATCAAAAAAATTACATCCTAAATTATTTAAAACAATTTTTTTATATAGGAAACAAATAAAACAAATTAATTTTAAAAAAATATTTAAAGCTGTGCATTATTTTTTTATTTTTAAGTTTAAAAGATTTTTAATTGCTTCTTGTAGTTTTTCTATATGATAAAAGAAAAGATAAAAAAATTACTGACAGTGCCAGTTATTATAGATGGTGTCTCAAAAACGGACTTTTTATTGTCAAATAGGTTTTTAAATGAAATACCTTGGCTATTTTACCAAATTTTGACTTAATTAATTAAATTTACAATAAAAATGTATTACACACTATACGTCAATTATTGCTGGTTTGTGAGATATCAACAGTATGCTGTTATAGTGATTAATAATTAAACGTAAAAAAGAAAATCATATTTTGGTTCCAATTATTTTTAAATAGTTTTGTCACTGTCAAAATGACCAATAATATTAAAACATGTAATTAATTACCTTCCATTTTAAAAACTACTGATAGGTAAGTCAGACATTTAGTTTATTTTACATACATATTTACTTACTTAACCCTAAAACCAGTCATAATTGATGTATTGCTGTTTTTGTGAAATAAACAAAAATAAACTAAATTGCCAACATACCTATTAGTAGTTCTTACAATGGAAGGTGATTAATTACTTGGTAAAATATCTTTGTTATTCTGACATTGACAGAATTATTTAAAAATAATTAGAACCAAATATTATTTTCTTTCTTCACTATTAATCGTTAATAAGTATATCAGGATACTACTGATATCTCAAAAACCAGCAATAATTGACGTATGATGAGTTATACATTTTTGATGAGGAATTTATTACAGAATCAAAATTTGGTAAAATATAAAAAGTGTTCCATTAAAAAAACACTTGACGATAAAAAATATGTTTTTAAGACCTTGTATAATAACTAGTACTGTCAGTAAAAGAGTGTATCCAAAAACATTTTTTATTTTAAGTTTATTTTTGTATCTTGTACAGGGACGAAGTTATTTTATGTATAAATAGAGTTGACCCACCCTGTATATATTTAAATCCAAATCAGAAAGCAAAAAATCATAGTAATTTAAATAATCAGGAGTAAGAAGTCCAGCGGTCCTTAACTGCATAGTTGTATCATTTTGCCACATAAAAGCTTGATTAATTGATATCCAGCTTGGTAATTGGCAAATAAACTACGTCAAATATTCAATTTCCATGTGACGTAGAATTTTGAAATAACATAAGGCCTACTTTACGTCACTGGGCAAATGTACCATATGGAACTATCTTCTTGGGCCATGAGACCGGTGGACCATCAAAACTAACTTTGCATTTTTTAAAACTAACTTAACTTATTTGACTAAATAAATTTAGTATGGGCATACCCCCACTAGGAGTAGCCCGTACGGGGGCTGAACTAAAACTTTAACTTTATACTTGACTACACTAACTACTTCTTATCTGATAAACAATCCCTTTCTTTCTTCTTTAAATATCAAATTTTCCAGTGTTTATTTTGCATTTCTACGCTACCCAGTTTGTTTAATGTTTTTATTTTATTATTATAAAAGTAACCTAGAAAATTGTTTAATTTATACTTTTAAGACCTTGACACCTCACGTATATTTTTATGTAGCAAATTTCCCAATGTTAAGTAAACTAATTAAAATGTATATTTATTTTAAAATTCCCAAAAATGTATATTTTTAAAATTCCCAAAATGTATACTTTTTTTATACTAGGTGTTCACAATATGTTTAAATCCAAATCAGAAAGCAACAAATCATAATAATTTAAATAATTAGGAGTAAGAAGTCTAGCGGTCCTTAACTGCATAGTTGTATCATTTTGCCACATAAAAGCTTGATTAATTGATATCCAGCTTGGTAATTGGCAAATAAACTACGTCAAATATTCAATTTCCAAGGTGAAAATAAAAATTGTCATTTGGCTTTTGAAACGCTGCGCTAATTGGTCAAACGGGACTATTATTTATCGAAACATATCTGTTTTGGCAGGGTTAGTATTCAATTGATAAATTTTAAGGGTGCAAGTTCGCATCTGGCGCATTTATATTTAGGTCGGTAAATCTATATATCATGTTTGTATTTATCGCATCGTTGCTGCGTGTGGATATATTATGCTTCTATGAGCTGAAATAATACATGTATACGTTGTCGGGCTTTTTGCCTTCCTCATTCAGCGTTAAAACTTATAAATTAAGATGATAAATTATATTATAATTTATTTTTTGTCACCCTTTTGTGCCCTCGTGTCAACGCGAATAACGGTTTGCTCAGCAGTTCCCTTGCACACCCCACATCTGTTCTACGCACACTAAGCAGTTTAATTTTTTACACTTCTTTTTTTGTAACATATTTAGCTAAATAAATTATGGACAGATTTGCCCACATTTGTTTTATAGTAAGTATAACCCTATGTTACGTAAAGGTTAACAATTATTTATTATGTTTAGTGTTGGATCTAAACATTTAGCAGGTAATAAAGAATGTAGAAATATAATCAGTATGGTACATACACAGGACGTTAATTAGGTTTGTGCGTAAGTCTACCACACGATTTTTTTATAAATAATTTTACAGTTTACACAAAGCATTGAATCCCGCAAAATTTTAGTTTTAAGCTACGGAGTAATAATTTTTAAAATAAAATAATAGTGTAATTTTAAAAACACATTATAAAATTTGTTACTTTAGATGTGGTAATAGTAATGTGGTATTTTGTTGTTAAGTAATTGTTAATAAAAATGCTCTCTGTTTTTTCTGCTTTTTGTTTAGGGTTATGACTTTCTTTCTTCCACAACCAATCCCATTCATAGTTATGCTGACGATAGTACCCTTCACTCCACTTTTCAGGTTCCCAAACCAATCTCAACCCGACTTGGAAAGCAAACGCAGAGCGATGCAGATATCTCTTTCACAGGATCTCAATTTGATATTGGATTGGGGCATAAAAATCTCGTTCAATTTAATGCATCCCGTCTTTTCCCAAATCAGCATTTCGCTTGTCGCGAAAAAAAAACATCAAACACTCATCGCTTTGCTTATGAGTGGCCAGGTTTTTGCAGAGCGAGGGGACACATTTAACCTTATAATGGGCATCACATTTGAGAATAACCTTAACTGGCATAAACACATTGTATCTATAGCCACCGCGGCTTCAAAAGCTTAGTTTCTTTTCCGAGCCAAAAAGTATTTTCTCCTTCAATTTATACACTTTGTATGTGTCGAAATTCGACCACCTCTCTGGAATATTGACTGCTCATGTCTGGGGAATGGCATCCCCCTACAACCCTCAGCATTCTTGATGCCATTCAAAGAAGGGCTGTTCGTCTTATTAATGATCCTTTACTTACTCAAAAGACTTCCTTCTCTTGCTCATCGTCGAGCTGTGGGAGAGATCTATCGCTCTTCTATAGATACTTTTTCGGCTTCTGCTCCGAGGAATTGTCCAGTATAGTCCCTCCTCTTGCAGTTCCCAACAGAGAAACTCGTGGTGCCGCGCGTATGCATCCCCATACAGTTCAATTGGACAGGCCCCGAACTTCCCATTTCGTTCGTTCTTTTATCCCTAGAGTTTCTAGACTGTGGAACCTGCTGCCAGCGGAGGTCTTTCCTTCCCCCCAAATCTTCAAGTTTTTAAGTCCCGTGTTAACAAACTTCCTCTTACCCTGCTTAAGACACCCACGGTACGTTGGTATTTAGGCATTCAGCCTTCGTGGATTGTCCAAAGATAAAAAAAAACATAAACATGAATCCGCAAAATTTTTGTTTTTAAGCTAAATAATATAATAAAGTGTAATTTTTAAAACACATTATTTGTAAAATTTGTTACTTTAGATATTGGTAATAATTAATGTAGTATTTTTTGTTGTTAAGTAATTGTTAATAAAAATTTTCTCTGTTTTTTTGTTTAGGAATATGCAATTAATAAGAAAAAGGATAATATATAATCCTGCTTTTTGATCACGTTTTAATAACTTACACATATATTTAATTTAATAAAAAACAATTAAATACATACAGGTAAGTAAAAATGACTCAAAACAACAAACTCAAGCTTTCTGCCAAAAAGTTTAAATTTGATATGACCTATAGGCATAAACTTGGGAAATTTTTGCTAAGCATAAGCAATAACTTTTAATAATAAAGAAAAGTTAATAAATTATTTATAGTTAGTAGGATAAACAATTATTAAAAAAATAAAGTAACGCGAATTATAAAGGCAAATAAAAAATAATAAACTAATTAGCTATTTTTGTTAAAGAAATATATAAGCGTAGTCTTTACACAACTGTGTAAGATTAATTGTCTGAATTTTATGGTTTTTTATAAATAAATTACAAGTCATAAAGATAATGTTTGGTATTTCTTATAGTAAACTTAACTATCAGTTGTAATTTTATTTTTACATGTTTATAATTACACTACAATAAGGGTTTTGGATAATTATCCTGTATTATTTTTAAAACAAAAAGTAGGTTAGTACTTTCTTTTTAATAATTATTCATTATTTGTCCCTAGAATTATATTTCTATTGTTTAATTTTAAATAAAACTAAAAACATTTTACTAATTTTTTTTACAATGTCTTAAATTATAAGGTTCTTTTCATTAAAAAAAAAAGTATTTCTTACGCCAAAAAAAAAGTGTGTCGTATAAAAAAGTTATGGTATATTATTTAAACCGCCAAAATCATTTATTGTATATTACGTCATGAGCAGACTTTTTTATCTTATAGAGCGTCCGTAAAAACTTGTAATAAAAAATGCTAGTTTTCTATTTTTTAAATGCTTAACACATTTTTTAATTTTAAACCCATGAATAATGGCTTATTTATTAAAGCATTGCTTACAACTTATGGTGAAATCTCAACCTTAACAATGACCAATTGGCCAATTTAATGATTTTTTTTCAAATCTTGTCTTGATCTTGTGTTAAGACCAGAACTAATATGTCAAGATTAAGATTTCTTAACAAGAATTTTATAATAATTATACTGAGCCTAAAACATAAACCCAAAATCCTAAAAGTTACCAGATTTTAATGGTTTCTTTAGTACAAGGAGACTTCCTTAAGTAAATGTTTATCTCTTACTTTACAGGATGTTTGACTTAAAAGTTGCTTACTGTGCCCTGAGGTATAACGCACCAAAAATTTAAACAAAGTACTTTTAGGAATTTTTTTCCTGGTTCAGGTTAATGTTCGGACTTTATTTGTATAGCTAAAAAAATATCTTAAAAGATCCCCAAACAAGTTTTAGGGGTTTTTACCTGTAACCTTAGGGTGCTACACACTATGGATTGCTGGGAGATAAAAATATGTTTTTTGATTTTTATTTCAAAACAAAACAAATTTTTATTTATTAGGTTAAAATCTTACATAAACTTATTATTATAATTGCCTTAGGGGTTTTAAATAAACAAAAAAAAATATATAGGGCTAGGTTTAAGAAAGTAAAAGTTTTACATATTTATTTAAATTATAAAAACTGTATATATACCTGATTATATAACCTGTATATGAACTGTATAAATTTATTAGGGAATAATTTTACTTAAAAACTAATTTTTGTGGATAAAGTTGCTTTAACATTTTAAAAGTAAGCTCCAATATTCCATATGGAATATCTACTTTAGCAAAGCTAAATGTGTTGCAAGTCTATAAAACCACCACATCTAAAATATGTTTTAGGGTTTGCATCTGCTTGCTTTACATTTTATATATGCACAAAGCAAAAGGTATTCCTTAGGCAAACATTATAACGTAATAATCAAAGTAACTTTTACGATTAAAATAAATTTGTATATTTTGAAAAAGATTTATATTAAATTTAAATTATTTTGTAATTTACTACTAAATAAAAACCCATTTAATATTTGTTATTTTTATTTAAAACTAATTTATTGTTTGCATTGCACAATAAACCTGGGGTAACTTTTTTATCAAAGTCAAAATGAATTTATTTTTGAAAAGTTTTTTTTATGCCAGATAATCACAAGAGCGGTACGCAAACATTGACTTTACATCTAATGAATTTTGCTCGTATCGTCGGTGAAATGTATATTTTACATTTTTAAAAATTGTATATAGTTTTTGGTTTGCTTAAAAGAAAAAACTTCAAAAATGGCTTTATAACGTTTTAAGGTATTTTAGTTTTAAATAAAATGTGTGTCATATAGAAAAAAGTTATGTTTTATTCTTTTAACCGTCAAAACCATTTATTGCATAATACCTCATGGGCAAATCGCACCTTTCATATTATAGGGGCACAATTAAAAATTTTGTAAAATTGATATTAAATATCGGGTCGCGTTACTCGGAAATAAGATAGAGACACAATTATGTTTGTGCGCCCCATGAGTGGCTCTGTCTCTTTCTGTCAAGGGCATCATGCAAAGTAATTGTTTTTGTGCCTATATATCACAAAAACTCAATTTCACAAAATTTTTAATTGTGCCCCTATAATATGAAAGGTGCGAAATGTTTTATCTCATAGAAAGTCCGCAAAGGTTTGTATAAAAAAATATTAATTTCGCGGTTTTCAGATGCTTAACAAATTTTCAATTTTAAAGTAATTATCAGGCAATCACTACTATTCAAAGCTACTTTTGCACAACAAGTTAGTGCCTTCCACTTATTTTGCCCATTAATAATGTCTTATTTAATAAAGCATTTATTAATTACCAAAGTCAGGTTTTATTTATTTTTTTTATGATTTTTTTATACCAGATAATTACAAAAGCGGTACCCAAAAAATACGAAAAACCGTTACGTCAAAATATGGATTTAATAGTTGAATTTGGCAAAATGGGATTGCGCACTTCTTGGTAAATCGCCCTTGGGTATAAGCTAGGTATTAAACAAATACAGTAATGACTTAATCAAAAGGCGCCTTTGCTCCACTTCGACTTCTTGAAAGTAAAGCTTGTTGCTAAAAAGTGTAAAGTTAATGGGACTCTTTAAATAAATAAAATCTTATAAAAGGCAATTTAATTTTACCAACAAATACAATTTATTATAATTTAAATTTGTAAATTTCTGTTTTGGGCTTAAAATGCGCCCTAGTATGTGACCAATTGGCAATAATTCTATTTTGGTCACATATCCCTTTTTCAATTACTGTAAACATGAGCCTAATTTACTGAGCTATAAGTTACAAGCAATTTACAAAACGCAGTACTGTTGAATTATATTTTAATTATAAAGTTATTTTCAGTAGTAACTAACGTTAACGTGCGTTCTCCTAATTCACTTGCTGCTCTAAAATAGTCAATTACTGTTGGAGCTGAAATGCGGTTAGATCCTTAACACTCTCATCTTTTAATATAATATATCATACCGTTGGCTTTACCAGAAATATTAGTTAAATGGTAATCATTACAACATATCTCAATAATCAGAGATCTTGAGTTGAATTATTACGCAATTTACATACAAATTTATTTAAGATGATAACATAAATTTGTCATGCTGTTAATTTTGCAGAAATAAGAGTTTTAGTAATAAATAAATAAATAATACCTTTGCATTTTTAATAAAATTAATACATTTTGCAATTTACATTTTATTTGTGTACTAGTTCATAATAATTCATTGTTTTGTCACTGTTTTTTTTCCTTTAATTAATTTAATATTTTAACATAATTTTAATGTTCCTATGTTTTTTACTTTGTGGCCGAATATTTTAAATAATTAAAAAAAAACAAAAAGTTACTTAGTTATGATTCACTACCACCACTACATTTTTAAACGTTCTAATGAATAACTAACATTTTTTTTTTTATACAGCTTACAAAGAATATTAAAAGTCCTTGCCCCCTTCTTAAGATTTTAAGTTTGTATGAGTATAAAGAGACAGGATATTGAGGACGCAAAAAGTATCACTTTAAATACTTTTTGTGGAAAAATGTTTGTAGGCATGTGCTAACGGGGCGCCATAGTTTTTTTCAAATGATTGGTTTTTGAAAATCGAACCAGCCGTGACACACGACCCCCTCTTTAATTTAAAAAGAGAAGTTAATAATGGCCCTACGCCACGTGACCCTAAAAATGTCTGCTAGTAACTAGTATTAGTGAGTATTACCCAAATTTTACCTGACCGCAATTTCTTTCTGGTTTTAAATTAAGAAAGGAAGGGCTTTCTAAATCCTTTACTACTGTCTAAATAAATAGTTTTCGTTTGTAATTAATTTTAAAAATATATATATAGAGGCAAGCTCTTTTCGCAAAACTTACTTAATAAAAATGTAATTATTTTAGCAGCAATATAAAATGTTTTATTTTCATGCATTTATAATATTGCAAAAACTTGCTGCATTTACAGCAATATTAAGCTCGTACATGTAGTAAACTCGTGGTTTAAATAGTTTAAAATTTTGCGCCATCCGCCAAACTTTTTAGCACTCATAAATGTACGTGAGAAGTGTCTAGACATGAACTTCTTAATTAGACATTATGTTATTAGACCATCATGCATCTAAGTCCATTACAAACAAAATATTTATTAAGATTTTTATTTTAAAGAAAAACAGGTTTTATGAGTTATAAACACTATTTTAGGTAAAACAATAATTTAAAAAATATGTTTGTTCAATCGTGATTATAAAGGTAAAGTACACAACATAAAGTCTCTTGGAATGTGGTAGACAATGATTCCTCATCAAATATTTAAATAAATTTCGGACTGTCTTTTTTGTAACTGTCTAAACAATGCTTTAAGCAGTCCAATCTCTGTCCGTTTTTAAGTGTAAACTAAAGTAAATGTGCAGCATTGGTGCGCCATAGGAATGGTTTTCAAATAGTGGGTAACTCCACACTTGGTCTTCTTAAAATATTTTCGTTTTTTTCGATGTAGACAGCTTTTTTATCATTTTGACATCCCACGAAGGCCTATGCCTAAAGACCAGAGTACCGTGGGTGTCGGGTTATTAGATGTTTAACCCATCGTTTCGTTCCGTCAACGTTACCCAAGCACTGAAACATGCAATTTTACATTTTACAGCACCTTTTAGACAATGCGGTAGTGCCACCATGATCGCTATTTTTAAATAACTACTACTTAAATATGTTTCCCCTGCTGGGAATCGAAGATCAACGCTCTGTTCACTGCGCCACGAGGGAGACAAAGACAAAGCTTTCTTAAATTTGCGTTTTTTTTCAATGAGGTTCCCTGTAAACAACTCTTACTTCTGACCACCTAATAACATATTCCTTAGACTAACGTTGCAGCGATTCCAGACTTAGATGTTCCCATTTCTGTGCATTATGTTTATGTTTCATAATTCATAATTTATTTATATATAACTGGCTTTTTGTAACTGTCTAAACAATGCTTTAAGCAGTCCAATCTCTGTCCGTTTTAAGTGTAAACTAAAGTAAATGTGCAGCATTGGTGCGCCATAGAATGGTTTTCAAATAGTGGGTAACTCCACACTTGGTCTTCTTAAAATATTTTCGTTTTTTCGATGTAGACAGCTTTTTTATCATTTTGACATCCCACGAAGGCCTATGCCTAAAGACCAGAGTACCGTGGGTGTCGGGTTATTAGATGTTTAACCCATCGTTTCGTTCCGTCAACGTTACCCAAGCACTGAAACATGCAATTTTACATTTTACAGCACCTTTTAGACAATGCGGTAGTGCCACCATGATCGCTATTTTTAAATAACTACTACTTAAATATGTTTCCCCTGCTGGGAATCGAAGATCAACGCTCTGTTCACTGCGCCACGAGGAGACAAAGACAAAGCTTTCTTAAATTTGCGTTTTTTTTTTCAATGAGGTTCCCTGTAAACAACTCTTACTTCTGACCACCTAATAACATATTCCTTAGACTAACGTTGCAGCGATTCCAGACTTAGATGTTCCCATTTCTGTGCATTATGTTTATGTTTCATAATTCATAATTTATTTATATATAACTGGCGTTTTGTCTCACCAATGTACGACTCCCCACATTCATATGGTACACTCCTTCTCCTGTTTAGATTGATTTTAAATCCCTCTTTAGAATATTCCTTATTTATTCTGTTTATTTTTACTAATTTAAATCAGTAAAACAAAAATTTAAAATTTGTTTTTAATTCCCATATGGATTCAATAGAGCGCGTTTCATATTCTTGATGAAAAGGAAAAATTAAAAAGTAATAACCAATATTTGCTATTCGTTGCTATGACCTAGACCCGAATTTAAATAAAAATTGCATGCTCTGCTGCAAAGGGTAATAAAACATGGATAGCGTATTCGTTTTTAATTTTGGGTTATGCGGTAATACGCACAGTGATAATGATTAGAAAAAGAGCACTAACGACATAACGTGACGCGACAATTTCCATTTTCAATTACAATTAGGCAATAATTGCAAAATGATATAAAAAAAAATTTAGTGTAATAAGTTTTGCCTATTTTTTATTGGTATTAAGCTGTACCGTAGATTTTTTAATTTATCTATTCTATTATCTCAATGCATTTAAGTACGGGTAGGTACGGGGTAGTTGGCTGTGACGCCGCATTTTTGTTGTCAAGGCCAAGTAAAAGCAAAACTGAGCCATATTTAAAGCATTGTTGTTGAATAGATAAATATTAAATTAGTAATATTTCGAAAACTGTAAGTTTGTTAAATAGACATCCTTATACAAACTTAACCTTATTTTTGATGCTTAATAGGATAAGGTAAAAAAGATAAGGGTTTCTATTTAAAAATATATATTTTTAAGGTTTCTGTTGTAAAAATTTTAAACGATTATTTTTGACCACTCTGTAGTTATTAATTGTGAAAATATCAATACAGTCTGCTAAAGTAGTTCTTTCTCTACGATAAATCAATCTCACCTTATATTAAAGACTTTTTGTTTAGAAGGAATTAATGGTTATATAATGGGTTGCAAACGTCAATTTTGACATAAAATTTAAAATAAGTCAAAAACGGTTGGACTTACGTATAGAACATTATACAAAAATTATGTTGAGAATATCAGGCAGAATCTAAAAAACAAATAATAAATAGGATGTTCTATTAAAAATAAGGATGTTGACATTAACTTCCGGTATAACCGGAAGTGTTAGAGCTGTCAAAATATTTTAGTTGTATGTTTTCCAGTGACTTTATAATGTTACCAAAATTTCAAAATTTTCCAAAGCGTACTTTTTGAGAAATCGATCGCAGCAGTTCCTGGTGGGACACCGTGTACAACGTGTAACAATAATATGTTATTACTTCTGCCGAAAAAATATGTATGGGTAGAATTATCCATTGCAAAAACTATTAAATATTAAAATAACATTTTTCTTTAACGGCTTAAAACAATGATGGTTTTTAAATTGTTTTCTTATCGATCTTGGCAACTTCATAAACCATTCAAATCTGTTTAAAAATATTTATATCATAGTTATTTTTACCGGTTTAAAAAACCTGTTTTTTTTCACCTGTCTTTGGTGGTCTGGTTGGGTCCTAGCTATTTAGAACTATCCTTTTTATTCCGTGGTTTTAGTTTAGAGCAGGTTTCGAATTTGCGAAAGTCCTTTTTTCTTTTTAACCGTTTATCAATGTTTCAAAGCACCACTTACTTTACATTTAAATACTTATTTCCTAAACAGTTAAACCCATTGTTAGTTTACATACAACGAGGTTATAAAATTACACGTTAATAAACCTAACCTAACTAAATTTGAAAACAAAACAAGTTTATTCAATTATTATTTTTTACAATAAGACTTTGCGCCGTCAAACACATAACCGCGACAGCGAAAAATAATATGATGCTGTGCGATGTAGGCAACCCCATAAACAACGTATTTACTGATTCACTCATTGTATCAAGGGTTGCCTCTAGGCATTGATCGTGGTATAATTATAAGTATCTTTGTAACTTTCTGCATAACATGCATTTTGGTCAAGCTAAATTATGACCTAGCAAATTCTTTCCATTCTCGCGAAGGGAGTTTTTGCATATAAATAAATTTTTGGGGAAAGAAAAATCAAAACATACTTAGATTGTCATGGTAACGCAACTAAAATAACATTTAATTTTTAAAAAAAAATAGTGTTGTAAAATTTTCAAACTAATTATTTAACATTTTTGTAATATAGGATTTTACCTAACATTGCCATGTGCTATATATTGTAATCTAGTTTTAAATTATTAAATTAGACAACAACCTGTCTGTTAAAAGCACCTAAGAGCAGACTAAATTAAGTTAACCAAATACATTAGATCGAAGCAAAAGTTTTAAAGTTTGTTATCCCTATATTACCCCAGTCTGTATGCTGACAAATAATTACTGCTAGTTAGCGCTTGCTGTCCTGTATAAAAGGTAAAAAGGTAGCCAAAGACTTTTTAATATTATTTAGATTTTAAAATGTTCTATATATAGGTATGCACCTATGCAAACAATCAACCGCCGTAGAATATAGTAAAAAAACGTTGAATTTTCTCCTTCTCAAGCTTGTAGTGGCAGATTTTTGAACTACAAGTGTAAAGTTCTCTAAATCGTCTATTTTCTTTACTGGGTAACTGAGAAACACTTAAAATTGACAAACATGATTTTATTTTCTTTTCAGAGATCAGTCTGCATGTGACCCTACTCCTGTTCTATTGTATTCAGTATCTTACTTAAAGAAGGCGACATAGGTCTGTTAGATGTGTATCTTATATTTCCGGGGGCACTCCAAAATCCCCGAAGATTTTCTGTCTTTTGTGCTTCAATGCCTACTACTCTGACAGAATGTGGGCTACTGTTTTGATCTCTGCTTATATAATCTGCAGTTCTAATCTCCATTGTAAAACCCCATTTTGTTCACATATTTTTCACTGGAGCATGTTAAGTGAAACATGTGATTGTTCTAATTGCTACTTATTCTGAGTGATCCCTAGTGTCCCCGAAGATTGCCTGTATTTTGTGATCCAATTCTTCACAATCTGACAGTAAGTGGTTTACTGTTTTTGCATAATCTGCAGTCCATATCTCCGCTGTATAATCATATTTTGTTTAGATGTTCTTTCACTGGAGCATGTCCGGTGAGGAAACCTGTGATTGTTCTTAGCTGATTCCTACCCATTTTGAGGTAATTCTTTAGCTCTCTTCTAGAGCACGGTCCTCTAATATATATTTTTCTATGCATGTGTTTAGGAAGCCTGTCCCAGTGCAGTCTTTGCTGGTGCTTTACTCCAGTTTTGTACTGCACTTCGAAAGGTACTCTTTGGCACTCCAAGGACTGGTTTTGGCCCGACGTATATCGAGGCTGACGACTTTCTTCTAAAAAAAAGGTTTTTTTCTGTAAGAGAATGCACAAACACGATTAGCTTCTTAGCGTGATTAGTAATTAAATTACACTAATTACGGATATTTTTATGTTACTTGTCTTTGTGATGTGTAGACACAAAATAGTTTTAATCTTATTATAAAGAAAGATCCACGTTTCATTTATTGCTGCCCTGTAAACCATTGTACAGTCTATTAGAATGTCCAGTGGGCCAATTAATAAATTTACCAGTAATTCAATACATTGCCAACCCTTTTCAAGATACATTACACAAATTACACGACAAGAGGCTCATTTAGATTTCACTCAAATTCTAGATGACCCCAAAGGTCCGTCAAGTTGTCTATGGCTCTTCCTGTCTATTTGCCTTTCTACCAAATTTTCAGACCAACATGGCCATGTAAATAGATATATACAATTAAATTCTGCTTCTCTAACTAAATAAAAATTGTGAATAGTTTACTTGCGTGCTTATCTATGCAAATAGGTGGTATTTGACTCTATAAAGTTTTATTTATTTAAGTTATAAACTGTTAAGAAGGGTAATATTATAGTCTAGGGGCGGTTTTTAATATCATTTAATGGATAAAAGAATTGCCAAGCGGAAGAATTTCGATGGATTGCCAATGTTATTACCTGGGCGAAACAAAATTTAATTTTTATTGACCAAAAAAGTGTTTAACAATTACGTTAATGGAAAAAGTTTGACATTTGTGTCATGAATGACATAAGTAACTGGTGTATTTATTATGTAGAAGACAAAAAGGTGGTGAGTTAGTTGATTTTTAGTTTTTCTGAAGATACTTTAGTATCGAGCAAAGGCAACCAAGTGTTATTTAAATTAACTAAAATTGTTGATTGATAAAAACTTCTGGTTGCTTCTGTTTCTAAATTGTCTCAAGAAAAAGTTATAGCAACTAGTCTTGGTTGCTGGGCTCTTGTGTAACAGAAGTAACCAGATATAACCAGAACTTTTGTGGGGCGGGTAAGCTCTACATTATTATTATTATTATTATATTATTTTATATATTATTATATTATATATATATATATATATATATATATATATATATATATATATATATATATATATATATTATTATTATTTTAATTTATTATTATACTGTATAAGGCTTTCTTGACCATCTTCTGCTTAACTTAAGTTTTTGGGCTATTCGGCCGTCGTTGTAGATTTTGTATCCTTGACGTTTCGCCAGCGCAAGTGGTTGGCATCCTCAGAAGGTTCCTAGTAGACTACTTGCGCACGACTGTGTTCTTCGGAACTTAAGCTTTTGTAGAATTCGTGACGTTTCTGTACGGATCTCCTGAGCTTTTTCATCTGGTAGGTATCTTATTGCCGCTTCAAGATTAGATATTATGTCTTGGCTTGGTATTTCTTTTGGTGTAATCGCGAAGTTTCTGCCTTTCCATAGAACGGATATTTCATCCTCCATGAAGTTTCGGTCACTTAGATTAACAACTGTACTGGTGATATCTATTTTAGGCTTGGGATTGGAATTTTTTGATATTTTCTCAAACTCCTTCTTTTGGCGTTCTGTGCATCTTTCCAATTAGTTTTACAGGCTCTTCGGTGAAGAGTGTTGCTTAATTGGTAAAAAGGAAAATTAGTTCGTTGTCTATTTTCGCCAGTTTCCTTCTGGTGTTCTGAATTTTTTCCCTGAGAAGTGCTTTTCTTGTCCTGCTATAAATTCTGCGAGCTTGAACAGATTTAATGACTGGCTTCGTTTATAAAAATCCGGGAATAATATCCTCAACTCTACATCGAGAAAGGAAAGCCAAAGAGAGTAAAAGCTGGGCTTTTTTTTTTCCAGAGTCTTCTTATTGTGGGTGTAATTTGGATTCTTCCTCCCCATAGAGGCGACGAATATACTGTGTAAGGCTTTCGCGGCCATCTTCTACTAAACTGAAGTTTTTGGGCTATTCGGCCGTCGTTGTAGATTTTGTATCCCTGACGTTTCGCCAGCGCGAGTGGTTGGCATCCTCAGAAGGTTCCTAGTAGACTACTTGCGTACTACTGTGGTTAATTTATTATTATTTTGATTTAATTTTATATTAATTTAATTGAACATTTTTTAGTATTCTTTATGAATAATAAAATATGATTTTGCTAAAATTTAGGTGTAGTATTTGATATTACCTCAACTGTTTTATGACCAACAATACGTTTTTATAAAACCTGGGAGAAACATATATCTCCCAGGTTTTATAAAAACGGTATTTTTTTAAATTTTTTGATTTTTGCCCTGGTTCGGAAAATATAGCTATTATAAGTTTTGAAAAACGCACCCTGTATTTTTACTGCTAAAGACGCCTATTTGGGAAATTGTTTTTTATGGCATTTCATTAACCTTTGAAGAAAACTGTAGGAGCGACTGGTGTCACACTCTAGTAAATTTATCTGGTATTTATGAACCGAGGAGCGCCCTACTTTTGTGCTATGTCTTACTCGCACTTACATATGTATAAATCTTGGTAATTTGTCGGCAAATACTATAAAATTTTCCGCCATTTGAAGTTCTAGTTCGCCAGAGCTGACTAGTGATGTAATGCATCACCCTGGGGTAGTAAAAACATCTTCGTTCCCCGGTTAACGCCGAATTTATTCAGCTTTGCAAACTTCTATTCTTATACGTCATTATCTCAAGTTGTACTTCACATACACTTACTTATTATGCGCTCGTTATTCTACCTTTATTTTTCTTATCTTTACATAAAAGACATATAAACGGATCTAATGGGTATTAATTTAAGTAAAAACCATAAATTAAAATTAATTTATACAGGGTAATTCAAAAATCGATTACGAAACTTAAGGAAATGATTCTACTTGACAAAATAAGGGTAGAGCTTCATATAAATTTTTTTCAAAATGTCATTCGTTTTCGAGTTACAAGCCGTCAAAGTTCAATTTTTATTTTGGTTTTTTCGCCATATTGCATTTATTTTTTAACCAATCCAGTTGATATTTGGCACAGAAATCGAGCTTTGCAAGTTCGAAAATTTTAAGACAAAAGTATATTTTTAAATACCGCCAGAGGGCACTTTACCTAAAACTTAAAATTTATTTACATCATAACTTTTTAATTTTGACAGATTTTGCAAAGCTGGAGGCGCCATTTTATAGACAATCAAAAACTTAAAAAATAAGGTACTCTTTATTAAAGTCGATAAATCTCACCGTTTAGGCACCAATAGACTTCAAAGTTTTCATTAATTTCAATCAAATTACCTACATACATACAGGGTGTCCAGTAACTCAACTGACAAACTTTACAGGGCGATTCTACATCAGAAAATAAGAAAAAATTTGGATTTGGTTTTCCGTTCGGAGTACGGTAGCTAATGACTTTCACGGTCAAACCGCTGACGAAGGGTACGGGGTGCCGGTGTTTGTATTTTGCCACGGCTTTTAAGTGCGCATGTTCGTCCACCCGTCCATTTGTTTACTGCGCGAGGTCGTAAAAATCCGAAAAATGCTTCTTGCCACTGCAGATCTAAATGTAGGTTATCTATGATAAAACGTCGTTCGAGCTGACGCGACGGTTTAATTTTTTAAACGCGATAATCTTAAAAGTTAAAAAATTTAAATTGGTGTTTTTGGCAATAAGGACAATATTTTTTGTTGTATTATGGTAACATTTAAACAATTTTTAAGACAATACATATAGTTTATATGGTTTTCTTTAAATATATTTATTATAGTTTTTTTTAGAAAATAATTATTTATTCCTTAGACAATATTACCGTAGAAAATAACTCTTTAACGTACATAAGATCTTATGTTGATTTGACAGCAACAAGTTAAAGTCAAACTTTTTCAGATCCATTTCCTAAACACGACTTTTAGTCAAACTACATTTTATATGTTTTGTTTATGGGATTTTCGTGTATTGAATAAAAAGGTATAGAAGGTTGCGTGCTATAAAAAGTGCGGCTAAACACAAAAGTAAATTATATTTAAACACATAAATGTGCCAACGTCATAAAAGAGCCAGGTAACAAAGGTTTGCGTAACTAATTAGCAACATGTAAATTAGAAACTTTGGCGTAATATGTTTTTAAAGCTGAAGGTAGAAACTTTCTTTTTTAATAGTTGATTGGTATTTTATACACCTCAGGTTACCAGCCATTCAAATATTCTTACATACAATTTAAATAGGACTGTTCACATAAGGCCCTTGGTTTACGGTATGCCCACGGTCCGGTCATTCCTATTAAAGGTCGGGCCTCACATTACCGCAACGAGCCCGTAGCCGTGCGTTGCCCTGGTGAAATGTAGGAGGATGCGTGGAAAAATGTTGTATTTATTTAAACTGCAGTAATATGATACAAATATACCACGCTTTAAATTACACCTGATCATAAATTAAATTTTTACACAGAAGGTAACACAGTTTTAAGGTTTGATCACACATAACCACACCGAGTCCTGCTCCGTAGCACGGCCGTGTCTCGGTTTTAAAATGTACCGTTAAAATCAAATGCCGTAGGCTTAATATCACCGCTCCATGCATAACCACATACCCCGCACCACATTTTAAAAAGTAAGCAAACGTTAGTTTATTTGATTTCTTATAATATTAATTTCAAAAACTTAAAAACAAAACATAACAATGTATTTGTTAGTTTTACTTACACATTATTTACAAGATGTAACAATAAAATTAGTTTTACACTTTTTAATACTTTACAAATCACTTTTTCTTGTATTGTTTGTTGACAACAAGTAACCTTGAACCACTAACTTTTTATTTTTATACGTAATACACTGAAATTAAAGGTGACGCTCGTAAACTAAAAGCTTGGCTCGGGGAACCTCGGCGGTATCCGATCCACGTATGATTTCATTTGCTGGGCATGTTTCAGACCGTATGAGACACGGTTTTGCTACGATGCCGGTCTTGTGGGACATCGTTGCGGTTATGTGTGGCCAGACTTTTACCTATACTACACTTAAAATTTGGAAAAAAGAAAAGAAAGATAAGTAGAAATATCTGTTTTATTTAATCAAAGAGATATACATACATAAAACAATAGACTTAACTTGACAAACATGCTTTATATATTTTTGTCTTTTTACGTCTGGATGATGTCAGCCAGAGAGGGTTCCGAACCACGGCCCTATGAGCGACAACTTAAGATCTCGTCCCCACCCAGGGGGCACTACTGAACCTACCAACTGAGTGGGGTCCGCATGTCTACGGTTGCGCAGGACACGGCAAAGTGTGTTCCGGCGCCCTGGTCCTTTGGTGGCCTTCAGCGTCGATACATTTTGCACTTTGTCCGTCTGGTAACCACTTAATTTTCGACCAACTTATAAATAAGTATTATGCCTCAGCAGGATTCGAACCTACCGCACGTCCGTTGTGCGCTCAACGACTTAACGCCTTACACGCTAAGCCATCAGCGGACTAAGGTTAAGGTTAAGGACCACTGGTGTAAAGGCAGCTGGTTAAATTGCGAGTAAGCTTACCGAAAAAAACCCAATAATAATTTGTAAGCTAACTTAAATTTTCACTACATAGACAGAGAGTTAACCAGTTGCAACCAGACCACTGCCTTGCTTTCTTTGACTTATTTTAAACATTTCTTCATTATTACAATGCACGCTTTGATAAAAAATAATATTTTTTAAGCCATAAAACCGTATAACTGTTATAAACAGAAATAATTGAAATAAAACTTCCTTTTGCTTGCTTCTCTTAACATTTCCCCCGAAGAATATACAATTTTAATTTAAAAATAAAAATACATTCCAGATAAACAAAAGCAAAAATAGAAAGAAAAACTTACTTTTGCTAACAATATTAATGGTTGAAAATAACAAAAACTTAATAAAACAACCATTTTATATTTCAAAGTTGCGGTTAAGAAGTTTTAATTAAATAAAAGCGGATTTCAAAAACCTGATGTTTCGCTACATAAGAAATGGACGGTAAGTTCGACCGTAAAACGTTTATTTATCGAATCTTTCAAAACAATTTAAAGGATTTTCACCTAAGCATTCGGTATTGAATTATTTATGTTTAGTCCCTTCAAATCCTAAAAGGGAAGCAATATGTTTCACTTATTTGTGAAGCAATACAAAATATTAATTTCTTTCTCTCTTTATAAACGATCAGATTTTTAGAGGTATATATAAAGCAATAAATCGTAGTGCTTAGGCGAATTTATTGTTTGCATATAGAATATTTTTAACATAAAAACTAAGTCTTAATAAGAACTACATACACATGCTGCAATGGTGTAGGGATATGTTTATTTAAATTAATCTTTAATTTGAATTTACCCAAAAATGCTAAAACTAACCAAAACTAAGACACAAAAACAACAGAGAAAGAGGTAAAATAGTAATATATTTTAACCCCACCTATGACAATTGTTTTTTTTATCATTTTGGTGTTAAACAAGATGATATGTTAAAAAATCACCTTGTTACCATTGCTTTTAAGGAGCAGCTATCAAGTATTTGCTTTTAGACACAGTGCCTTAATACAAGTTTTGATTAGATAAGATTAGGTTGGAGGTGGATTGAAATCCTCTATCACTGCAACCTGCTCAGGTTTATTGTGTATCCACAATCCATATGTTAGAGCACGCTATTCATGCCGGTCTTTTTTTATCAGACTCCACAAGCTTGAAACCGGCTCCTTGGTAAATCTTGCCGCTTTAGATGTTTCTTCACCCAACCTTGCAAACTGCAGACGACAAATGGCTTCGCAATTTTACATTTTTTTTATACCATTTAAAGAACCTAAAGAACTGAACTGTATGGGAAGCATGAATGACCTAAATGACGAAAATTACCGTCATATAACAATTTTATGATGGTAATTTGTCACGAATAATAAATGACCATCGTTTTACATCACTGGTCCCATGCTGCCACTGGTCTAACTAATTAAATCTAAGTTAGGGGTAAATTAACCTTCTATAACAACAAATATTACAGCCAAATTTAAGTAACATTGGAAAAGGAAAATGCCAGGACGTAAAATTTCTGTTTATAACAGAGCAAGAATAATTGCTCTGCATGAATCTGGATTTTCACATCACCATATTTCAGCCAGTTTAAATATTCCAAGATCTTCTGTGAGTCGAATCATCAACAGTTATGCAAGAAACTGGAAATGTGGAAAGATTGCCTCGTAGTGGACAGCCACGTGTTTCTACCGAAAAGGAGAACAGAGATCTTACCCGCCGAAACCGGAACGCAACGGCCCCAGCCATTAGAGATCATTTCCAAGGTACGTTCAACTGCGTAATTTCCACCAATACCATTCGCAGAAGACTTTACAGCGCAAATTTGCGGGCCAGAAGATTTTTAAGGGTACCTCTTTTATTGCCTTGACACCGTGCTGCCCACCACCAGTGGGCGAGAAACCATAGGGAATGGATTTTAGCCCAGTGGAAAAGAGTCCTTTTCTCTGACGAATCAAGATTCGGTCTGGTCAGTGATGACCATCGTTAAAAGGTATGGAGAAAGCCAGGGCGTCAGTCAAGACTCAACTATCCCCGTGAAGTCGTTCCCTATCAAGGCGTAACAGTAATGTTCTGGGGGAATAATGTACAACCGTCGAACTCAACGTTAATTCGCATAAAACAAAATATGACTAGCGAAGTTTACATGGAAAATGTTATTAGGCCAATTATCATTCTCCTCTGCTATGAATTTCATTTGCATGGATGATAACGCCAGACCACATCGAGGCAGAAGAGTTCAGGAGCTTTTTAATGCTCAAAGAAATCAACAGATTAGAGTGGCCAGCTAATTTGCCAGACATGACTCCAATTGAGAATCTGTGGGATATTGTTTTCAGAGCTATCCACAATCGCAATCCACCACCTAGAACCGAGGAGGAACTTGCGGTAGCCGCCGTAGAAGAATGGGGACCGCATATCGCAGGAATTAATTAATAATTTAACCATTTCCATGCCCAGACGTGTGTACTCAGAAGTAGGGATGGGTTCACAGAGTATTAGCTGTATTTTCTTTTTTTGTATTGTCATACAAGTAATTTTTGTTGCAATAAACGTTATTTATAAATTAACACTGTTTTTTCAATTTTTTTTTTTTTTTATTTTAGCCACACACATGAACTCAAAATATTTTTTTAAACTAAATTAAAATCAACAGGACAACACTGTAAATTAGTCCTTTTAAATTTTTTATAAATAAATTAGAAGTATAAAAATGCTAGTGGGTCCAAGACTTTTGGCGTTGTGTGTATTTAAACAATCCATATACTTTCTAAACTAATGGTATTACGTTATTTTCTTTAAACCTTATTAAAGGAAACAGTATACTTGATTTAGGAAGTATTATATAATATGTTCCAAGGCTCTTTTACTTACGAATTTTACAAAGTAAACTAACTTTTCATTTTCCATAATGTTGTATTTGGACGACCCACCAGACTTTAAAATAGATATTTTAATAAATGTAAT
Source organism: Listronotus bonariensis (assembly GCA_014170235.1). NCBI lineage: Eukaryota > Metazoa > Arthropoda > Insecta > Coleoptera > Curculionidae > Listronotus > Listronotus bonariensis. Next base: position 217,268 of record JACEGR010000173.1, on the reverse strand, counting down.
GTTGAAGCTAAGCACATTTTTACAGCACTTGTTTGTTGTTACGCCACTTTTTGCAATATTAAATTTTATGTGTCTACTTTTGAAGTTAAACTTTGTTGTCTGGACTATTTTAAAAACGACAATAAAGTGTTTTGTACATATAAGTGTAACAAGTTCCCAACTAAAGCAGCTGTGTTTTGCTTTTATTGTTTTGTATAAGAAAACATTCACTTTATGGAGTGCTTAAATTAATAATAAAGAAAATAAAATTATAATAATAAAAACTATTGTGAGCAACAAAGTTTTATTTAAATAAATTTCTTTACAGTTGACTTAAAAATATAGAGCAAAACTTTTTCGAGATTTTTGTTCTTTTTATGATTATGCTTTATTTTATATTAATTTAGTTTTAGTTTATGAAATTACCAGTTTTTTTTATTAATATTAGTTATTTAAAAACTATTACAAAACTTTAAACCTAACCAGTTTTCCATATATTTTATTTTTTTTTAATCTTAGTAGTTTTTCAGTAGTTGGTGAATGATATTACCTGCGCGAAACAAAAGTTACATTTTATGGGCGAAAAAACGGATTTGTGCGCAAGCAAATCGAGGGTGAACGCGCCTGGCGCCAAACAGACTATCCGCATTATCAGAAAGAATTTGTCGACGCTGTCCTGGCTTTCCGTTCCAAGTACGTTAGGTAATGAGCGTCACGGTCAGAACGCGGACGGAGGGACGTAGTGTTTAATTAAATGTGTGACAAATGCAGTAAAACAATCCAATAGTAAATATGCCGTCACCATAGATAACCCACATTTAGATCCGCAGTGGCAAGAACCATTTTTAGGATTTTTACGACCTTGCCCAGTAAACAAATCCAGGGTGGACAAACATGTGCACTTAAAACCCGTGACTGAATACAAACACCGGTACACCGTGCCCTCCGTCCACGGCCTGACCGTAAAGGTCATCAGCTACCGTACTCTGAAAACGGAAAACCCAGACGGCGTCTACAAATTCTTTTCGATAATGCAGATAGCCTGTTTGGCGCATGCGCGTCAAGCCTCGGGGCTAAGTGGTATTTAAGCGCACAAACACATTTTTCCCCCATGAAAAGTAACTTTGTTTCGCGCAGGAAATAACATTGGCAATCTATCGAGATCAGTAAGCGTATACTACTAAAGATTTGCAGTACCTACTTGGTACTATAGTTACCTTTCATTGTTATTAAAAGGTATAAAAGGGCGACACGTGTGTTTATACGAGATGTTACAGTGTTAATTTTGTTTAAATATTAACACAACTTGATTGTGATGTTGTTTTTTTTTTAATTTTAGTATATTTTATTAAGCGCATTTAGAATTAAATTATTGAATCTAGAAAATTATAAAAGTACGCTATAAATTAAAACCAAAATTAAAATTAATTCAGGAAATGTGTTCTTTACTAAAAACGACTAATTTAGTCCTTGTAAAACACGGACACCTGTCAACATTATTACTCTTAGCGCCGATAAATTATTAAAATTAATAAAAATAACGAGCATATTTTACGGTTGACTAAAACGTAGAAGGCTGTAAAATATAAAATGGAGAAGGGCGACAAAATTTAGAATGACAGCCATAAGATCTGGGCTTACTTGAGAAAGGAGGCTGTCGATGCTAAAGCCAAATAATTGAAAACCTACCTGGCAAATATATTTTCCGGAAATTTTCCACTGTCATTACTCCTTTTGTCTGACTATATTGAAAGTTGATAGAGAGTACTTCACCGCAATTTCAATAATTTATTAGATATATGGTTTACTGGAAATATTATTCGGCATACTAAGTAAAGAAAGCATTTTGCTTACAAATTTAATAAAGTATTTTTTATGATTCTATATAAAAGATTAATCTTGTATAATGCTATAAAAGTAATTTGTGTAACTAGTGCATAAAGTGATACTTTTGTTTTATGAATGGGAAGTTTGACAGCAGGAGCCGTTAGGCGAGTGCGGCAATCCCATGGGTAAAAAAGACACTTTATAAATATACTACATACTATATTTTTTCCACGACCTTATAAAAATTCCCCAAAATACAATTTTATACATGTTTTATTTATCTAAACCTAATAATTTTTAATTTTTGCACCACAGTCATTATATTGCTACAAAAATCATAGATATTTTTTAAGAGACAATTATGCTCTAACCCAATGTACAAGGAGTGTCATTTAAACAAATTGAGATTTAACATTTTAAAAGTTGAGATCTTGGCCATGCTATAAGAAATCCCTGTAAGAGATCTAGTAAATCTTCTTTTAGGTATTTTTTTCTGTTGTCCTTAGTGTTTTAAAATATCAGCTAAGAATTAATAATAATCAATTGGTTTTCGTTTTTAAGTAATTTTTGGGTATCGTGTTTTTTACTAAAGTTTCAGTAAATTATAAATAGGGTGGCAACATCGCCATGAGTGCAAAATTTTATGCTGAATCCGATTTTGTACACAAAAATAAGGGTTACTGTTTTAAAAACTGGCTTTTTAGCCCTAACTTTCTTTGAAACACTCTGTATACATCAAAATATTTATTGGACATGCAGGTTTAAAAATTTTACAACTTAAAAAAACTGTTGTCATATCTCTTTAAACAGCAGAAATATTGCACTTTTTTATGGATGGTGGAATGGAGAATAACCATCTGAATGTTTTAAAAAGTGTCCGTCGAAAGGAGCAACTTAAGGTGGCGCCACCGTAGCCAGAGGAGATTTTTTAACCAATGAGCATGAATTATTAGAGTAAAATACAAAATGAAAAGGACAATAGATACAAAATAAAAAAGGAAAGAAATACCTAAATCCCTCCACTGGCTACGGTGGCGCCATCCCAATTTGCTACATTCCGATGGTCACTTTTTCAACTTGTCCACCATAAAAGATGGTTATCTTCCCCTCCACCATCTATAACTTTTTGAACAATTGGGCCACCCGGTATGTAGGTACATTGCAAGTTAAATAAAAGCTTGTTAAAAGTAATTAAATAATTAGACTGAGGGTATAGAGGGTATAGACCACATTGCATTTTCGTTCTTAGATATATGTATAGGTAATTTTTAATACCTATTACTAAAGAAGATTCCAGCTATGTGCTACAACCTAGAAAAACAATGTTGTAAGTTAAAAATATACCACAACATTACCAAGGTAATAAATTGAAAAAATTACCAGAACCATTACCATTTTTAGTGGCTGTGATTTAGAATAATATGGTAATTTAACAAGCAGCCCAGATTACCGAATAGCGAGGGAAAATTAAAAACAATCTTTCAAGTCATTATCCTTGTGACGTGTACGTAAATTTGCTGTTGGGTATGTCCTCATAATTATTAATCTTAACAAATATGTTCGTATCATTGAGTAGATAATTAATTAGACCTGACGAAATTCGCTGAAAGTAAAAACAGCAACATATTAAGTTGACAGATGAATATGGAAAATCTAGATTTAATATATTATTTGTTCGAAATAAATTTGCTTACTCTGCATTTATATTACACGGAACCCCCATATTTCAGTTGTTTTAGTGGAGACATGTTCCCGTGTAAACATCTATCAAAGGAAACATGAATTTCGGAAGAGACAAATATCTCCGAGGAGACACAGATGCGAGTGCTAAAGGGAACGTGATTTTAAAGCCGTACAACTCATATTTTACTTCCTAAATGTAGGCAACTTCATATAATCCTTATGCCCAACAAAGCGGGATTGCCTAAGGAATGGTATATTTATCTTGTGTAAAGTCTTTTTTAACAAACTCAAGAAAGAGACCTGAAATTCTTTTATTTCATCTTGTTTAAACATTTAAATGAAAAGTAAAAATGGCTGAGTGCAGAAAAGATAATTTTAAGGTTTTATTTATCTTGTTTAACAGATTTGTTCCATAAAATAAAATTTTCACAGAACTAGTAATTTTTTAAATAATTTGATTTTGTTTTAAAGTTTTATTTAAAAAAATTAATAAATAAGGTAACTTAACCGACAAACTTAAAATGGTAATTTTACAATAAAAATTAGAAAAAAACTTTATATAAACATACGTCTAAATTCTTTATTTTTAAATTATGGGCTGTTAAATTTCATTTAAAAATATATCAAACAAAAATGGGCCCCACATTCATAATTTACCTGACAATTTTACAGTTTTCTACCACTAATTTTTGTTTACACACAGTTGGAAGCTCCTGTAGCCCGAAGGCCCTGTATCATTGATACGACTGACACGGCGGTAGCTACGCTCCTGGACTTTACCTAATCTTTTTTGCGTCTGAAACTTTAAACCTTCTAGAGTAAGTTATATGTATGTCGTAACCCTTTCCAGTATTCATAAAATAACTCTGGTAGATTTTTTAAAAACATTTAAGCTGTAAGGCTCTTATAGCAAATAAAATCTTGTAAAAGCACGATGTCATTAAAGCAATTCTTATGGCCAGTGAACCTTTAGAAGATTTAAAAATTTAAACCGTGGGCAAAACTCAAGGTTAGTGTATATTTATAAGGTTGCGACACACCCTCAACTTTTAGGCGGTCCGAGGTCGGGGACGCAAGGAAGGGCACTCCACAGAAAAAAGTTTGCAAGACTGGGTAAAATCAAAGCTGATGATCAATCCAGTGGCGTCTAGAATTTGCGCATTTCATTTTGCATTGTTTTGGAAGTGATATTTGTTGAAAGATGTAATTCCAAATGTTTTTTATTTAAAGTAAAAAAATTTACAACTAAATAATAATTAAAAACTGTTGTGTAAACGGTTGTTCTACTTATACAATAAACTGTCTATCTCCGGCACTGAACAACATGGCCGAAAAATGGGAGATGTGACGTCATAACACGTCAAAGCAATATGGCCGAATGTCGCGACCCTATATAGACCGACTTAGGGCAAAACTTATTTATTTCCATCCAATTCCGCGTTAAAAAATCATGCATTAACTTCGCAACTTAGGTTTTTTTTAATCAGTCTTATTTTCTTGATGTTTTATTATTTAGTTAAAATGGGGTTAAATAGGTGCCATTAATTATATTATAAGAAAACAATATTACCATGTCAGTTTTAGCCCGATCTTTTTAACCAATGGAACATCTGAATATATGTATAAATAATGGTTACCATTCGTAAATGTTAAAATTTATTATAAATGTACACAGTCACATGCGTTAGGGAAGATTACATACAAGATATAGGCAGACAGCCGGATTATCTGAAATATCTCGGAATTCCACAAATTCCGAATATCGCCCACTTTACTACAATATGCTACGCATTCTCATGTCCCACGCTAAATACGTATTACAATATTACCCATGAAAATACAAAAGCCTAAAAGAATTACAACAAACATAAAATTAAAGACCAGAATTTACAAATAACATAAACTAATATAACATATCAAAATAAGCGATAACCAGTCTAGAGTTGTTATGAAAAGAACGGAACAGTGTTTAGGAACATGTTCAGAGGTAGCCTGTTCAGTGAACTATTCTTTAAAGAGAACTGAACAGCCTGCTCTTTTCGAACCGAACGGGTGAGGAACGCACGCCCGTTTTAGTTGTTGTGTTCTCTGTTCTCACTGGTTCTGTGATCGTTCGGTCGAGTGGACCATATTGGCTATTCCCGTTCATTTGGATCGAAGAAACTTGGTTTATGGATGGGTTATGGTGTTGTTTTTTAAAATCCATGTTTGGAATAGTTTCGATCAATAAGGGTGAACGGTGAACGGGTGAACCAGGAAGAGAATGGATTAATGCTTAATATGTCCAGGCTCCACCTCATTGTCAAGAACTTGTTAAAAGAAGAGATGAACAACCGAATAGCCTGTTCAGTGAACCGTTCTTTAAAGAGAACTGAACAGCCTGCTCTTTTCGAACCGAACGGGTGAGGAACGGACGCGCGTTTTAGTTTTTGTGTTCTCTGTTCTCACTGGTTCTGTGATCGTTCGGTCGAGTGGACCATATTGGCTATTCCCGTTCATTTGGATCGAAGAAACTCGAACCATGCTTTAAGCTTGAAGTGCTTGAACTGCTTGAACTGTTAACGCTAACGTTCGCGGTGCGATATGGTTTATGGATGACTTATGGTGCTGTTTTTTTAAATCCATATTTGGAATAGTTTCGATCGATAAGGGTGAACGGTGAACAGGTGAACCAGGAAGAGAATGGATTTTTAAATCCATGTTTGGAATAGTTTCGATCGATAAGGGTGAACGGTGAACGGGTGAACCAGGAAGAGAATGGATTAATGCTTAAATATGTCCAGGCTCCACCTCATTGTCAAGAACTGGTTAAAAGAACAGATGAACAACTGAATACGTTTACGAAACCTGTTCTCGGGTAGAAAGGGAACTGTTCGAACCTGTTCAGCATTTTTGCCTGTTCTTTAACAACTCTAGTTAGACTTATACAAAAGAGAAATCTCGCTTTTTCGACAGTTACAGCAGGACTCCTGCTTTTAATGTCATTCATTTTCTGTCCTCTCCAGTATTTTAATGGTTATTACACATGATCTTAATTAAAACAAAAAGTTGTTTTTCTTTTGCCCTGTATATCTTAAAAAATATTAAGAACTAATTCAGACTACATAATTTACCCAAAAAAGTGACATTATTTCGTAGAACAAATAAATAAAAAAATAAAGGGAGTGTAAATTTGCAACCCGGTACATAATTTAAAAAAAAACTAAAAATAATATAAGTTTTAAATCATAAGGGTCTTGGATGTAGAAAACATATAAAATAAGCTCTTTTACAACTTTTTACTTAACCCTTTTGCAGAAACTTAGGCTTTAAAACAGTAACCGCGGGTAAATACCGCACAGTAAAAACGATTTGTTTTTAGAAGATTTGCAAATATTTGTAAAACTAAAGTATGCTTTAATCTACATTAATTTTGCTACAAAATAGCAAAAAACTGCTGATATACTTTTATTATAGGTTGGTGAATTTGCCGTAACAAAGCAATAAATAAAAGTTTAACCTTTTTTTTTTTTCAAAAAAGAATTAGATTCAATTTTCCAATTTGACGCGACAGGTATGTAATAATGACCAGGACAAAAATGTACGCCACTGACTTTTTTGCAGTTTTTTTATATTTTTAATATTTTTACGTAGCTTGCTTAGTTTTTAGAAAATAAAGTCCGCTAAATTGCGTATTCCAGGACCATACAAGAAACATAAGGGCATTTTTTTCTTTTAAAAATAACTGTTATAATTTTATCCAAGTAATTTTGTAGCAACAACATAAAAATACTAATTAGGTATTTTTAATGTTTATATTAAGTCTAACAAATTTTACTAAAAAGTGTTTTTAAAACTTTTGTTTTTTTTAAGTTAAACTTAGCTTAACTTAGTTAAACTTAAGAGGAAATTAATATTTGATTAGATAAACTTTTTTATTTAATTGGCCCAGGAATATGCCCTTAATTTTTTTACCGCAATTTAAAAACACCCTTTAGATTAAAACGGAATTACCTACTTTGTAGAGAGGATTTTTGAATTTTAATAATATTTAAAAATCTTTTATACAGATGTAATTTTAAAAGGTTACAAAGAAGCCTTTTTTCTTTGAGAGAAATTAAATATCCTAATAAAATTATTTTTAATTACATTAAAGCTGAAGCTTACTTTGGATTTAGTGAGCATCTTTAGTTTTAAGGTAAAAATGATATAAGAATAAAATGAAAAATATGTTTACTTGTTTTAAACATTACAATGACAAAAATGTGTTTTAAAGCTAAATTTTAAAATAAAAATTTCAATTTATAGATAGGAATCATCAATATGCAAGATATATATGTTTTTGATTAAACATTAAAATGTTAAAAACATAATTTATATTTTTAAAATATAATTTGGGTAATTATATATTGGTTATTAAGTTAAAAGCCTATTTTTTTAAAGGGTTAAAAATTTATTTCAAGCCATAACTACTGTTTAAGCAACAAATTTAAACAATGAGCTCTAACTGGTAACAGGTAAGGTTAGTGCTGAAAATATAAAAAAGCACATTATACATAATAATTTTTCGTTTTTATCAATCGAAATCATCTTATTAGCGCCTGTTATACGTATCCCAAATAAAATTGAACCTCTCTCCCTAATTTATAGTATATATTTACTACCACACAACAATATACAAACACCATTATCAAGGCCTTACGCTTGATCCGGCCCTGCCTGTACTTTATTATTTATAGTTTAAAACATACTTTTATTGAAATATTTTTTAAATAAAAAAATGTAAAGGATAGTTAATAATTAAAAAGTATTCCATTTGGTAAAAACTTTTAAAGACACGCTGTATTCATACCATTTTAATTGCCCTTGAGAAAATGTGATTGACACAATATTTATCTTAAACATTTTCAAGCAATAACTAAAACTTTCTTTCACAGAACCCTGCGAGAAGACGTATTGCGCCTGGGGAGCCCAGTGTGTCAACGCTCCTGACGGAAAAACCCTTTGTCAATGTCCGACGTCGTGCAAGCCTAAGATCGAACCTGTCTGTGGGATGGATAATGTGACATACGACAACCAATGCTTGTTGCGAGTGGCTTCCTGCAAGGCACGGCTGGACACCAGGGTTAAACATGTCGGTGAATGTGGTAAGCAGCTAACCAATACTCGTTTTGTAATTGAAGTTATAAAGTGGTCATGCACTTCGATTAATTTGAAATACACTGTTCAACAAAAATTAATTCTGTTAAATAACAATACAATGATCCACACAACGCCAAAAGTCTTGAACCCCTGTATATTTTGGTTATAAAGAATCCTACATGTTTTTAGTATCGGATAAAAATATTCTTTTATTTACAAAATAAAAAATGATCACATACTTATTTGGACATAAGAGTTTTTGTGGTTTTTGCCAAGATTTGAAATGGTTTAGTTACTTACTTTTATTTAGTTTATTTGCATTTTTAAATACGCAAAGTTTACATTTGTTCTAACTAAAAATGCCATAACGTAAAATGTCTGTTTATAACAAAGCTAGAATAATTGCTCTGCATAAATCTGAATTTTCCAATCACAATATTTCAGCCAGTTTAAATATTCCAAGATCTTCTGTGAGTCGAATCATCAACAGGTATCAAAAAACTGGAAATGTAGAAAGATTGCCTTGTAGTGGACGGCCACGTGTTTCTACCGAAAGGGAGGACAGATATGTTATACGATTTACCCCCGAAATCGGAACGCAACGGCCCCAGCCATTAGAGATTATTTCCAAGGTACGTTCAATCGCGTAATTTCCACCAATACCATTCGTAGAAGACTTCACAGCGCAAATTCACGGGCCAAAAGTATTTAAGGGTACCTCTTTTATTGCCTCGACATCGTGCTGCTCGCCACCATTGGGCGAGAAACCATAGGAAATGGCTTTCAGCCCAGTGGAAAAAAGTCCATTTCTCTGACGAATCAAGATTCGGCCTGGTGTGTGATGACCATCGTCAAATGGTATGGAGAGAGCCAGGGCGTCAGTCAAGACTCAACTATCCTCGTGAAGTCGTTTCCTATCAAGGGGGAACAGTAATATTCTGGGGGGAATAATGTACCACCGTCGAACCCCATTAATCCGCATAAAACAAAATATGATTAGCGAAATTTACATGAAAAATGTTATTAGGCCAATTGTCATTTCACTCCGCCATGAAACTGGAGATAATTTTATTTTCATGGATGATAACGCCAGACCACATCGAGGCAGAAGAGTTCAGGAGCTTCTTAATGCTGAAGAAATCACATGATTAGAGTGGCCAGCTAATTCCCCAGACATGAATCCAATTGAGAATCTTAAACCTAGAACCGAGGAGAAACTTGCTGTAGCCGCCGTAGAAGAATGGGACCGCATATCGCAGGAAGTAGGGAAGGGCCCACAGAGTATTAGCTGTATTTTCTTTTTTTTGTATTGTCATACAAGTACTTTTTGTTGCAATAAACGTTATTTATAATTTAACACTGTTTTTTAATTTTTTGGTATTCCTTTTTTTGGCCACATACATGAGCTCAAAACATTGTTTTCAACTAAATTAAAATTAACACGGGCAACACTTTGAATTAGTCCTTATAATTTTTTTCCAAATAAATTAGAAGTATACAAATGCTAGGGGATTCAAGACTTTTGGCGTTGTGTGTATATTGTATTGACAAAGTAGCATGCTAAGGTGGAAAATACTTTCACAAATATTTTAATAACCACCAAAAAACTTATGCTGCGTCCAGACTTGCAACAATTCGCCGCGCCGAATAGCGCGCCCCATAGCCACACATAACGCGAACGTGGATGGAATTTACGTCGGTCCATGGGCTTGGCAAATGATTTCGCGGGGATTCAGAGCTCGTCGAATTTTTACACCAATGGAGCGCGCAAATAGGTTAGTTTGCTTGCACGGATGTTTGGCGAATTGTTGCAAGTCTGGGCGGTTTAACGTTTTAGATTCTTTAAGGCAAAGAAAACAAAGTAATTTTTGTTTAAACCATAGTTAATAATTTTAGATATCCGATCAGACTGGAACCATCAATGTATTTTTATTTTTTGAGTACAAAGTAAAAAACTTAATCCATATTTACTAGATGACTAAATCTACGTATCTCAATTTAATACTAAAAGTTTTTATTAAAAACAAAAATTAATTTGTTCAAGCACTCTTTTAAAGAATTTTCATAAATTTTAATAAATTTATGGTAATTTGTTACTTAGCGGGCCTATCGCTTTGTTTATTTAAATTGAGTATTTCAGACATTTTAAAGTCAATTTTTCTTTAAAAACTTCGTTTGTAATTTATGACGTTTCATTTTATTCTAACCTTAGAACTACACAAAACTTAAAATACCTTTCACTTAAAATTGGTTACACGCAAAGTGGATTTAAAAAAATTGTCTTAGTCTTATTGTTCTTTTTTACGTTCTTTCTCAACCCCCTTTAAACGTGTGCTTGCTTAAACAAAAATTAAAGAGTAAATGCATTTTAGACACTTTCATCGCTACAAATCCAACGTGCATAAAATAGTCTATTAAATTAGAGTTTTGGAAAGATAAGGTTTACAAAAATTGCGATTATTTGGCTTTTGTTTAAAAAGATTTTTTTTATCTGTCATCAATTTGACGATTTATGAATTATAATTATTTTTAATAAATTATGCTCCCCATAAAGCAGGCATTCCGCCTCGATTTTAAAAAAGAACTGTTTTTTAGTGTCCTTTGAAAACCAATAATGTGAGGTTAATATGGTTAGTGGGTTGAATGCTGACCAAACTTAACAGTTAATTAATATAAAAATTTATAGTCTTAGCCTAATTGTCGATTTTTTTTGCAACGAAGTTTACCGCATCATTTTGGAAAAGTTCTGGTTAGTTCAGTCCTAGTTTAAATCTATTTGACCAAAATTGGCTAACCTAGAGAAAATATATATTTACCTATTAGCCCCCTTAAAATGAAAATGATGAGCGCAACACAATAAAAGTTATTATTAGTTAAAAAGTTTAATTTGGTCCACACCGTATAACATGTCATGTTATATACTCTAGCTATAAACATGATGCTTAAGATTTATTTTAAATTGTGCCTTTAATTATAATATTAAAAAAATGTTTTTAATGTTTATTAACAAACCAAAACAACTAATTTTTTATTTTTGACCAGTACCAGTGGTTTTGTTTAATCAGTGTAATTTGATTGCATAAATTTAAAAAAGCTTTTTTCAAGATATAGTATACATCTAATCTAAACTTTTTGAAAATCACTAAAATTAATTTAAATTAAAATACTATATTGAATCAACAGCAGAATAGAATACAAATACAAAGAAAAGGTGTTTTCATAAAATGAAATACAGCATTCAATAAATTTTCAATAAGCCTTCAAAGCTATTTTTGGAAATATAAAAAGATATTGAAGTACATGATACAAACTTACCCAATTGTCATGTTTATTGCTACAAATGCCATATAGAGACAATAACATAAATTTTAAAAATCGATAATGTCAAAAGCATATTCGATTTAAAAGAACTGCAGTCGCAACAGACTGCGAGGATAGAAAAATTATGCCCTGAAATGGAAAAACAGTTGATACTTTAAATTTGATCTTGTGCCTTATTTTTAATACACTTCAAAATAAAACTAAAAATTAAAAACCAAGGTTATTTTATATTTTATAAGGTTGCGACATATCCTCAACTTTTAGGCGGTTCGAGGTCGGTGGACGCAAGGAGAAAAGTTGGCAAGACTGGGTAAAATCAAAGCTGATGATCAATCCAGTGGCGTCTAGAATTTGCGCATTTCATTTTGGCATTGTTTTGGAAGTGATATTTGTTGAAAGATGTAACTCCAAATGTTTCTTATTTAAAGTAAAAGAATTTACAACCTAATGATAATTAAAAACTGTTGTGTAAACGGTTGTTCTACTAATACAATAAACTGTATATCTCCGGCACTGCACAACATGGCCGAAAAATGGGAGATGTGACGTCATAACACGTCAAAGCATTATGGCCGAATGTCGCGACCTTATATAGACCGACTTTGTTAAAAACTTGATTTTTTTGCAATAAAAAAGTGCCGCTTTCAACCAGGTTCCCCATCTTGTCATTATTGGTTGAGGGGAAGTGAGACATTTGGTAGTATATTCTAAACCGTATTCCCAAAGAAATATATCTGATCTTGTTGGATATTTTTGTGTAAATTATGCATTTAATGTAAGCTTTTTCAAAAACATGAAAAAAGTTTTTGCATAAAATAAGCAAAATATACAAAATATGAAACTTGCATAAATGCACTTTCCTAGTCATTACCATTTATTGATCTATCGTCTTTACTATTTTGAAGAGCAAAAGAAAATCCCCACTTCTAAACAAAAATAATTAACAGTTCTTGCAACTCACCCAATCATTACCTATACTCTAAATTTACATTTCGGTATTCGTTTATGAGAATCCCGATATTCGAATACTGGTATTTACATTTTGGTTTTTCCCCTGTCAACAATTTAAAGATGTAAGGTTACCGTGGTTACTGAGTTGGATGCTGACCAAACTTAACAGTAAATTATTTAAGAATAAACGTATTAGCCAAATTGAAGGCAGAATTAAATTTTAATGCATCATTTTGGAAAAAGTCGTGTTAGTTTAGTCCTGTTTAAATCTATTTGACCAAAATTTGCAAACCTAGAGAAAACGTACTTACCTATTGGCCCTTTAAAACTGACAAAAATAGGCGCAACAGATAAAAAGCTATTATTAGTTAAAAGTGTGCAAGTTTAATTTGGCCCACACTGTATATTTTTATACTGTATTTTAGAAAAAGTTATTATTTACCATTTATATTTTAAACATTTTACTTATGGACATGTACAACCTGACTATTGCGTGTTTAAACAAAATAATCCGTACATTCCTACTTTACATTTTAAATATACATCACAAGCATCTTTAATTGTGGAGTTTTACTAAAATTGAAAGTAGAGTTTTGGAGTACCTTTTTTCAAATATCTGTAAAATAAGAGATCTAGCGATTTCCTTTGGTTGCTCTAAGCTAACTTTTTAAAAGTTATTACTCTAGTGTATATTTTTGTAGTCAAAAAGTAATACCTAAAGATATTTTCGCAAGTACTTTAAATAACAACAGTCTATCTTAAAACTTTTTTTTTAATTATTTTTAGGTTCTTTGTGTATTAAGCTGTTTAATGGCGCTTAATTTTAAAATTCAATAATTTTTTAAGATTTAAAAGTATGGTTTACAGGGCCCGTATAAGTAAAAAGTAATTTGTAAAATCAAACAAATGCTTGTAAGTGAGTACTTTCATATGTTTATTTTTAGTAACAAAAGCACGAACTACGAAGTTAATATTAATTTCAATAAGGTAAAAGTTTAAATTACTAAATGAACGTTATTTTGTGTTTTAAACGTAGTTCTGAGTTAATTAGCCGTATAGAGTACGTAATTTAGATTAAAAATAAAATAGCTAGTAAAGGTTTTTAAAATTTTTAATTTTTTACTAACAATTTACTTATTTAAAATAAATACTAAAACAATTATGTTAATATAGGAATTATATTTACAATTTTAATTAGTAAAAACAAAAATAAGATATATACGTATTATGTCGAGACAAATAAAACATTACTGCAGCAATACGTTTACATGAAGTTAATCAAGGAAGTAAGTAAAGAGGTATTAAAATATATTTGGACTAAAAGATTTAAATATATATATATATATATATATATATATATATATATATATATATATATATATATATATATATATATATATATATATATATATATATATATATATATATATATATATATATATACACAGGTGTTATTTAATAAGTGTCCGATATTTCAGAGAGTGATTTTTCAAGTATTTTTAAGGTAAAAAGTTCCTATGAACGTGTGGTCTAAGATGCTTCGCTTTCAAGATACAGGGTGTCAAAGTTTTATTTTTATTTATGTTTTTTCTGCATAATTTCCTAAATAATGCCGATTTCCGAACGAAAATTGGTACCTGGGGGTTTTTTGACATGAGAAATTTGAATTTGTTCTTAATTTAGCTCTTACTTGTAGAGGGCGCTAGCCACATGTATATTCTCACTTTCAAAGGCTCATGACTTTTTGTACAACCCTGTATTTACATTTTTGTTAAAAGAAATGGATTCCTTAGTCATTTTTACGTAAAAAAGGTACTCTTATTAGATGACGCTAGGAGCAACCGTTTTCGAAATATTTTAGTTTAAAATAATCGATGCATACGCTTAGTTATAAATATGCTAAGTAAAGACCGCTACTTGATAAAACCGTCATTTCGGAGAAAGTTCTTGACTACTAAAATACTGAAGGCAACCATCGCAAAGAAATTTGGCACCATTGTGTTTAGAAACTTGTTTGGAAATTAGTCGTGATAAATTTGAAATATAACAATAGTGGAATTCTCCATCATTATTACTAACTAATAATAAATTCACATGTTTACCCATTTTTAATTTTGAATAATGTAAAGGACCTATTAATTCATAGGTTGTATTAAATTTTTTTAATTTTTTCAATTGTATACACATTAATAGAAATATTATTTTTATTTCAAAATTTGAAATATCTTTAAGAGACATTGGTAAATCTATACCTGAAAAATCTAAAACTGTGTTGAAGTGTGGATGGTTTATGGATCGCTGCCATAACTGCCCATGCAAAACAGAAATTATCTGTATTTCTGATGTTAACCACTGCATTTTTCAATGTAATTTCCGAAACCCCCAGGTACCAATTTTCGTTCGGAAATCGGCATTATTTAGGAAATTATGCAGAAAAAACATAAATAAAAATAAAACTTTGACACCCTGTATCTTGAAAGCGAAGCATCTTAGACCACACGTTCATAGGAACTTTTTACCTTAAAAATACTTGAAAAATCACTCTCTGCAATATCGGACACTTATTAAATAACACCCTGTATATATATATATATATATATATATATATATATATATATATATATATATATATATATATATATATATTCGTTTATTAGAAGCCATCTAGTGATAATCTTTGCTTAGATTTTAGGTTTTTTTAAATTTAAAATGATTGATTCCCCAAATAAAAATATTTAACTTACTTTATTTTTCTTTATAGTTATTGTATCGTAAATTTCTTTTATTTTAATAATTAAAATAAAGTAACCATTATTAAAAAATAAATAAATTAATAAAATAGATGGAAGGTTTAAAAATAATTATGTTACAAGTATATGTATTATGTACAAGTCAAAAATAAAAGATATATGTGCATCTAAGAAATTATAATTACCGTATCAACTTTTTTTATTTTTTAAGTAAAAAAAAATTTTTAAAATTTTTGAAAAAATAAACATCACAGCAATCACTAAGCAAAGGTTTTTAGCCTAAATATACTAACTTTTTAAAATTTTGTTATAATATGAATATTTAAAAAAGTAACTTTTTACTTTTTAAACAGTTTTTATTATTTTTGAAATTAAATAACTTTTGCTTACATAGTTTGAAATCATTTACCAACTTTTGTCAAGAATAAAATTTTCCAATAAATTAATATTAATTAATAAACTGTTACATTTGTTGCACACTTAACTAAGCGCAGTACATAGCTAATTTTACACAAATAACTTTATGTTTTAAACATATAAGGAATAAGTAACCTAAAATAAAATATGGTATAAAGACAAGCAAAATCCAAAGAAATTTATAGTGTGATATGTTTTGAAAAGAAAAATGAGAAAAAATACGTTGATAACAATTTTGTGAGTTTTGAACATATTTTCAGGAAATAATACCAAATGTGTTAGAGTTTCATTTCCCTTGGGACAAAAACAGCTACTATTTTCCGAGTGGTTTGGGTCCTTAAATGGATAGTTACTGCCCAGTGTGTGACCTCGTAAAAATATTATCCTGTTAGAAAGGTCTTTAGAGAAACACAATTAGTTTTTACCGACTTAAGAAGTTTAACAAGTTTTTATTTAGTACTGAATAATTGTTTGACATTATTTAATTAAAATAATTAATACGTTGTTTTGGTAAATAAATTACTTTTTGTCTCCTTACTTCCGAGATTTTTATTATAGGGGAAAGTGGGGTGGATTCACACAGAGGGCAACATACATTGAATTTATCTGAAGTTAGACACAAAGTAAAATAGTAACGTAAGTGGGTATGCAAAGTTTTTAATGTATGTTTACAGACTAGTGAAGTTTCAGAATTTTCGGTGCGGTAAGATCCAGTGCACAACACGGGACGTGTTTTTGCCTCACGTAAGTAATTTTATAACGTAATTTTGGACATATTTTATGGCCAGTTACTATTTTTGGATTAATTATTGCTATTTAATCTTAATAATAATAGTATAAAGGCACTAATTTAATGTGTAAATTAATATAGATTAAGATGGTTTTTCTATTTCATATTTTTTCATTAATTAGCAAGTGATGGGGCAAATTCATACACAAGTATATAGGGCACATTTATACTGTATAAATGTATCCCTGACCCTTTATGAATATATTTTTAACTTCTATTTTTTGTTACACGGGCGATTATAGTTATAAATATTAAATAAAGTAGTTTAACTGAAGTAATGGTTTCATTTTTACGGAAAAAAAAAACAGGGTGCTTTATGAACTTTGTGTCTTTGGATGTCAAGGATCAGTTAATTTATTAGACATAGTGATGATATTACCACAGATCTTGGGTTAATAACATAGGCATCTGTTTATTATTTAGGCAAATGTTTATTTTTAGGCAATCTGTTAATAACATAGGCATATTAATTTTAGGTTTTGTAAGTTAAGGTATATTTGTGTTAACCAAAGTTATTTTATTTGATACAATTAATAATGTATAAGCAATATTTTTTTACATTTTGTTTTAGTTGTTAGTTTTAATAAATATAACTGACTAAAATAAAGAATGTTAATAAGTGTCTTTGGTAGATAACCATACATGTAACGTAAAGACCGTTTAATGGCTTATGTTCATATCACGAGACTATTGCGATGTTAAAATAGGCATTAACAGATTTGGATAAAAACTGTTTTTTAATTTTGAATTTTACTATTTGCTTTGTATGGTAAAAAAATGTACTTGTGTTTTTTATTTAAGTATGGTATAAAAGAATAGTAAACAATAATTATAACGAATTAATAGTGATGTGAAATGTGCCCCTTTGGTTGTATGAATGTACCCCACTAATGGGGTACATTCATACATTTTGCATTTTTTGTAAAAGTCTTATGGAAACTCGCGCATGTAGATTTTCAATAATATTAAGGTTCTACTACAATATAAAATAGTTAAGCTACTAGTGTGTTATAAATTAAAAGAGATATACCTAAATCACGGCATTCGACAAAGCAAAATATAAAACTGTATGAAGCCTCCCCACTTTCCCCTATTTATTTTTATTTTGACTCCTTAGCAACCGCCAATATGTTTTAATTAAGTAATATTTTAAGCATTTTTATCTGCGGACTAAAGTTTACTTAATTATTCAAAAATATTTATTCAAGATTTAGTAATAATGATTACTAAAAGAACAAGTTTTTGTAAAAAAGTAATTATATTTAATGCAGAATGATATACAAGTAAAAAAAGTATTCAATTTCATTAAACGACATTGACACCATTGGACCTTTCTTATATAACTGGGTTAGAGAACAATGGAATAAAGCAAAAAAAGAGAGTTTCGTGCACGTCAAAAGTATTTTGTTCGGCTTATTTTTAAAAGAAAAAGAAAAGAACAGAATTTGACCACGTTTATACGATTTTTCTTTTATACAAAGTATTTTTCTCACTTCAACAGCCGATAATTCAAAAATGACAAAAGATAATATAGTTTTGTAGAAGGAAATGTCTAGCTATAGTCAACAACATTATTGCATATCACAATAAGCCTAAAGAATATATTTTGATGTTTTAAAAGACGTGCGTCCATAAATGGACTTACATGTAAACTTTTTTTTATTTTTATATCTCAAATAACAGCTTTATAAGGATTTGCCATTAGATGGTTCAAAATCGCAAAAATATTACTTACTAAAAAAACTCATAAAAACGGCACCAAAAATAATTTAAGATTAATAATAAAAACTTTTGGTCGTATAAAAATATTGTACATGACTCGCGTCAAAAATGATTTTCACACTCTTGCCCACTCGTGTGAAATATATCACTTTTAACACTTGTTATGTAATATACTATTGTATTATAAATTTTGCCGAATGGTTTTAAAAAATGGACATATCTTACTTTTAGGAATTTATATAGAAACACGAAAAATAAACTTTTCTTAAACTGAAAATATGCAGGAAATCATTTCTTGTTTTATTTTATTTTAATTCAATTTTATTTTGACAACGGTGGCAGACTTGCCACCGAAACGTTGATTTTTAGTTTTTTTTTTTACTTGTTTGAAACTTTTTTATTTATTTTTAAGTTTTTTAATTTGTCTTGGCTTGTACCCAAATAAATAACATCTATTAAATGAATCAGCCAAACCAATACAGAACATATTTTCAATACTAAAACTTGACTAACACTGCGTTTTTGCGGACATGTTTCTATTGCTTTAATAAACGCTTATATTACCTAAGGTTATTGATATATAATTTGAACTTTAACAAAATCGATACTCCAAAGAAATGTTTTGAGAATATAGTGTGAGTCGGGTGAATTAATCTTCCATGAAAGAGTAATGAACAACCTATTTTAGGGTGAAATAATGGCAGGAAATAATCCAATTATCCCTCATAGACAATAAAAAAATATGCGAACTACTAATTAACTGTTACTTAATAGAGTTATAGCATTTTTAACTAAAAATAAGATAGTTCATAAGAAGTTAGAAATAGATAACTTTCTCTAAATATATTTTTAAAATCCAAAAAAATAACTAAAAAACTGGTTATTTATGAAAAATTTTAATTACATTTTAAATAAATTTGCTGGTTTATTCTTTTAAGTGCTATTTATTAAGAAAATATAAAATATATTTAAAAACCTTTGACCTCAGTGGCGTACCGTTTTTTGTTGGAAATATTCCTTCAATTGCCTCTCGCGACGTCACTGGACGTAATTAAGCTAGTAATAAATTACCCCTTAGTGTCTTTAATAATATTGCCAAATTAAAACAAAATTGGGCAAAAAATAGTTTGAATATTTTAAAAATTGATTTTTTTATAATTTTAACACTTTGTATCTCAAAAGTTAAGAGGTTTAGGACATATGTTTATATGAACCTTTCTTCCTAAAATTAGCTAAAGAATTACACCCTGTATTTAGCCATCAATTAAATTACACACTGTATTATTAGAAAATAAACAAGGTCATAAACTTGAAAATGTTTAATATTAACATTAACATGATTTAACCAGAACTAATCTACTGTCAATATGATTTTTTTACAAATTATACCAGCTTACCAAGTTTTATTAACTATTTAAATAAGATTTAAAATATAATATAGGTTTTTATTAATTTAATTAGGGTACCTAGATATTTTTGACTAGTCAAACATGCTTGGTATTATCCTGTGGCTTATTTGTACATTTCTGCTTGACTATTCCAACTCTATCTGACTTGAGTCTTAATGCTGCATGGCAACTTTTTAATTTTTGTTTATTTTAGTGCCTTATTTAATAATTACAAACCCATAAATAAAAATTTCATATATATATATATATATATATATATATATATATATATATATATATATATATATATATATATATATATATATATATATCTATGAAATTTTTATATCTTTAAACACAAATTGCAAATATATGGTTTGGTGATACCTAGGCCAGAGAAATTTTAGGTGTGCTCATTACTCGCAGATTTTTATACAGTGGTGATTCTAGTCTCGTCTACATTATAAATGCGATAATACCAAATTTAGAACTTTTTTACTGGTATAGGTAGGTTGTCGTATAATCGATCATCGAATTCTGGGTTAAATCCAGAATTCTTGCCAAACTATTTAATTCTAATTTTTTGAAGTATATTAAGGAATGTCTTTTATAATGGTGCAAAACCAATCTTTTTCTTGGCTTATCTTCAAACCCTTAGTTTTTTCTTGACAGGAAATTTGGCATCTGCAATAAAATTTAGTTTGGATTAAATTAGATAACGTTCTTTTCAGACTATATATAAAAAGAAAGCAATAATGCTGCAAAACAAAATAATAAATAGTGAAAGAAATCTTAAGCAAATACTCACTGCCTAAATACCAATCAGTTAATAAACGTGCATCAAAAACTTAAAGTAACATACCACGTTATATGATACGCAATTTGCCGAGGTGATTGTTGAACCTTGTAAAGTATGACTAAACCCTTAAATGTTCGTAAAATAAGTTATAAGTCACCCTGTGTAATATGGAAACTATTTATAAGGAGTCATTATTCTTTGTACTATTTTTATTTATTTCTAGGATAGATTTTTTAAAAACTGATTACTAGGATATTGTATATTTTAATTAGTTAAAAAGTTATTGTACATTAGAGCGGCGTTAAAGTCAACCCTCTAACAACACCACTAAAATAGTACTTACAAACATTACCTCTGAATATCCTTTTTTTACCCCATTAATTTTAAAAGAGCAAAAGTTTAAAATTAGTAACCAATGCAGAAATTAAAAATTCAGTCTATAATTGTTTAAACAAATATTAAAAATAAACAATTTAGAGGTTTGTATAACGCAAACATAATGTGATATTTTTATAGCTATCTAGTTGCCTTTTAGAAGATAATAAAATTTACAAGTAATTGTCGACCTTAATATTACAATATTTAAAATATTTAACAAAAATAAATAACATGGTTAGATGTTGAGAAAAGAAAATAAAATTTAGAAAAACATTTACAAAAAAAAAAATCAAAGAAGAAATTAAAGTAAACCTACAGGCAGTTTAGATAGATGCCTCACTGTCAAAAATAATGTAAATGCACTGTTATATTGTCAGTTAATGACGATGAATATTAAATCCTTGCTGAAATAGGCTAAAACCGGTCGGTTTTACTAAATACCCGTTGTAGCACTTGTATTTAAAAAAGAAATCGTTTTAAAATTAATTAACGAACTTAAGTGCAAAATGTAATGAAATAAATAATACATTTTAAATCGACGAAAACTAAAAAAATGAACACCAAAAAATGATGTTATTTATAATTCTGTTTCTTACATGCTTACTATTTTTTACTATTTCTAAACTTTGTAACAATTATGTTTAAAACAGAATTTCAGCTTTAAAGATCCACAAATGAAATTTAAAAGATATCCTCGGTGTAAATGTGTTAAAGAAAACATATAGCAAGCAATGAAGTTTACTTCTGTTACAAAGCTACAATAGATGCAGCAATTTTAAGAAATTTAACGAGATAAAAACCACGTTATAAAAGCATTGCATATTTACTTAAAGTTTTAAATGTAAAAATTCACAACAAACGTCATAAAGAAACACTGAGTAAACTCTGTGCTAATGGAAGTCTTGATGAAACCGCACGCCAGGTGGTCTTCTCGGCAATTTATCAAAACGAAGCAAAACAAAGAAAAAAGCTTTGTCACCTTTGCGACAAACTAATCTTGTGGTGTTATGGCAAACTTAAAATCAATATGGCGCTTGCTCGGCGTTGTCTTCATATATGCAGTCACGATACCTGAGGTGCAAGTTATGTTTCGAAAAGGCCGTTCTGTCTACTTCAGTGGCGTTTAGACCAGTGTGCCGTTCGCGCGTTCGCACTATATCGTATTAGATCGTACATCTTCGCTAACCCTCGGCTTTTTGAAATATATGTGTCTGGTTCTTAGCTTTTGTATCGCTCAACTTAATTAAGCTCGCGTTTTTCCCTTTCGTTCTGTAATTATTGTGAATACATCGTATTTTTAAATTTTTTTCTTTTTAATGCCAGACCATATATTTTTTAATATTTGAGTCATAGACTAACAATATAACGTTTTGTAGTCCTGACATGCGCTTTTTCTTAATTAAAACTCTGTTTTAAAATACATATAAAAATATTTGCTTATAGAAAACATCCTTCTCTAGGTCTCAGGAAAATCGGTGATAATAATTATGTCGATAAGGCATATTGTCATTTTCTTAATTATCAGTAAACATTCCAATTTAGGTCGCACCTGTTACGTTTTTCCTAAGGGTAAGTTAGGTAACTTACTACCCCTTAGATACTTACGGAGTCCGTATAATAATTATAATAATTAAATAAAACCAATATTGAAACAGCGTAAACAAAAACTATTGTACGTTTAATAACGCCCAAACCAAACAAACTTTAATTTTAAATTCGCCAAAGCTAACGCAATAGAAAGAAGGTTGTAAGACTGCGACAGGTTAAAATCCCTAGGTTATTATTCAAGCTAGCTCTTGGCTGCTTGTCAAGACTAAGCTAGTCATAATGCATGTCCACTGCGCATATACCTTAGTTGCTCGTAAACCCCAGTCTGCACAGGCGTATGTTTAAATGTTTTTAACTTAAAATCTGATCTGCGTTATAATAATGTTTCTTCAACTTACGCTACCTACAAAAATGAAAAGGGACAAATGGAACATATTATAACTATGTTACCGACTAAATGTTTAATTTGTAGATCCATAAATTTATTTAAAAAAATAAGTTAGGAAACACCAAGTTACAAATATTTTATTCACTATATATGTATATGTAACAATAATAATTAAACTGAGCATATCAAAACCTTTTTGAATATAATACCAAATTAAGATTATTAAGTTGCAATTAAGATTAATTATTTATTTAAGCAATTTTTGCTGAATATTAAATTTACAACATTTTATTTAAATTTCTGCGCTTTGATTTAAAGCTTTTAATAAGTTTTTCTTCTATTTTAATATATAATTATATAATTTTTATTGTCATCTGTTAAAATGTTTAAACTTGTTATTAATTTAAAATGTATTTATTTTAAATTAATAAATGTATTTTAAATTTTAAAAAATATTAAGCATATAGAAAAAACTATTTTATTGATTTTAATTTATGACGAAGAAATTATTTAATATAAGGCAAAAATACAAGTACTGTATTTAAATCATGACATCATAACTATATATTATTGCTTTATTAGCCTTAATATTAAACGTGTTTTTTATGCTTATTTCTTGCCTAGTACTATTTATTATTGTATTGATAAATATCCAAATATTTGCAAAGTGTTTTTTTTCTAAAACTAAACACGCTTTTCTTTTTGCAGTTGAAAGCGACTTATGCAGAGACAAGAATTGTGGTTTCGGAGCCCGTTGTGTTGTAAGTTCAGATGGTCGGAATGCCAGCTGTGTATGTCCAGAGAAATGTCACAATTATGGCGACCACGTCACATCTCATCCCGTATGCGGTTCCGACGGCGTCGACTATAAAAATAAGTGCGAACTGGATCGGGCCGCCTGCAAATCAAATACCAACATTACAGCTAAATTCAACGGAAAATGCGGTTTGTATTGATTGTTTCAAATGTGCTGATAATGTTTTAACCAGCTCTTTGCTTTTAAACTTTATTTAATTTTTGTGGTATTTCACCATTATAAAGCTGTTTTGGTTTTATATTTTTAAACATTTAATTTCTTATAAATCTATAAACGATATATACAGGGTGTCTTAAAACTCTATTTATACACGAAATAACTTGGCACCTGTACAAGATACAAAAATAAACTTAAAAAACTCTTTTTATTGACAGGACTAGTTAATATACAAGGTGTCTCCAAAACAGTTATTCTAAATTAAAAATGTAAAACACACTATACGTCAATAATTGTCTAATTTTAGACACATATGAACCAAATTGCACTAAAAAACAAATACGTCAATTATGGCTGGTTTTTAGGTTAAGAAACTAAATATAAATCTTAAATAAACTAAATAGCTCCCTTATTATTAACCGGGGTATACACGGTCATGCAAACCTGAAACGCACTTGCATGAAAGCAAATGTCAAATGGAGGTTTTGATACACACGATTCAGATGTACCTGTCAGTTCAGCGTCAGTTTTGGCAGCTGGTGGTGTAATCAACATGAACATAAGCGTAATTCAGCGAAAATATTTTTTATTTTTGTTAATGTATTCATTACTTTTAACTTCTCAAAAGCATGGATAACCGTGGTACATATTTATAAAATCACGCAATACATTTTTCTGGCGCCAAAGAGCCATTTTGTTAACTCAAAACCAACAATATAACCCCGTAAACGACGGTCCTAAACTGAAACGTTAACTGACGTGTCCTACGCATGCACAAGTTTTCACGACGCACGCCACGAAAAATCAAACTCAGACATCGAGTCGCATGCCAAGCCAGATGTGGCAGTTTCTTAATACACACGGTCATATTTGCGCGCAAGCTTTGGTTTTTTTTGACAGATGTGACAATTTTGCATGACCGTGTATACCCCGAATAAACTTTTTCAATGAAAGGTAATTAATTACATATTAATATAATATTTGTTACTTTGACAATGATAAAACTATTTAAAAATAATTAAAACCAAAATGTTATTTTTTGTTTCACTTTACTTGTTAATAAGTATATCAGCAAACTGCAAATTTTATAAAAATCAGCAATAATTGACGTATAATGTGTAATACATTTTCATTGACAAATTTAAAACAAAGTTAAAATTTGTTTAAATAAACAGGGTGTTCCATTTTAAAAAGACCTACTTGAAAATAAAAATATTGTTTTTAAAACACCTTGTATAATAATTAGTACTGTCAATAAAACCTGTATTACTTTTTTGGTCAAAGGTTTACTCAAAGAAAAATAACTTGTGTCGTCTTGAATTTACGATATGTTATTTTTAAGACATTACCACTTTACTTTTGCTCTAAAATTAAACTAAAATTAAAATGTATACTTTTGTGTTTCTTTTAACATAATTATTCTTTTTTATTAAATTGCTTTTTATTTTAATAATTTTATTAAAGTATTGTAAATTATTATAATATATTAAGCCATCGAATAATTCAGAGATTCAGAGGTTTGGATTCCTGTTTGAGTTTACAAATATCAATCAATTTATTTTTTAAATATTATACAATTACAGTCAAACTTCGATAACTCGAACCGCGACTTGACAAAAAATAATTCGACTTATCAAGACTTCGAGTTATCAAATAAAACACATAATAATATTATGGATATGAATATGATAATACATAATACATATATGTACTTATAGATCAAAAATGTATAACAAAATATATGTAAAGTTTTTACAAAAGTACTAAAAATACACATGTTTCATACTTTTTTTATAAAAATACATATACATATGTATTAGAAATGTATGCATGTATTTTTATTTATAAACTATTGTACAACGAATCGGTTGTATTTTCATTGCTTTTTAGGTACGAACGCAAAATACTTTAAATCACCATCATTCATATCATTTTCGCTGTCTTCTTCATAACTAAGCTGCAAAGATTCTGTTTCTGATCCACATAACTGTATGATATCATCATCTGTAGGAAATTCTGAAGTAATAATGTCATCATCCACGTGCAAGAAGTCGTTAAAAGTAACATCTGGTATGGTTTTAAAATTTGTCCACGCATCGTATTCTATTTCAAATTGTGTTTCTTCTTCTTATTTCCTCTCAAACGTTCTCTTTAAAAAAATAAAGGAATTTCATCTTCTTCTTCCCATTCGGAGAACATACCACTTTCCACTTCTTTTATTAATTTATATTTTTCGTCAATTTGATAACGTCTTTAAAGTACGTTTTAGTGACATCTTGTTAACAATAAAAACCACAGTATAGTTGTGAAACCTCTCAACGCAGAAACGGAACTGCCTCCGACAGTAAACAAGCCCATATAAACATCCGTATTTAGGGATTCCCTGAAAAATCGACTTATCGAGGGCGTTGCCAAATATTTAGTTCGAGTTATCAAGATAGTCGAGTTATAAAAGTTCGAGTTATCAAGTAAAAATTACACATAATATTTATTACTGGCGCTGTTGCCAACCAATTTAATTCGAGTTATCGAAAATTCGAGATATCGAAGTTCGACTTATAGAAGAGACTGTAAATTAAAAGGATATGATATACTGATAGTTGTTTTGGGACAATTATTGAATTATCTATACAGGATGCTCCGAAATTCATGCATCATATTTAAATAGCATATTCTAAGTCGAAAATAAGACCTATTTTTCTATATAAATATATGCCCGGAAATGATTTTTTAGAGATACAGAGTGTTAAAATTCAAATTATCAAATTAAAAAAAGAAAAAACATTTTTTATCATATATTTTTTAACCGCTCTATTGGTATTTGGTACAATTTGGAATAAATTTGATCTCTTAACTTTTTGTTAAATACCAAATATATATCTAGAGCGGCCTAAAAATTATAATAACATTTTTTATTTTTTATTTATTTTTTTTTTTTTTTTTTTTGAATTTTAACACCTTTAATTATTTTTATTAATCTTTAAAAGGAAGCGTTTCTGGACATATGTTTATATAGAAGAAACTAGGGCTTATTTTTGACGTAGAATATGCCATTAAAATTTGATGCATAAATTTCAATACACCCTGTATAAAAATTTTGGTTTAGCTAGAAATTAAAAATAATTGTGTTTAAAATAAACTATAGACGTTTATGTGATCCAATATTAACAGTCGAAAGCGGACACATTGAAAAATTTAATCAGGCAGCTACATATATAAGATATGCTTAAAGTTGGCAGGCTTAGTTTAGACGTACATATAAACTAAACGACTTGGTTTAAAGCCGAGCACAAATTAAATTTAACAAATCGTATAGGAACGTATATGTGCAAGTAACGAGACTGGAGGGTTTAGGTTTACCATATATTCTAGTATGTCAGGATTCTTAATTATACAAAAAGCAAATAAGAATAGTTGTTTACATTTATTTCAAACTTTTCTTTAGCTAACAAATAACTTACACTTATTTAAAAATTAATATTATATACAGCGCATTCCAATAAAAACTGAGCCACCCCCTATAATTTCGTTATTTGTACACTTATGAAAAATCCCAAAACAAATCAGTTTTTATTTTTAGAAGACACATTTTTGTGTCAAACTTTACATGTCCGGGTTATCCCCCACTCCCCACACCAAGACGTCAAAAAGTTTAGAATTGAAAAGGGGTCAAGTAATACACACACACATGTTTTCATTTTAAATCAGTGTTTGGTATTTTTGAGTTCATAATATCAACATAAAAAAATTAAGTAATATATTACAATCGCAAAACACCTTTGTTAAGAAAAAATAATAATAAACAGGAATGAAAAAAATTACAATTTAAAAGCGATTAGGCAGTTCCTCTTACAACGCCCTAAAAAATAGGTCCAAACCTAACGCTTTATAATTACTTTTAACAGCCTAAAGAATTGTAATTGCTAAGATATTGTCAACTTAAAAATTTGGGACTTGTTAATAAATAAATTAGTTTTTAATGCTAATTCAGCAAGAAGTTGTATTGCCAATATTTCACAAAATAAGATTTTTTGAGAACAGAAACGCATTATACCGTCCTTTAAAAAATGTAGACAGAAGGTTGATATAATTTTGCTTTTTAATTTAAAAAATAAAATATGAAAATTAATTTGCAAATTTTCTATCTGCTATTGTTTTATTTGTATTTGTTTTTAATGGTTTCTGACTTGAAGAGAAGTCCTTTTTAATAATAGACCGGTTTGTTTTTTTTTAATATTTTAGCAATACGATATATTTCCTTTATCTTTTTTCTTGAGTGCAACAACCAAAAAATATTATTTAAACTTAAATATAAATATCTAGAATAAGGACAAATAATAAATCTTTCACTTTTGCTTCCAACTCGACTATTTATATTTAATAGGATTTTCATAAACAAGATACAATTTTGACATGTCTTTATAACGGTGTAATGTAGCTTCTTAACTAAATAAGCTTTTAAATATTAAAGAGCTTTATTTTAGAAGAATATTGTTAATTTCGAAACTTATAAACTCCTAGCAGCACGTTCAAAATAAAATTTATGTGTTTTAGGTACTTTTTTTATTTTAAAATTAAATGGAGCTGACACAATATTTAATTGGTTTCCAGATCCCTGTGCTGGAGTAGAGTGTGCCGAGCCTGAAGTGTGTCAGTTAGATCCTCAACGTAATCCCGTATGTCGATGCGGTGATACCTGCCCTTAGAATTTACCCCAGTCTGCGGCTCGGATGGTAAAACCTATTCAAATGAATGTACTTTACGACAAGAGGCTTGCCGAACCAGAAAAACTCTCAATATTATTTACAGAGGAAAATGCAGCTCAGGTTTTGACACTTTTGTTTTTGTATAAACTTAATTAAGAATTAAAATAGGATAAATCACAATTTTTATTAAGGTGTATTACATAAAGGAAAATGCCCAAAATGATTTCATTAATCAATTAAATCAAGTGAGATACTGCAAATATTATTATGAAATAGTAAAATATTTTTTTATATGATGTTTTAAAAGCCCTTACTTTTATCATTTATTACTTGTGTAACCTCTTTCTTATGATTACACCCACTGGCGTAGATATTATTTTTTGACTATAGTTTTAAAAAATATAGTATATTTTTAAATTAAGAATTTGTTGATAAAATATGGTGATATTAAGGCTAGAGAGATACATTGCGCTCTAGAACAGTCCCGCCCATTTGAATAATGTAATTAAAAACATTATTTTTTTAGATTGACTAGTTCAAAATGCGTTTTAGTTTATTAGCAAAACCCACAACCATTAAATTTAAGATACATAACATAATTTGTTTTTCAGTGCAGAGAAAGTTTTAAATTTATTTTTAGTAAAGGATATTCTGGTAAGCGGCTAGTTGATATTTCTAGATTTTGCTAGCGGGTCGTCTCTTAATATTGTACAAATGATTTAATTTACGAAACAGTTTTGAATTTGTTTTAACTTTTGCTTATTCAGGGTGTTTAAAAACTTTATCGACAAACTTTAGGAGGTGATTTCTCATTAGAAAATTATAAAAAAAGATATATAATTAATATATTACAGGGTGCCAAAATGCCTAAAATATATCTTTTAATACCAATTGTAGCAATTTGGATTATTTTGGCAAATTTAAAAACATTTTAAAAATATTCAAAACTATAGAAAGTAATAATATAAATTATTTTTACTTTAGGGAACTTTCCACGGACAAAACTGGTGGCATTTGTTTTTCTTAGATGTCAATAAATGTCCTTTGATGCAGATGAAACTTTCCCAAATTTTTTAAAAAATATCTATTGTTAATATAAAAAAAAACGATAATTTTTTAAAACATTTTAACACGCCCTGTTATTTAAAACGTAAAACGTTTAGGACATAAACATATCTATATTAGGTTTTTCCTATTTTTCAAAGAAGCGGCACCCCTTTAGATGGAGAAACCGTAGAGTTTCTGGACACCCTGCTTATGCATGTCGTGCCAGTTTAAAATGTTATATGCGGAATTTTGCAATGCGTGAAAAAAGATAATCAAAAGCGACAACAAAACGAGCAGAATAAATAATTTTATCTGGACTTGCTAGTGTTCAACATACTGAAAGTCAATTTCAAACGTATCGCTGGAACGACGTGGCATAACTTATTTTAATATCGTAATTTAAAACCACAAGTGATTTTCTATACAGTTTTAAAAAGGTATCCACTGAAATTAACTTAATATAAATAGCATCAATAATTAAATTGGCTATAAGAATAAAAATTAAGTAGAAGTTATTAATTTTACCTAAACATTAAAACTAAATAAATTCTAATTTAAGCATTAAATATAAGAGTTATTTAATTTAAATTACAAAGTCTAATTACACCATTCTTATAAAGTCAAATTGCTTTTCTTGTTGCGGTCTTAAATGCAATTTATAAATTAATAGTGAAGAGTAATTTGCCTGTTTTTAAGTAAAGAGGAAAACATGAATTTGCCGCTTCACTTTAGGCAGATCTCAATCAGCACAGAAGTTAAAACGGAAGGAGATTCGGACTTTAATTTAAATCGTAGTAGTCTCAACAATAAGCATTAACAAAAACAAAACTCCGTTTTTCTCTCCGCTTGTCGAGTCAGTCCGATTGAGACTAATAATTGAGCGTAACAAATTAATCAAACCGGACTTTGCTAAACGAATTTTGTTTTCGAGTCAGTTCCAGAAGAACGGAAACGGTTTCCAAACCCAATTTTAAATCGTTTAACTTCTAGTATATAATTGGTGTTAAACGGGTATTTCAATTATTTGTAATTTTTGTAAAAATATAGCTTTTTTTTAGATTTACAAAATAGATTTTTTTATGTATTATACAGAATGTAGTATACCTCTTTTAGGTAAAAGAATATATTTTTTTTTATTTAAAAGATAAATACAGAGCAGCTTAAACAAATATTTGGTTTTAAATGTGTGCATGAGGGCACCTCTAGAGTTTACAATACAATTGAAAGCAAATTTTAATATTTCGCCTTACAAACCCCCTCTAGTAGAATATTGTAATTGTCCAACAATTATTACAAAATGTGTTTTATCAAATTACAACCACAGTTTTTTTTTTTAACTTGGTATCTCCAAAATTATCCACTTTTGGACAGAAGCAAATTGAAATGGATCTTCATATTTTAACCTCAGGAAAGTGTGGTGGTACTTTAGCACTTGTAAGCACCTTTAAAAACACCTTTAATAGAAACTGCCAGCTAATTTACTCTTACAACAAAAAAATTGATTTTTGTTTATCTAGGAGCTTCGTTAAAACGTAGTTTTTAATAAAACATAATGTTTGGAAAACCTTGTAATTTTTTTCTGCGCGGTTTAAATTTACAAATTTTAAAAACTTTTTCATATACCATATTGTTAAAAAAACTTGATAAACATAAATAATAAAACCCGCCGTAAAAACTGTAAAATGCTTTAAGGTTGTGTTTTACAAAAAAATGCGTTTTTATTTGGAGTTTTTATAAATGGGATTGGTATTTTATAACTCAAACTAGCCAGTTTTTCGAACAAGTGCTGCGGATTAAAACTATTAATATTAAATTTTATAAAAACTGGTGACTTTCCATTGTTATTGTTAGTAATTGTTTATTTAAATTTGCATTTAAAAAACTATTAAAAGAAAGTATATTTTTAAAATTTATAATTACCTAAGGAAAATGCTAGGCAATTAGTTGTCATTTTGATGTGTTTAATTCCAACAAGTTTAAAAGACAATTAAGGACCCTAACAATAAATTAATTAGACACAGTCCATGTTTTAGCCTTATTAAATTAAAATATGGCTTATTTTAAAAGACTTGATGATTTTTACTAACTCAATTGTATTTGAAAACTATATAATGGTAAGAGTTGTTGATTACGTGTTTAAAATGTCCATTTTAAAAATATATAATCTTTTTATTTATAATAAAATATGAATATGCATTACATTTTTAATAAACAGTAATAAATATTTTGAAACTCATTGCTTGTGGGCAAAATATTTTACTATTTAATTTCATTTAAACTTTAACCTTATAAAATAAAAGTAAACTTTTTCTTTCATTAAAATTTTAAAAAAATTCCAACTTTTTCCTTTAAGGTAAAGCACTAAAATATATAAAGATCTTTTTAATAGAGTAATAAATTATAGGGCAAGTAGATAAGTAAAACACTTTTTGTAGGTATTAACCCATGCATGAGCGCTCGATGCACAGAAGGTCAAGAATGCTCAATAAATAAATATGGCATAGCGGAATGTGTGTCCACCAGAATGTGAGCCAACTATGCGGCCAGTATGTTCTAAGGATGGCCGAACCTTTCCATCTGAATGTGAATTAAAAAGATCGGCCTGTTTAAGCCGCACAACAATAGAAATTGCTTATACAGGGGTATGCGGTGAAAAAGGACCTTTGCAGTGATCATGAGTGCCATTTTGGTAGCAACTTGTGTTGAAAGATCATCGACCGCACACTGCGAATGTCCTGTTTGTTCCTCTGAATTCGACCCTGTGTGTGGCTCAGATGGCATTTCATACGGAAACGAATGTAAGCTTAGACTGGAAGCTTGCAAACATAGAAGAGATATATCCATTTTATATGGCGGACCTTGTAGTAAGTGTTATAGGTTACTAAAGACTTTACGAGCCTAAATTAACACGGAAATATGCTAGCGGTAAACCATTAAGGTTTAAATGCTTCAGTTTTTACTTCTATCATTTTGACAGAATAAACAATTTAATAAGAGTTTTAAATTCTTGGGCATAGAGGCTCCTAAATGACAAAAAGTTAAAGTTATTAAATTGTTTATTCTAAGGCTCAAGAACATTACTTTCTTATTATTATATGCAGTTGGGTGAAATATACTGCCTTTATGATTTAATCATACCTTTCAGCTTTTGCTGTACGCCACCTACCTGGAGTTGTGCAAAACTGCTCATCCGAAATTCACAAACCCGTGAACTGATGAGTGTGCCAGCGTGTGCGTAAGTAACACATATTACTTACGCCATATACACCTAGATGGCACCCCTTTTTACCGTTTTAACCTAACGAGTGCTCTGGCTGGTTGTTTTGAAATTGCTTGGCGAGATGGCTCTGGCCGCTGAACTTACTCCCTTAGTTCCGACAGGGATTATGTTTAGCGACTAGAAAACATAGCCAAGTTGTCAGCAATGTACAGCGGTTGTGATGATTCCCAACAAGGATGAAACACGTGTCACCGTCTTCATTGCGACCCAGGGTCATCCATTTATTTGGAGACTCCGTAATTTTAAAGTAACCAGCCAAGTAGTCGTTTCTACCAGGTTATGTATTTGTTTTCTTTTCTTTTTGTCATTTAGGAGCCTCTATGCCCAAGAATTTAAAACTCTTTTAAATATATATATTATATTATATTATATATATATTATTATTTTTCATGACTGCATCCCCAATAACCTCCTGGTTTTGAATATATATATATATATATATATATATATATATATATATATATATATATATATATATATATATATATATACAATTTAATAATAGTTTTAAATTCTTGGGCATAGAGGCTCCTAAATGACGAAAAGAAAAGAAAACAAATACATAACCTGGTAGAAACGACTACTTGGCTGGTTACTTTAAAATTACGGAGTCTCCAAATAAATGGATGACCCCGGGTCGCAATGAAGACGGTGACACGTGTTTCATCCTTGTTGGGAATCATCACAACCGCTGTACATTGCCGACAACTTGGCTATGTTTTCTAGACGCTAAACATAATTCTTGTCGGAACAAGGAAGTAAGTTCAGCGGCCAGAGCCATCTCGCCAAGCAATTTCAAAACAACCAGCCAGAGCACTCGTTAGGTTAAAACGGTAAAAGAGGGTGCCATCTAGGTGTATATGGCGTAAGTAGCATATGTTGTAATACCAACAAACCATAATGGAAACTGGCACACTCATCAGTTCACGGGTTTGTGAATTTCGGATGAGCAGTTTTGCACAACTCCAGGTAGGTGGCGTACAGCAAAAGCTGAAAGGTATGATAAAATCATAAAGGCAGTATATTTCACCCAACTGCATATAATAATAAGAAAGTAATTTTCTTGAGCCTTAGAATAAACAATTTAATAATAGTTTTAAATTCTTGGGCATAGAGGCTCCTAAATGACGAAAAGAAAAGAAAACAAATACATAACCTGGTAGAAACGACTACTTGGCTGGTTACTTTAAAATTACGGAGTCTCCAAATAAATGGATGACCCCGGGTCGCAATGAAGACGGTGACACGTGTTTCATCCTTGTTGGGAATCATCACAACCGCTGTACATTGCCGACAACTTGGCTATGTTTTTCTAGACGCTAAACATAATTCTTGTCGGAACAAGGAAGTAAGTTCAGCGGCCAGAGCCATCTCGCCAAGCAATTTCAAAACAACCAGCCAGAGCATTCGTTAGGTTAAAACGGTAAAAAGAGGGTGCCATCTAGGTGTATATGGCGTAAGTAGCATATGTTGTAATACCAACAAACCATAATGGAAACTGGCACACTCATCAGTTCACGGGTTTGTGAATTTCGGATGAGCAGTTTTGCACAACTCCAGGTAGGTGGCGTACAGCAAAAGCTGAAAGGTATGATAAAATCATAAAGGCAGTATATTTCACCCAACTGCATATAATAATAAGAAAATAATTTTCTTGAGCCTTAGAATAAACAATTTAATAATAGTTTTAAATTCTTGGGCATAGAGGCTCCTAAATGACGAAAAGAAAAGAAAACAAATACATAACCTGGTAGAAACGACTACTTGGCTGGTTACTTTAAAATTACGGAGTCTCCAAATAAATGGATGACCCCGGGTCGCAATGAAGACGGTGACACGTGTTTCATCCTTGTTGGGAATCATCACAACCGCTGTACATTGCCGACAACTTGGCTATGTTTTTTCTAGACGCTAAACATAATTCTTGTCGGAACAAGGATATATATATATATATATATATATATATATATATATATATATATATATATATATATATATATATATATATATATATATTCAAAACCAGGAGGTTATTGGGGATGCAGTCATAAAAAATAATGGCCAGTTTTACAGGTGAATTCTTTATTGAATTTGTCAAGCTTTCGAAAGCAGATTGCTTTCTTCCTCAGGACATCGAT
Organism: Listronotus bonariensis; assembly: GCA_014170235.1. Lineage (NCBI taxonomy): Eukaryota > Metazoa > Arthropoda > Insecta > Coleoptera > Curculionidae > Listronotus > Listronotus bonariensis. The sequence continues at coordinate 182,062 of JACEGR010000173.1, read as the reverse complement.
CTGAATCGAACTTTTGAAATAGCCGGTGGTTGTTGGCACCGCTGGGACGTACAGGTGACAGATGACACTTGGTGGTGTCAAGCAGTGGTTATGAAAAGTTTTTCTGACGTTTAAGACCGTTAGGTTTTTCGGTTTTTTTTCCAGCCATGTAACAAAGAAAATGTTTTTCATAAGATTTTCCCCATGTAATTAGATTATTTAATTTGAAAATTAAGTAAACTAACACTTCATGGCTAACCTTTGATTAAGATGTTTCTGCCATGATCTGATTTGAATCTCCTGTTTAATTAGGAAATTCGGATTGGTAAGATAACTTTAAATAACATATTTTAGGGATAATTTGTAAAACCTAAAATTGTTTTTGTAGATGTCCTGAGGAAGGAAGCAATCTGCTTTCGAAAGCTTGACAAATTCAATAAAGAATTCACCTGTGGCCATTATTTTTATGACTGCATCCCCAATAACCTCCTGGTTTTGAATATTTTTCTTAACTAGTCAGTCACGACTACTCCCACCTTTATATATATATATATAATGTATTTTTTAGGTAAAAAGATTAAACTTCTTTATATACAGATTTAATTAAACTTTTATGTTCAAAATTGGTTTAAAGTAAAAGCAACCACAAAGACATAATACATTAAATAACCTTTATATAAAAATCCATATTTCAAAACCAAATGTCTAAAGCTTGTAAAGTATAAAAATAGTGTGTGTAGCCAAGTTTAAGTAATTGGTATAAAGCTGGTAAGCAAGGGAATAATTAATAACTAAGAAGAAGAATTTGTATTTTGTGTCTAAATGCCGTTGCTTGTACTAAGTAACCGCATATAATTTACATAACGTGTTAAAATTTCAGTATCGTTGACAGGAACATAAGTACAGACAGTGGTTCCAGTAATGCAGAAACATATTTCATTTGTCAGATCGGATGTAGAATAATTCTGTGGCAAAATAGAATTACCGTGTTCGTACAAACAGCAAGTGTTGCGCTACTTTTGTAAGAAAACCCTAGATCCCTGACCTGGGACTTCTAAAACAGTCTGCGACACAACTTTATTAATTACACTGATCAACAAAATTTTGTAACAAGATCGTATGTTTATTAATTTGACTAGTTGCCTCTATTAAAAATTTTAAAATATTTTAAATCCTATAACAATTACAATATATAAATGTAAATGAATAATTTGCATTATTTTCAGATGGATGTGAAAATAAGAAATGTGATTTTTACTCAGTGTGTGAAAGTGATGGAGCTACTGAGGGACGGTGTATTTGTCTTCAAAAGTGTGCTGATATAAAGGTTAGTTTTTCAAATTTTATTTAGTTACAACTGTTTACTTTTAGGAAATTTTATAGATAAGTTATAAAATAAGAGATTCACGTTTATTGTTGTTACCTGATACTTAAAAACTATTTTAAATATAGAAAATAATTGGAATATTTATTTAAAAAAAAAAAAAGTAATTTTATATTTCGTCTTTAAAACGGGGATTTTTCATTACAAAGAGTTTAGTGTAATATTATTTTATTTTCAACTATTTTTTGGTTTTATTAAAATTTTAAATATCTAGTTTAAAAAAATTAAATAAAACAACATTTTTAAGTACTTAGTAATGATTTTTTTATCTTTTCGTACTAATGCAATATAAAAAGCAAAATTTTGCAAATCAGATCGGACCACGAACCACGACTTTTTATATTGTTCTGGTTAGTTCTGGTTAAAAAATGCTTAATTTATTAAAAATAATAGATGTATAGTGCGTAAACGTTTTTAACCTTGCAAAATATAAACTAGTGGCTTGACAGCTTTGACATAAATCGAAGTCCCAACAAATTTCTGTCCTAAAACTATATTTTTGTTTGCAAAATACCTTTTTAATTACATGAAAATATTATAATATAATTAAACGCTAAGGTTTAGTTATAACTATGATTATTAGTTTTAAAATTAGAAATCATACAAATGCCACTGAATAATAAAAGCAATATTTCTTAAGGCAGACCGAAATCAATAGACGAAGAGATTTCATACATCGTCAAAACTGATATTTAAAATAAAAAGTTGCTTTAGTCCAAAAATGGCAGATGGAATTGATATTTGATTGACAGAACAAAAAAGACAACATTGTAACTCAAAAAGCTCTCAAACCTTTTTAAACTAGAAGGTGATATTTTGTCGTTTGGATATCTAGACACATAAAACAAGCATATACTTTTAATAAAATACTTGGTAATAAATATGGTTTTTAATAGTAAAAAATAAATTAGGGATAGTTTCTTACTTTTTTAATAAAATTATAAAAAAATCAGACTACAGCTTTCGGCCTAAGAAAATAGTAGGTAGTATTTTTAAGCGATATGGGCTCAAAACAAAATATGTAAAAAGAGGGTTTGGATAGAGTATAGGAAAATTTTAAAATAATACCCTGGTTTGGCATATTTGGATTTCATTATTCAGTTTCTTTAAACAAGGAAAAAATATATTTTTAAAAAACAAACAACTGGGCTTGTGTTTTAAGGTAAAGGAAGAAAGACATTATACAGGGTGTCCAGTAACTCTACCGACATACTTTAAGGGTTGATTTTAAAATTAGAAAGAATTAAAAAATGTATATAAATAAATGTCGTAAAAGTCTTATTGTTAAATTTTGAATATACGTGGTGTTAAAAATTAAAAACAAAATATATATTTTTAATAATTTTCCGATTCCGGAATGGCAGCAATAAAACGCACCTTTTGATTCCCTCATAGTGCCGTATTAGTATACGATAACTTACGTAGTTTGACGCTTAGGTGATAATTTAAATTTTCCTGTCACTGTCGCGTAATGACTTATGGTTTTCTTTAAAAAATTATTAAGAAAGCGAAAATATTTTAAAGTTTAACCTTAGCATTAAACAAGCTGCAATTATATTGTCCTATGCTTATCATTTTTTTTTTGCACAGAATTTGCTGGCCCTGCTTTAAAAAGTTATTTTAACTTTAACACACCAAATTTAAGCGTAAATGTTTACAAAAACTAGGTATGTTCTGTTGTGTGTTTTAAGTACCTAAGTATTTAAGAAACAAAATCTCTGTTTCTTAAAACCTATATTTATATTATGAAATTTACCCAAAAAACTGTTTAAACTTCTTAGTATACTAAAAAAACTTTTTCCAAAAGAAATATATTTAATGACAAATAAAAATTAGCTTTTTCAGCGTATAAAAATAAAATTTCATTATTCATTTAAGAAAGAAGAATAAATGAGAACAATGGAAACATTCCCAAACGAATTCGCAGAGTTGATTATATTTATCTTACATTATTTATAAAAGAATCTCGGAAACAAAGTAAGAGAATATTTGATCAAGAAATAACAAACTACCCAGTAAGACATTTGTCACGTTTACTTGGTAATCTAAAGTTGTCAGTAACTTAAAAAGATACCTAATTTAACGATTCTCTTTGTTTTAGTAAAAAATATGATGCTAGATTTATTTGTTGTACAAAAATTCCCAAAAACCTTTTCGTTTGTCGTTCATAAATTTTTCATAAAAATACTTTTTGGATTTTCATTTACTTCTGAATCAATCTTTACTTCTTATTTTATAAATAAATTTCCTATTTTTGCGTAAAAAATATTTATTTTCTCGGCATGGTGACATTAAGAGTGCGGTTTATTACTTAGTTTGCTTTACCAATCATTATATAAAGTTGGAACTCTAATGTATTGGCCATTTTTTAAATTTAATGTAGCTTTAAAAACTAAATAAAAAAGATTATATCAATTCCTGTGAAATTAGAAAGATGACCATGCAAAGAAATGTTTAGTATTTATTTACGCAAAAACTGTTCATCGATAAAAAAACAGCAAAGATATTAAATTTGTTTCCAATCAAACGATATTTCGAAAAAAATTTTAAGAAAAGACAGTGACACCCCTCACTTTTATTTAAATATATATTGTAATTTTTTGTGTGTAGTTTGCTAAAAGTATGTTTAAAAAGTTTAAATGGTTAGTTCTGGTTAGAAAAAAGATTATATCAATTACTATAAAATTAGAAAGATGACCATGCAAAGAAATGTTTAGTATTTATTTACGCAAAAACTGTTCATCGATAAAAACAGCGAAGATATTAAATTTGTTTCCAATCAAACGATAATTCGAAAAAAATATTTTAAGAAAGGACAGTGACACCCTCACTTTTATTTAAATATATATTATAATTTTTTGTGTGTAGTTTACTAAAAGTATGTTTAAAAAGTTTAAATGGTTAGTTCTGGTTAGAAAAAAGATTATATCAATTACTATAAAATTATAAAGATGACCATGCAAAGAAATGTTTAGTATTTATTTACGCAAAAACTGTTAATCGATAAAAATAGCAAAGATAATAAATTTGTTTCAAATCAAACGATAATTCGAAAAAAAATATTTTAAGAAAAGACAGTGACACCCCTCACTTTTATTTAAATATATATTATAATTTTTGTGTATAGTTTACTAAAAGTATGTTTAAAAGTTTAAATGGTTATTATTACAACGGCTGTCAACTATGTTTTTTTTATTAATTAAACTACATATTTAAATTAATACTTCTGATTAGTATAATTTAAAATGATTTCGAGTTAAACGATTTAGCAAATTGAAAAATAACATGTTCAACTTTTCATAGCACAAGATAAGTTTTATATGTTTAAGACATCTAAATTTAAATATTAAATTTAATAATAGTTTAGCAATTTTAAATGCAATATTTAAAAAACGATTTAAAAATCGGTATCAAATCAGTTTACAAGGAAACTTGAAACCAATGCCAGAAGCGCGAAATTTTGCTAATGAAAAAGAATGTATTTAAATGTAACTATACCCATTTGGATCACGTACGGATTTATTGAAATTCTGTATTTATATTCTGAACCAGTTTCCATATTACCGGCTAGTGCATAGATGGTAGTTAAATACATTTGTTCCCCCAGCTCAACAACGGCACGGTGTGTGGAACAGATGGAGTCACTTACGCAAACGAATGCGAACTGCGGAAGAATTCCTGTAACACGAAACAGTACGTTTTGGTGGCATATAAAGGAAACTGTGGTAAGTATTTAATCCCCTTACAATTTGGTTTGGGTTAATAATAAGGGATTTAAAATTAGGGGAAGATGTTTAAAATTTTATGTTTGAATACTGGAAAAAAATTAAAAAGCTTTATTAAAAGTAAAGCTCTTTAATTTCATAAAACAGAATGTGTTAATTAAATTACTGTAACTTATTAAAAGCTGTTTAGGAAATATTGTTTGACAGTTTAGTATCAAATTATTCAATTGAGGGCAAAAAGAAACGGAAATATAGTAATAATAATATTGTGACGTATATTTTGAATACATACATAGGGCCATTTTATGTCACTGGGACAAATGTACCATATGGAACTATCTTCTTGGACCATTAGACCGGTGGACAAAAAACTATCTTGGCATTTTTAACTAAACTAGGGAACTAATTTAACTTCGTAATTTTGTACGGGCATACCCCCCACTAGGAGCTGACACGACTATACTTTTCTAAGAATTTTACTATCACTCAGACTTTTATTTTATTTTGAGAACACCGCTATTTGCCATTTTCTTTAATTTAGTCCAAACAAAATATTCAAATAATAAAAACTGTTAAATTAACCGTATATAGGTGCAAATAAAAATTTTTGAAATGCTCTAGGTGCAATAGTGTTGACACATCAAACAATCATTTTAGATTTATGCGAGAACGTGGAATGTAAATACGGGGCTCGATGCGAGGCAGGAGAATGTGTGTGCCCAACGAATTGTGAAGGTTCCGGCGATGAATCTGTATGTGCCTCAAACATGATAACATATCCAAACGAATGTGAAATGCAAAAAGCCATGTGTCAAGATTTGCCCAGTTACACAGGCCCATTGAGTGTTGTTTTCTACGGGGACTGTCGAGAACGATTCCCCATTGGCAGCAGTAAGTTAAGCCTTTTGTTCTGCTTTTCTTATTCTGTTATTAAGAAATGTACTAATGATTAACATTAACAACCATGGGGATGCACTGTGCACCAATTAGTCTTGACGGAAAGTTAAAGGATGAGTTTGCTTTTATTCAAAATTGCTTTCAAAGCCTGACATCGGAGTACGTCTGTTACAATTGTCCTAAAATAATGTTTAAAATTTGCTATTTTAAGACCTGAAACTCTACTGCATGATTAACAATGTCGGGATATCAGAACTGACTAAAAAGAATTTCTTTTGCAGAACTATGTTTTATAGATGGCTTCTATAAAAAAAAAGTATCATGGATTTAAAAACCTTTAAAATAAAATTAAATAAGAATTTAAAAAATATACATTTTAATTGGAAGATGATATAGTGCTTTATTTTTGCAAACATGTGTGTTTAAACGTATTTTGTTTTGCTTTAGAAGCATTTTTTATTGGGTTGTTTACATAAAATTAGTATTTTGCAAGCGAAAAATAAAATTTAGAAAGTTAAATAAACAAGCTTATATTCTTAATTATTTAGCGTAATACCATTGTTTTTAAAACATATCTATGTTAGCTAAAAAACTTTAGACTTGATTGTTTAACATATTAGGTTGTATAAATATAAACGGAATAGGTCCTAGTACTAGCTTTAAAGTGTACAATCTCTAAAATTGGATTGTTATGTTATGTAAAGAAGTTACTATATCATATACTTTGATTTTTCGGTAGCGTAGTATTTAGTTCGACTAGTAGTAGGTAAAACTTCGAGCTGAGGTTTTATTAAATATTGTAGTATTCACTGCAACATTAGCGAAATTGGTGTTTTAGCACCTTCAGATCAGCCTAAAAATGTGTAAAAAGAAACTTTAATGCAGCACATCTTTTTCTTTTATCTTTGGACAATCCAAGAAGGCGAAAGGCCTAAATACTAACGTACCGTGGGTGTCTTAAAATATATATAAATTAAAGGGTTTTATTAGTCACTTTTTTATTAATTTAAATTAAAACAAATCCACTACCAACTACTACTTGTAGTATTAGTACCTACATAAATGTTATTCATATGAAAATATCTTAAAAGCCTGAAACTATTTGTTCTATTTAATTTTTTTACAGAAATACCTTAGAACGTGTGATAGGTGAAAGACCTAATTAAGTATATTTTAAATCTAAAAATAATTATAAATTAATTGATATTTCTTGTTAGGAGTACGAGACTATTATTTTACTATTAAACACTTTGTGTATGTATTAGGCAAAAATAATTTAGTGTTTTATCGCTACTTTCATTTTAAGCTTGTCTGTAAAGAAAAGCAATTAGGTAAAGGAGATAAAAGCTATAAGTTTTTGTGGTATAGGTATTCACTTTTTGCAAAAAATAGGATAATCATTCCTATAATTATTTTTAGGGCTTATTATTGTTTTTATCACATAAAGCATATTATTGGTACAGAACAATAATAGTTTTTTTATTAATTATTACTGTCGATCTAAATTAAGTCTTGTAATTTGTTATCTTAGCTAAGCAAATATACATTGTTAGGTCTTTGCGATTAACATTAAAATAGTTCCATCAAGGCTAATAAAATGGTGTAGTTCACTTGGGAAGCATAATCCGCTTATTTAGCTAACTTTACGCTAATAACTTCTAATGGTGCCCCTGTAGCTACGCTTGGCTCATTGACCAACGTTCCGCCAACTGAAGTAGTTACAGTGCAGACAGACAACTTTATTCCCAATATAAGTGGAGACGCAAAGGAGGCATGCAGAGATATACATTGCGACTTTGAAGCGACTTGTGAGCTAGGTCCCGATAATTTTCCACGGTGTACGTGTAGATTTGACTGTGCCAGTGCAGCATTGGCCAATCCGTCTTCCAACAAGCCAGTCTGCGCCTCCGACTTAAGAATTTATCCTTCGATATGCGCAATGAAAATGGAAGCTTGTCAAAGGCAGGAAGAGTTGCGACTGAGACCGCTCGAGCTTTGCCAAGGTTTGATTAACTGAACACCAACGCTGATTCTATTAATTTGGTCGCTTTGCCTCGATAAAGTTTCGCTTTTAACGTAAAAGCTTTACGCCAAGGCAGTCTTCACCGGCGGTTTGCCACGTTTTAGTACAGCACGTGAACTTAGGCTTTAGTATATGTATCTACTTTTTAACTAGTATAAATGCTAAAAGGGTAATTAGTGGCCATAAAACGTTTACAATCTAATAACAAGAAATATTTAAAAAAATTATTTTAAGGCAAATAATTAGTTATAATGTAAAACTAAATATCTTTTGCTTAACAATTACCTACCTATATTACCAGTTACCTTTCTGTCAGGGAACTTTATAACCTTTATGATATAATATTTTGCTCTATGATATACATTTTTTACTTTATATATGAACAATTTTTTTTATGTAAGTAAGTAACTGTTTTTATAAACTGTGCGCTTAAGGAGAAACCGCTAGCAATTAAAATAATAAAAAAATCTTAACAACAAAACGGTATAGTCATTAAGATGTGAAACTAAATGCCACTTTTAATTAAACACAAATTATTTTACATAGCCAACTGCTTTTTTTTAAAGTTTGCCGTTCTTGATCTGTTAATTTAGCCAACTATGGTGATTAACGTACTATGCTAAATTTAATCTATTTTTTCCGATTTGTTTTCTTGCTAAAATAAAACAAAAAAACAAATAGGCACTGTGCATAAAGCTCCATTACAATTTATTAAGTATAATAATGTTATACAGGCATATCCACTAATCTATTATACACAGAGAAACCAAATATTCCTTCTCTTAAAATATTAAGATTTAACCAAACATAGCTATATCAACAGGTTGATGATAAGAAGAATACAAGGTGTCAAAGTGAAAACAAATATTTTATTTTGATTTTGGTATGTTTTTTTATATTGAATATATTAATAAATCTTGAAAAAACCAAATTTACACACTTAAAGTAAAAAAAAACTTTACTTTTATATTTTTTAATTTTAATGTAAAAAAAACCAAAATTATAATAAATTATATCAAATAATTCGCTATGATTATTATAATTATTTTCTTTAGCACTTTACAATTTAAACTTAAATATTTTAAAAACGGTTGCTTAAAGCGATTCTTACAAAGTATAACTTTTTGTAAAAAAAATAGAAAAGTTTACTGGGAAACGTAGATAGTACATATAGGGTAGAACAAAAACAAGTTTTAATCAGATCTAAAAACTTCATGTTAAAAAACGCCTGGATACTTAGTTTTATAACTATATTTAAAACTTATCAAACCGTACCGAAGTAAATTAAAAATATGTTTTTTTAACTTTTTTTACACCATCTTCCCTAATATATATTTTGGATATAGTTATGTTTGGGTAAATCCAAATATGTTGGCATAAGAAAGCTGTGGTTTCTCTGTGTACCATCAATAGCACACACTGTATATTTTATTTTATCATAACAGTGCTTTATTTTAGAGGAAAACATTTTAATTAAATATATTTTTTAAATATATAAAAATAATGTTTAGGATAAACATTTACTCCTTGATTTTATTAGACAAAGCTTATCGCTTAAAGGTTTTTAAAGTATATACTTCAGTTTAAATTTCCTAAAGTTCAATTCGAAATCTATCGTTGACGTGCTTACGGAGAAAGTTTTAAAGGGAAAGCTAATAAGTAGTTCTCCGCGTTCTTTAATTCTTTTTTCTAATGTAATCTCATTCGTTTTGGAACTGATCTCGAGTGATCGGGTATTTATCAAATAAACACATTTCGTTTAAACCGCTTTAGTGAAGACTGTTAGGGTACTGTAAATAAACGACTTAAATTTTTGTTTTTATTTGTTTTAAACCCAGTTAATTTAAAAATTGAATAAGAACATTATAACTAACATACAGGGTGGCCATTTGAAAACAAAGGTAATTTTGGGCACTGCAGGTCATTTAAGGAAAAACGCTCGGACCCGACATAATTTAAAAAAAATCGAGTAATACTTATTTTAAAGGAATCTTGACCCTGATTACAACAGCCAAGTTTGAAGTCTCTGCTATCATTACCGTTTATTTGACAGCTTGTCAAAATTTTAATTTTATTTTTTTAAGGTATAATATTAAATTACTTGTAAGAGCAAGCTACTTTAAACTAAGGGGATATGATAAGATGATAAGGTTTAAACTATCTTCAAAATGAGATATTAATCGAGGGAGTGATTCGCCTCTAAAATTTAAGGGTGAATCACAGCCTCACCAGGAAGAAGATTAATTGATATCTAATTTTGAAGATCGTTTAACACTCACCATCCTCTGAGTTTAAAGTAGCTTGCTCTTACATTTAACTTAATATTATATAATAAAAAATAAAACTCAAAATTTTGACAAGATGACTATATTAACGAAAATAATAGCAGAAACTTTAAACTTGGCACTTGCATACAGGGTCAAGAGATCTTTAAAATAAGGTACACACAACCGTTTTTTAATTTAAATTTTGGGGGTTAGGCTCACCCCTGCTAGACGGTTGCAGTTCAGGTGGTAAAAGTTGCAAAAATGTTTCCTCCTAAAATAAAAATTACCGGGTCCAAACCACCTGAGTGCTCAAAATAAGCTCAGTTTCATTTTTAAATGGTTACCTTGTATAGGCTTTGACCTTTATTGCAGACGAAAAAAAATGTTATATTCATTAAGATAAAAAAGTTTAAAAATTTTGTACATAGGTCAAGAACAGACCAAGTTTTTATCTGGATTAAATGCCAAAAAAATACAAAAATCATAATATTGATGACTTTAAAAACTGGATACTAATTTGTTTTGGATACGACCCTTACAATGTTTTATTTGCTTTTGTATAATTATTTTTTTAATTCATTTTTTCTAATCACGAACTAATAACAACATGTTAAGGTGATTTTAAAAGTTTTTAATTAGAACTGTGTTTGTGTACAAGGTTAATACACTTTAGATAGATTTAAGTTAAAACTGATTAGTAATTTTTAAGAGCATGATCATGTTATATTTGAATTAATTTTATTTTTTCAAAAAATAAACCAAAACAAAAAGAAACTCCGATCTGCCAGAAACGAATCTAAGGTAATTTTACCTTACCTAAAAAGCAATTTACAACACATTTATTTAGTAAACACAAGGAGAATGGCAATATTTAAATTTTGGAGTCGTGGGTTTTTATTAAGTAGATTTTAATATTACCCAATAATTTATTTGTCTCGATAACAGCACATATTTGTGGCCAATTTATCCTTGATTTTTTTAAAACACCTTTTAATAATTTTTTTCGTATTTAAAATGTAATTTATTTATTTTTTTACAATTAACCAAGTGACATTTAATTTTAAAATCTTGTATATAATAAGAAAAATAGTACAATTAGATACACAAACTTTAATTTCATATTTTATGGAAATAAACACAAATAATTTAAGAGTGGCAGAACTAACTGATCCAAATTCTAAAATAAAAATAATAGTTTTTCTCATCAATATGAGGTATTGTCAATTTTTTAATTAACGGCATCTAAAAATATGAGCGTAAATTTTATAAAACATGGTAAAGCTATTTATCGTTGTCATTAACAGGTAAAAGTCTGGAATTTTTGGAAATTTATGTACCATAAAAAGGTATTTAGGGTGTAAGGCGTATAATGTGTTTTTGCACATAGCTTAAAACACTTTTTAATTATAATGTTATATACACGGTGGCTATTAACTTTACCGACAAACTTTAGGGGATGGTTCTTTAATAAAAATTAATATTTTATCCTAAACGTCTTAGTTTTTAAGCTTCGAAGTGTTAAAAATTTTAAAATAATATGTTTTTTTCATAATAACTTGTACACCAATTCAAAAATATATTTTTAAAATTTGGAAGACGTCATCTATTGTTTAGAATACATTTTTGATATATGGGAAAAAAGCTTATTACCCCTTATAGACAAAACTGTTTAAAATGTAGTTTTTCTTTAAGTCAAAAAATGTTTTTTAATATATAGAAGACTTCTTCCAGTTTTTTTTAAATATCTAGATTGGTATAAAAGTGAAAAAAAATATATTTTTTAAAATTTTTTAACACACCTTAGTTCAAAAACTAAGACATTTAGGACATATATTATTATAAAGTTTTTTTTCCTATCTTTTGTCGGAGAATTACCCTTAAAGTTTGTCCGTCGAGTTACTGGACACCTTGTATATTTTTTTTATTATTTTTAAATTTATTTTAAAGCTCCAATATCAACAAGAAATACAATGTACAGGATGTTTTTATATATAAAATTTAATATACTTTTTCTATTTTACAATTTTTCCTGATAAAAGTCATATGCTTTCATTTTCATGTTATACAGTGTGTCTACATAGTTGGCGGCATATGAAAACCTTTTTATTAATAATTTTACAAAAAAAAGTTGTTTTTTATAAAAAGTTCTGCATGGTCTAAAACCTAATATGCAATTATTAGATATCAAATTGTAGTTAGCCACGTAGGAGGTATGGCTAAAAATGTAATTTTTGCTCAAGAGTAAAGTGCCTGTATTTTTGCTAATATCGCAAATTGTTTCAAAAAAGATGTTTACATTTAAAAATTATATGTTTACATCTTAACATCTTTTCCTTATAACAATTTGCGATATTAGCAAAAATACAGGTACTTTACTCTTGAGCAAAAATTACATTGTTGGCCAAACCTTGTACATGACTGACACATTTTGGACCATGCAAAACTTTTTATAAAGAAAGAACTTTTTTCGTAAAATTAATAATAAAGTTTCCCATATGCCGCCAACTTATGTGGGCACACTGTATAAGTAGCTAAATTTTAGCAGTATTGCAAAGTTTTTAAACTTTTTTACTTTCTCAAATACACCTCTGCTATACTTTTTAAAAATTAAATTAAAATTAATGAATCAAGCTTGTGTAGCAGTATTGTATTAAACTAACAGAAGGTCGAAGTTTAAATCCAAAAAGGTCCGTCCTTTTTTGTTTCATTTGTAGTGTTTTAATAGGGATGGAAGTAAAACCTTGCAAGGGCGAAAAACCTGTAACGGACCCTATCACAGGACAGGAGCTAGATTGTGGTAATGGCCCTTTTAGGCAGGATTGTCCTTCTGGCACTTACTGCCATCAGACGACTCGTTTTTCAAGGTGCTGCCGCAAAGGTAAATTGAATTGTTTTAATTCTAATTACTTTTAAACCGAGACTTTCCTTTTACAGGTCTTTTTAAATTTTATTTTTATTGATTAAGTTAAGTTAAAAATAAAAAAATAATATTATGCTTAGACAGAAAGGTATATATACAAACTGTCTACGGCTGCGGTTTGCAAGCGGACAAGTGACCCAAAAATTAAATTTTTTGAAATAAAGGTAATTTTTTATAAAAATGTTTGCTTTTGAAAAAGTATGATGACAAAGAGAAAATGCTGATTTTGTTACACGGTTTGCAAAACTCGTAAAAATGATTTTTCTCCCCTTTATTTTTCATATTTAAGCAAAATATCATTAAAACAATTTATTTAGAATAAAGTTTGTAAAAAAGATAAAAATAATAATACAAAATTTTATTGAATCCATAATTTGGTGTAAACGCCTTTATTCTATTTGTTTACAGCTGAAAATGGGCGCTGTGTGCGAATTTGAACCAAGCAAGTGTTTAAAAAGCAAAATATAAGGGTTTTTTAGGTGATTTTATTAAAAAAGTAATTTTGATAACTCCAAAATCAGTTTTGTCAGACTTTTTGATACCCCTTTAATATTAATCATTCAAAATGCTATTTTAAATACAGTTTTTTAATGATATTTGGCATATAAAGGAAAATTATGGCTAGTTTACTCTTAAAAAAAATCATGTCTTTTAAGATTTACTTTTTATTTAATTTTAAATAATTAGTTATTTTTCAAGCTTAAGTTAAGAATTTATTAATGATAAATCGTCTTAATAAGTTTTAGTAGGAGTTTTTACCGAGAGGGATAAAGAAACTTAAAACTTTTATAGAAAATAAATTAGCTGGTCTTTTTAAAATTTTAAAATTAGATTTCGATTTACTGGATTGTTATCTTGGTTGAATGAGAAACTTCACCTAAACTTTTCTTCTTTTAAAAAATAACCAACTTTTGGTAAAATTAAATGTTAAAAACCTTACCTAATTTAAGATTTGTTTCTAGGAAACAATCTGCATTTTTCAAACATCGTTTCTGGTACTTAACTATTTAGTTTAACCGACAATAAAATTTAGTTACTTGCTGCTAGATTGGCAGTTAAGGTAAAAAGATATTGATATTAAACCTAAATGCAACTGCCAGTTTAATCTTTTACAGTCTTTATGTAAAGATTGATTTTGTTGTGGGGCGTGCTATATAAAATAAGTTTAAATTTTTGTGAAACATAGACCTAGGTTTACTTTTAAAACAGAGTAAATCCTATTTTGTTTTACTAAGACCTTTAAACTCTTTGTAAACAACGAAAATTGTTACTTGAATGTCAGACCCTTTTAAAGAAAATCCCATGATACAATTTTTTAATAGACAGCTTATATGTGGTAGCTGACGACACTCAGTCTCAAAACACAGTGTGTCTACGGATGGACCTAACTGTACCTGCAAAAAAAATATTTTTAATATGAAGAAAAAGTTTTGTTCCTTATAAAAATTTTTGCTTAGTCTAAAATGAAATTTTCGGTAGGGTATATATGGCAGTTTTAAAATACGAAAATATTACTTTAAAAAAACATTAAAAAAATAGAAAAACTTATTTTAATACTACCTGATTAAAAGCGTAAAAAAGTAATCAAAAGAGCCCTATATTGTTTTGCTATTGATTATGGTTTCTTGGAAAAATAAAGGTTAATGTTACAAAAAAAATTTTTTTACTAGGTACACATTTTATGGTACATTTATTCGAAAAATATTGAATCAATTTTGTAAATATAAATTCTCTTAAAAAAATAATTTAAGAACCATTAAAATAAGTATCACTTGTCTCCGTTACTTATTTAAAGTTTTTGACGTTTGTGTTGATGGAAAGAGAAATAACCCTAGACAAGTAAATTTTAACCAAACGTGTCCTCTTGAAAATGAGAAATTAACGTATTTCAGATTTTTTTTAGGAGTCTACAAATAACGAAATTAAATGGGGTGACTCGATTTAATTGGAATGCATTTTATTATTTTATGCCAGGTTATTATTTACAAAATAATTTAGCACTTAAAGCGATTTAATTTAATAAACGAAACAAGCAAAGAAAAAGCAATCTTATGTCAGTATTAAATAAACACTGTGCCTATATTTTAGTTTAATTTTTTTGTCCTATTTATTTCTACTAAAATTTTTTTGGTATTTTTAATTGGTTGTTTCCAAGATTCCCCTAGGAATAAAAGATGGTCGAGGTAAATGAATATCTGTTAAGTATCTCGAAATTGAAATATCCCGTCTGGAGACAAAGTCGCTAATTTAAAAAACCCTTCTAAAAACTTGTTTTAATTAGCTAGTTCTTCGAAGAATCACTTGTTTAGAAAAGATTAATAATTTGTGATGCCGTCGACAAGCTTAGTGGAAAAAGTTTCAAAGAAGTTTTTATTAAAATATCCCGAGCCTGGTTTAAAGTTACATTTAATACGAAAACTTTTTTCCAAAAACTTGGCCCGGTTTCAGGCAGAGTATTAATAACGCTTTTATACCGAGGTTAACAGAGTACGGACCTTTAGACAAAAACTTCATCGAGAAAAAAGTTGCGAAGACAGCTGGTTCGGATGCTGCCCTGATGGTAAGAATCCTGCACAGGGCCAGAATTTCGCAGGATGCCCATTATCTTGTGGCTGTAACAAACTTGGCGCTTATTCGGAGTACTGTGATGCAAAAACTAATAAATGTAAATGCAAACCTGGAGTGGGTGGAGATAAATGTGATCGTTGCGAACCTGGATTCTGGGGACTTCCAAAAATATCATCCGGATTTAAAGGATGTTTACGTAAGAGTTTTTTTTTTATTATTTTCTTTCAATTTTCTTGTCTGAACTTTTATTGATTTTTTATAGAAATTTGTTAAAAAGGTCCAGAAAAGTATTTTTCATTGTTAAAAATTTTTGATATAAAGTTGGCTAAAAGGTAATTATTATACGTTTATGATTTCTATAAAGCTTTATTGAAATATTAAATATAAAAAGGCTATTTTTATTTTATTTTATTACTAATTGTATAAAATTGTTAGTATTTTTTAAACCATAAGAGTAACTTAGTGAGTTTTAGCTCTAAAGCTCCCACATCATTAAACAAATATTTTTACTTGTAAAGTAAATACATTTGTAGTTTATTACATAACTAAAAAATTATTACCCCAAAAATGTTTTGCAATATTTAAATTTAATATTAATTAAATTATATCATATTAGTGCAGATATTTAATATATATATGTATATATATATATATATATATATATATATATATATATATATATATATATATATATATATATATATATGTCTTTTATAGTATTTTAAAATTTTAAAAATTGCCCAAGTATATTTATATTGTGGGATAATTTAACAAAAAATAAAAATATACAGAAATGGCTTGACAGTAACCTTTAATTTTTTTTTAAACAGCTTGAATAATCTGACTGGTGCTGATAGCTGACAAAAAAGGGTTAAACATCGAAATTTACTTTTAACGTCAACACCTTCTTTCTAAATTCCTCATCGCAAAATGTAATCATTTTTCAATTTAAAACAATTAAACATCGGTCTTTTTCAGTTTTTATCTGGTCATACCCAAGTAATTTAAAGGCTAGGGTCAGAAACAATTTTAATATATTTATTTTAAAAAACCGCATTGATTTGTAGAACATAAAAAAAATTAACTCAAAATATTAGTACAATAAAAATGCTCAATTAAACAGTAATTTTTATGGTATTTTTTCTTTTGGTGCACCAGATTCTAAGAAAATATTTAATAAAGAATGGTTAAAAAAATTGTGCATTCCTAAATGAATTGGCCTTGCTTTGAAAACGGCCTGTAAATAAATTCTAGCTATCCTTTATTGGTATATAATATTTGTTTTTCCTTTTAAAATACTTTTTAACCTTATTTTGTGTTGTAAAATTATTTAATTTGAACAAATGTTTCTATAAATTATTCTTTTAGCATGTGGTTGTTCAATTTTCGGCTCCGTAAGAGACGATTGTGAACAAATGACTGGTAGGTGTGTTTGTAAACCCGGAGTTCAAGGACAAAAATGTACGGTTTGTACAAGCCATAACAAAGTTCTCGGTCCAAACGGATGTGTCTCAGGTAGGGCTCTGCAATAAGAATACATCATCACGAACATAATAACTAATTGAATTCGTTGTAATATTCTATAGCTGATCTGACGACGACTCCTCCGGCGACGTGCAAAGAATTGACTTGTTAC
Source organism: Listronotus bonariensis (assembly GCA_014170235.1). NCBI lineage: Eukaryota > Metazoa > Arthropoda > Insecta > Coleoptera > Curculionidae > Listronotus > Listronotus bonariensis. The sequence goes on along the minus strand of JACEGR010000173.1, from coordinate 164,663 downwards.
TTTGGGGCGACATGCGTTGAAAGAAATGGTTTTGCGATGTGCGAGTGTCATGAACAATGCCCTTTGGACAATGAAGTGCAAGTACGTACAGTGAATAAATTTTATGTTCGCCGCAAAATATATTTGCATCCTTTAAACGAAATTGGCATAGCCACATTTAAACATTTTTTATAAAATACATAAGATTTTGTATATTTTACCTCTTTCTTTTAAATTTTTAATAGCGTAGCAAATTACTGAAAACAAAACGAGGGTTTTGCTAGATTTTTTTAAATTATTTAAATATAATTTTATATACAAAAAATACCATAAATCAAAATAGGTAAAGTTTTTAGCGTATTTACTATTAGTTTTGTTTTCACAATTCATCAAAGTATAAATCACATTTACTAGTTTTATTTTCACAATCCACCAATGTATGAATCACATTTACTTTAGTTTCTAAAACATTTCCGTGTGTTACGTACCATACTTTTTTAAATTTAATTTAAAAAGCCTCCCAACAAAAAGACATTTAGGTTGACATGAGCTAAAAAATGAAGCATAAATATGTAGCAAACTCCGATGCTTTTAGATCGTTTGTGGCAGCGATGGACAGACCTACAATTCCCCCTGCGAATTAAATGAATTAGCTTGTCGACTGCAAAAAGACATTGTCGTTCAGGCATTTGGAACTTGCAAGGGTAAGTGTCAGTAATAAAAAATATGCTACTTTAAATATTACAATTGCTTTACTAAAATACAAAAACTCATGAAACACACTAAACTTCTAAAGTGTTTTTAAATTTTAAATAAATTTAAAAAACTACGACGCGTTGTACATATGCTGAAAGCTTTAAATATATAATGAGTATTAAAAAATACAAAGCTAATAACGTGTATGCCTAGTTTTGGGTAAGCAGGTATGTTTTATCAATTATAGGTAACCTTTTAATAGAATATTTAGCGTTTTTCCAGAATATATAATATATTTATACCTTTTTTAAGTTTTATAAAAAGAAACTAAATATTTTTGTATATTTTAAATTAATAATTTGCCCTTGAAGCATACTTATTAAAAGAGACACATAATTTATTAATCCTTCTAATACATAAACTGTTTAACATTTCACAAATATGGTTTTAAATTGGAGTTATCTATTATTAAAAAATACCAAAATAAATTTAAATTTACTTAAAACTATAGAGGGACATATCAGGCGTTGAGAGCCAAAGCGGACCATTACACAATAAAAAAATACATTAACGAGCATTTTCAGTGGCAAAAACTTATTTAGTAAAAAGCCAGGCTAAGAATTATTATAGGATAGCGGTAGCCTATTAAGCCCACCTCAGCTCTAATAAATAGGTTTTAAACTATTGAAAATACGCGTTAAAAGTACATTTTTTGAATTGTGGGATAATCCGCTCTGGCTCTCAACGTCTTATATACACGTCGCGTTGCATTTCGATTACTTGTGATGTGTATCCATATCTATTTGTTAAAAGTTAAATTCAAATTAAAATTGACTAAGAAACAGTAAGTAAGTACTTGTTATTTTCTGTCCAAGTACCACTACTTATTATTTTGTTAAAAAGAAACTTTTAAAAATATATAATCCCACTGTCATTTAAACATGATTTTTGACATTAAATGACAGTAGACCTTTCTTTTATGTAAGTCTTAATAGGAATAAAATGTTCAGAAATCTAAATCTACCCCAAAGAATACAATACATATATTAAAAAATAAATTTGTTATTTTTTCAATATAGACGACACAAATTTAAAACCATAATTTCATAAAAATTAATTAGGTTTATGTAATTAAAAAATATATAAAATATTTGTATGTTTTTGTTACCTTGTTGCCCTTGCAAAATCATTTTTTACAATCCACAAAACAATGTAGTTGTTTATAGAATTTAAAAATAATTTTATATAACTTTTATATTTTGTTAAAAAGCCAAAATGTTTATAAAAGAACAATGCTAAAAAATAAAGTAAATTGTCAACTATAAGATTAACTATTAAAGCTTATTTTAAACTTATAGAAGACATGTTTCTGGGAACCGATTGGCCAGTGCGACGTTATACACCGTTACAGTTTACGCAACCTGACGAAATAAACCTCGCCTCTTTCAAAATCTACGAGACATCTCTTAGTACCTGATCCCAGATTTTACTACGGAAGTGCAAACCAAACCTCTCAGTTCTGATGTGAAAAGATACTCGGGGTGAGATTTTGACTAATTTACTTAGTTAGCTAATCCTAATTTAATGTACTAATAATATTGCTTTTCAATATGTAATTATAAGAGTAGCTAACTGTAATAATAACTAATAAAAGAGCTAATATAAAGTTAACTTATAGTGTTCGTGTAATGACTTAGATAGATATTTTTACCCGCAAATACTCTGGTGGTTTGTACGATTTGAATTTCCAGTTACAATGATCAATAACATTTTTAGGCAAAAATAATTTTCTTACAAGTATTCACTCAAGCTATCCCAAATTATTTTCCTTGGTTGTGACAAGGTATAAAAAATATATTAACATTCTTTTTCTAAAAAAAGTTAATTGTCTCTTTATAAACTTACTTATTTTAAAACCAATTTGTTTCGTTTTAAATTCTCTTATTCAATGATAAAATCCTTAAACTTTTTGTTCACAACATAGTATTGAGTGCTCTGAAAACTTTTCAATTTAATACTTTTGCTTTTAACCCGATTGTAGCAAGAATGTACTAAAAATACTAACGGTGGATATTCTTGAAATCGTACAAAGCTTCAATTGAATAAAAGACATATTTCTAGATGGAGATCTTGCTCTAGCTTACAGACCCACGCCGGCAACGGTCAGGGTAACGGCGTTACTAGGAGACCTCTGCTCAAAAAGCTCCGATTGTACGATATTAAATAGCTATTGTGTGTCTTGGGCCTGTACTTGCTTACCCGATTATTATGCTTCGAATGATCGGCAATATTGTATAGGTAAGACATGTTTTTGCTTCGTCGAACATCATTGTCAAAAGATTGGGATACAGTCGTTTGTCCACAATATTTCGTCTAAAATAAAACAAATTTATTACATCAAAAGACCCAATACTTTAATGAAAGTTGCGAATAAATATATATATATATATACCTATATACCTTTTAGAAATAAGTGAATTAAATTTCCTGTACCAAAAATAAAGGTATATTAAACAGCAGGCCAGTTTTTTAAGCATCTTAGCTTCTTTGGATCACTTTACTTAATACATTTTTTGCACATTTATGTTATCAGGCCCCAATAAAATAAAAGAACTCTAATAAAAAAACTAAGAAATTGCTTGTGTTGATTACAAAACCTTATACTTTCTTCTTCAAATAAATAAAATAACAATACATGACAATGTGATACTCTAGTAACGTATTATACCAAGATCACATTATTATATTTATATAGGGTTTTTATTTAAAAACTTACCACCCAAGTTATTTGCAAATACGAGACAGATTTGAGAAAATCGCCGAAGCACGTCAAGATATTTATTAAGGGGAACCATTTTTTACAAATGATTGGACAACGCCCCTTCAACACCACCCCGAAATTCTTAAATGAAAAGGGGGTCAAGTGATACATCACTTTAAAGGTTCTGGCAAGTACTTTATAACCCTAAAATATAAAGTCGATACCTTTACCTACTACAAAATGGCGGTATTTTAAATATTACCTAACTACCTGATTTGGATGGCCATATTCTCGAAACTAATAAAGTTAGATATTCTTACTTAATATGGTATTTTCTTAAAGTTCTTTTAAAGATCTTTTAATTGTGATACTGGTTATAATATACAGGGTGGAACAAAATGTGTATATTTTTTAATGAAGCACCTTGTATGGTATATCAACATTTAAAAGACCTTTTAAAATTGGGTAATCAGATTATATTTAAAGTACCGCCATTTTGTAGTAGGTAAAGATATTTATGCTCTAATGTTATAAAGTACTTGTCAGGTATCAGTATCCTGACGTGTTTTATACAACATAAAACATTAAAAAAATATGTTTCTCAAAACAAAATTAAAGAATGATTTAATCACAGAAAATCCACAGTTAGGTATGGCAACAAAGTTGAAAGGCATAAACACTTTTTATATATAAAAATATATCTAAAATATATATATAAATTAATAATAAAAGAAAATTTATTTTGCAAAAAAACCTTACACATTATTATACACAGTATACCATTTTAAAAGTTTTTTCCAAAAAACTTAGTATAAACCCCAACAAACGTATAGCTCTGTAAAGAAATTACAGTACAGTTTTGTTTTATAGATGGTTAAATAAATGATTCTGTCATTATTCCATTAATTTTTTACGTCTTTTTTCTCTTTAAAAAAGTTACATGCAAATACCAAAACATCCATCACTTGTTTGGAACTGAGCGCCAATCTTAAATAAAATATATTTCTTTAAGCTGAGACTATAAAACACGAACAACGAAAGATCTGAAGAAGTAAAATACTTTTTTGTCTTTACTTAAGGGATCTAATAAATAATAAATAAGAAGTAAACATCTGGAATATTGTAAACCTAAATTTAAATTTGTGTTTAAATAAAATATTGATGACTCCAAATATTGCGCATATCATAAACAAAACAAGAGGCTTAAATTAGGTAAGTAATAAACTATAATTAAATTACAATTAAAATCGCATCTTTAACCAACTTGAATTTTCAATAATTTTCGATTAAATCGTCGGTAAAAAGTTTTACAAAAAAAAACAAATACAAGAACGGTAGCTAAATTTCGTTTAAAACTACGTAACTGTAATATAACTTGTAAATTAAGTTTATTCACATTGCTTGGTAATTCATTGGATACCCTTCAAATGTCATTTATTTTTGTTTCATTTTTTTACAAGTTAAAAAGCTATAATAATTTACTCGTCTGGTTATTTTTATGTAATGTTTTAATTTAACTTAAATTTAAAAAATATAAAAAGAAAAAATAAAAACACTTGTATACACCTTGTTTTTCAAGTAAAGTGAAATTCTATTCAGGGTGACTCTAAAGGATGCGAAAAAAATGCTACCACACATTCCTGATGATTAAATGGTTAATTGGTAATTTGGTTTAAGGGGATTATGGGAGGTGAGAAATAGGAATCTGCTATTAATTTTATTGCTAACTCTAGAGGGTGCTACCTGCGGTAACACAACATTTAAAATAAAATAACTTTTTTAAGCCACTTTGTAAGTAAGTTTTAAATATAAATTTTTATTTCTCAACATATTTTACATAAAAAGTTATACATAGATATTTGGATTTAAAAAAATAACTTCCTGTTTGGTCAGGTCTATGGTATACAAAGTGTTCCAGAATACCATGCTAATCTTTAAGAGTATAAATCCTTGATTTTAAAAAGAAAAGTTTATATAAACCCATGTCCCAAATGTGTTAACTTCTGAGAGACAAAGTGAAAAAAAAAACACATATTTTTTTAAACTGAGATAAATAAAAGTTAAGCCATTTGGGACATAGGTTTATTTGAACTTTTCTTTTAAAATCGCCCAAGAATTCATACTTTTAAAGATTAGCATCTTCATTCAGTAACACCTTGTATAGCTTAGACCTTGCCAAATGAAATGACCATTTTTTAAAACCGGATATCTTAAAAACGACTGCTTAAATCAACCATGTATACCTTTTTTAATCTAAAATATGTTAAAGAATAAAAATTTACATAAAAGTAACATACATAGTGGCTTAAAGAAGTTATTTTGTTTTTAAATTTGCATGATACCGTAGGTGGCTCCCTCAAGACTTTAAAATTAAATTAATTGCAGATTCCTATTTCTCACCTCTTAAAACCTCCTTTACTCAAATATTGCAATTAAGTTTAAAGAACTGAAATCGGAATAAATGTTTGCCCCCTTGTATCTCTGAAATCATTCACTTTTGGATTAAGGTATGTTGGGTGGGATCGCCAAATTTTAGCCTCAGGAATATGTGATTGCATTTTTTTTTGCACCTTTAAGAGACACCCTGGTAATGTATAAAAGTTTTTCTATAAAAGACTTATTAAATTATTTTTAGTTATTTTAATTATGCCTCTAAAATAATAAAAAAACCGTTTGTTATGGGCATACTTAGTATTAATATTTTTATACAGATTATCAAACGGTAATTAGTGTTAGTTACCCTTTAAATTTTTTGTTTTAATAATTGCTTTACTTTGCAATTCTAATATAAATAATTTATCGTTGGCGATTCACTAGCATGAAAGCCATAAACGAGCAAGCAAGCAAGCAACAATTTATCATAAATTTGATTTTCTTTATGAGAACTACAAGCGGTTAAAATTAACGACTGAGAAAATACCCTGTATATATTACAGGAAATATCCGATTTGAGGCTATTTTAGTCTCTTTAGTGGTCTAGTCAAAACTAATTAATCCGGCGAATTGATATAATAAAAAAACTGCTGGGTATGGGCATACTCAGTATCGATATTTTTATACAGATCATCAGACAGTTATTAGTTTAAGTAAACTTTTTATTTTTTGTTTTCATAACTGCTTTACCTGGCAATTTTTATATAAAGAATTCATAGTAAATTTTCTTTTCTTTATGAGAACTACAAGCGGTTAAAATTAACGACTGAGAGAATACCCTGTATATATTACAGGAAATATCCGATTTGAGGCTATTTTAGTCTGGTCTAGTCAAAACTAATTAATCCGGTGAATTGATATGGCCTTGGGAAAACTAGAGTGACCTAGGCCCAAACTAGAGTGATCTAGGCCAAAGTAGAGTGGCCTAGGCCAAACTTAAAGCCGCGTTTAGACTTGCAACAATTCGCCGTGCCACCGCATGCCCCGCCACATAGCGCGGACGTGGACGTGGACGGAATTCACGTTGTTTCAAGGGCTTGGCGAATGATTCGCCGGTGATTCAAAGCTTGTCGGTATTTTGGCGTCCATGAAGCGCGCAAACAGGTTGGTTAGTTTGGACGGATGTTTGGCGAATTATTGCAAGTCTGGACGCGGCTTAAGATATTAATCCTCTTGAATTTCTGGTGCAATCAAATAAGTAATTTAGATATAGGGTTTAAGCTGAAGTGCAGTTTAACGGTTTTAAAATAAAATGCCTATACAAACAAAGGAAAGTCCCGATAACAGCAGTAGTCAAAACCTTAACATGCACATTAATTATCCCTGAAACAATGAGGCTTTAAACAAATATACTTTAGTTCAGTTTAATTAGGATAATACCCCATTACTAAATGAACCAATTCTATATTATGTGACAGCATTTAGACTATTAATATACGTTACATTTGTACCTATGTACTATTGGATTGGATTGTGACACCTATCATCTTCACGTAAAGTACATTAAATATGAAGAAAGTTTATTATATACCCATCTTGGGGACGTAGATACCGCCGTATTAGCTGTATCAATAATACGGGGCACCCGGAGTACAGGGGCCTCCAAACTTGTGTAAGCAAAAAAGTTTGGTGCTAGAAAACTGTAAAACTGTCGGATGAATTGGGAAAGTGGGGCCTTTTTTTCTTTTAGGTCTTCAAATTTTTTTTTAGAAACGAAAAAAACCATTCTAAAATAAATAGGAAAAACAATGTTCTTTGGAAAGTTGGGATCTTTTCTTTGTCTACAAAATTTTTGTTAAGGCCTTCTAACTCATTCTGATACGGGGCACGCTACGACACTAATCTCTCTCCAACAGGATTTTTTATATAAAGAAAAATGCTTTTAGCGATACATCATCACGAGAAACTTAAGACATTTAAAAAAGTTGTTTATAAAAGAAAAAAATATATAATAGATAAAAATAATTGGCGTGAGGATATTTTTATGCATAGCTGCATACTTTAAAGAGCGAAGCAAGAGTATTTATTTTTTAAACACGGTTTAAAGGTAAATGTTATTAAGTGTAATTATTTCTTCTAAAAAGTTAGTAAAAATATCCGTAAAAGTTTGCTATTAAAAATATGTACCATTTATATTGGTGACTTTTTGTGAAAAATTAAACATGAAAAAAAACAGTTTTTTCATCAATAATTAAAAAAAACTTTGTAATTTTATACACCATAAAAGTTACTCAATAACTGTTACTTTTAAATCGATAATATACTCAAATGTTTTCTTGTGAAAATGTATTGTGAATTAAATAATTAGGTACTCTAAAAAAATATAGGGTAAAATACAGAGTCTTGCAAATCAGTAACAATAGATTTTTATAATAGGTGTTACATAAAGCATTATTATCCTTATAAATAAATAAATTAGGAGCCCTACATCAAAACAAAGTTTGTTTTATAAAACATTTTACTGCCCGTTTTGTTTTTATAAAAAAAAAAAGTCATAGAAATATATTTATATAGTTATATTGTAATATATTTTGTTTACAAAAGTTTTTAAACATTAATAATAAAACGTGGCGTAAAAAATGTGAGCTACTCTTGACATTGTGTTTTATCAAAAACTTCGTTTTGATTTGGACCTTCTTAAATATAAATTGTATCGTCCTTGCTTAGGAACCACCTATTGATACACTTAAGCAAAAATATTTAAATATGAATGTGGTAGACAATGCCTTAATATTATTATTAAAAAAGAGTTTTGGACTTCCATTGTCTTAATTTTATTTATTTACACAAAGTTTCGGGCAGTACTATCTCTTCCCGTTTTTAACTGTAAACTTTTTTGACTTAAACTTAAAAACGGATAAAGATAGTACTGCCCTAAACGTTGTGTGAATAAATAAAGTAAAGTCAATGGTCCACAAATCTTTTTTAATATTATTAAAAAGATTTTAAATTTATCACTAATTTATAATGTGTAGTCACATTATCTGTTTAAAAACCTAATGTACAAAACCGTTTAAAAATTTGTTATGATTATAAGCTTCAATATCAATGGTAAAGTTTTTTTGAGCTCTTTAACTATTGTGTGTTTTAGTCATTATATTAAAGTATAAGTAAAAATACAAAATATATTATTATTAAAGTGCTTATTTTGTTATTGGAATCTCCTTAATAATAAAGCTAAAATAAATATTTAAAATAGAATCAAAATACTTCACAACAGAAACTTTGTGAAAAGGCTAAAGCCTTAAAACTTCTATAAGGCGCTTATGTTTAGATTTTATAAAAGTGATATTTATAAATGGAATTTTATTCTTTTTACGCATTGTTGAATGTATTGCATCATAAATGCACACAATAACTTTTATGGAAATTGGTTTTGAACATTTATTTGTTAAATTGACAAAAAATGTAAATCCTTTTGAATGACTGTTTTGATTATTATTTTTCAAATGCAATATAGAATTTTTAAAGTATTTTATGGCACACTATATTGAATTAACCTATAAATCACGATTTTTCGCCAAAACTAATAAAAATAAAGGCCCTTAAAGAGCCTTTTAATGATGGTGCATTGAAAACTGCTCTAAACATTTTATGATTCATTAAATTCACTCACTACGGCCTTTTGTTTGTGATGAGAAACCTGAGATGTATTTAATTAAGTTAGAAACCACATTAACTTTTATATAAAAATATTTTCTTTTTAAACCGGTCAAATGATAAATAATAATAGAACAAAATTGCGCTTTTATGGTAAAAATAATAACGGGCTGTTTTTCTTTTACCTTGGTAAAGGCTCCATTAACGAGCTGCATCAGTGCATTATACGGATTTTATGGTAAAAATGAAGGAGATTTAATTATTAACTAGTTAAAACCCTAAAATTTTCTAGTAGGCGAAACATAATTTAATACAAAAAAGTACGTACCTATGTATAAAAATATAAAAGAGCTAACATGAAAACACGAGGTGCATCAACAAATTCCTTTTGTATACTGATCAAGCAACGAGAAACTTAAAAGTAGATGTGCTATTAACTCCAGAGCCGATTCCACTTAAGCTTAGTTCATATACTTGCAAAATACGATTTCCGAATTGCGAATCGTGTTCTAATTGGTCAATTTCTAAAGACTCGAATTTTTCGTTAGAAATTGACCAATCAGAAATCGTTTCGCAAATCGCAATTCGCAAGTATATGAACTAAGCTTACGCGGGAATCGGCTTTAAGATTATTAGCACACCTACTTTTAAGTTTCTCGTTGCTTAGTCAGTATACAAAAGGAATTTGTTAAAGAACCTCGTGTTGTATGTTAGCTCGTACGTACTTTTTGTATTAAATTATGTTTCGCCTATTAGAAAATTTTAGGGTTTTAACTAGTTAATAATTAAATCTTCTTTATTTTACCATAATATGTATTTACCAGTGACGCATTAGTCGTTATTCGTCAGCTGTCGGTTGTAATCATATTCATACCCATTTGAATCAAAATCACAACATTTGGTATTACCAACCGTTAATTTACGTAGAAAATGTTGTCAAATGTCAAAAGTCGTCACCAATAGGGGAAAATTAAAACCAGTCCAAATTTGGCGGGTGAAAACGCAAGAATTTTAACCTCTGACTTATGACTCGCAGGTGTAAATCGTCAAAAGTCAAAGATTTTTGTACCCAGGGTATAAACCCCTAGGTAGGAATCGGCTATAAAACATAAGACGGAGCATAGCAATGGACAGAGAAACATTTGCAGATGTCTTACAGACGTCACGCTAGTACTTAAGAGTCAAAGAAAACACTGTAACTACATTAAATGATTTATAAAACCCCAATATCTAATACACGCTGTATTAAACTTTTTAAAAATATTTATTTCCATTAACAAAAAGTATACAATATGTCTACGTGTATTGTCAATTTTACAAAAAAAAGTTATCCTTTATAAAAAGTTCTGCATGGTCCAAAACCTAAAAGGCAATCATAGAATATCAAATTGTATCAGTCATGTACGAGATTTGACCAAAAATGTATTTTTGCTTATATCGAAAATTGTTATAAAGAAAAGCTCTTTAGAATTAAAAATTATTTTTAAAAATGCAATTGGGTTTATTTACACAAAAAAAATACTTTTTTTTGTGATAATGGTGAAAATGATTTGTTGAATATAGTATTGTACATTGCTGATATTTTGATACGAAAAATGTTTAAAGGTTTATTTAGAACTGTCTTTAAAAATTAATAATGTACAATTTTTGTCATTATTGCAAGAACAAAATAAATAAAATAGCTGTTTTTGTAAATTAACAAATTTATATATGTTCCAATAATGTTATTTTTTTAATAAAAATTATTAATACTAGCAAATATACAGGTACTTTACTCCTAAGCAAATATTGTCCAAACCTCGTAGATATCATTGATATCTGGTTTTGGACCATGCACACCTTTAATAAGGTTTTTTTCGAAAAGGTAATTATGAAAAGTGCCCCATATGAACCCAACTTACGTAGACGTTACGTATGTATATGAAAAGAAGTTGTAGCAAAAGGTTAGTTTAAAAAAGCGTTTAGTAACACAATTTATTTATCTATCAACAATAAAATGAAAAAATCTGCTGTATATATATATGCAATACAAGATTAAGCCATACTCTACCATTTAAAATCCAAATTAAGACAAACAAGGAATGACAAGAAAATCTATTTAACGCTCATTGAAGTTTTAACCGGAAGCAACGTAAATTATTGATTTACGGCAAAATTAACAACACAGGCACAGTAGTAATTTGCTTTATTAAGTATCTGATCTCGAATGTACTTTTAAATCAACTATTTAAATTATACAGCGTTTTCCTAAAGTTAAGTCAATAATTTCAATAGGTAGACGTTTTTTTAGGTAATTTTAAAACAAAAAGTTCATATAAACATGGGTCCGAAATTTTATCGTTCACAATATACAGGGTGTCAAAACTCTATTTATACACCAAATAACTTAGCCCTTGTACAAGATACAAAAATATACTTGAATAACAAAATATTTATTCGGATACACTCTTTAGTGATAGTTCTAGTTATTCTACAAGGTGTCTCAAAAGCATGATTTTTATTGGCAAGTAGATTTTTTTAATGGAACACCCTATATATTTTAACAAATTTTGACTCTGTATGAAATTCTACATCAAAAATATATAACACACTATACGTCAATTAGGTGGTTGTTGAGATATCAGCAGTAAGTTAATATACTCATTAACAAGTAAAAGTGAAGAAATAAAGTAATCTTTTGGTTTTAATTATTTTTAAATAATTCTGTCACTGTCAGAGTGACAAATAAAATAAAAACATGTATTTAATTACCTTCCATTGTAAGAACTACTAACGGGTATGTTGGAAACTTAGTTTTTTTTTGGACACCTATTTACTGAATTGCATTAAAAAACAACATTACGTTAATTTTGCCGGCTTTTTAAGTTAGGTTAGTAAGCATGTATCTAAAATAAACTAAATAGCTGAATTACTTATAAGTAGTTCTTACAATGTAAGGTAATTAATTGCATGTTATTATATGTTTTGTCACTTTGACAGAGACAGAGTTATTTAAAAATAATTAAAACAATAACAAAGTATTATTTTCTTTCTTCACTTTTAGTCGTTAATAAGTATATTAACATACTGCTGATATCTCAACAACCAGCAATAATTGACGTATAGTGTGTTATATATTTTTGAAGCAGAATTTATTATAAAGTCAAAATTTGTTAAAATATATATGGTGTTCCATTTAAAAAGCCAACTTGACAATAAAAATTATGTTTTTGAGAAACCTTGTATATTAACTAGTACTGTCAGGAAAAAAGGTGTATTCAAATAAAAACAAATTATCTTAAGCTTATTTTTGTATCTTGTACAGGGGCGAAGTAATTTGCTGTATAAATAGAATTGTGACACCCTGTACAGCGTGTCTACTTAAGTTTGCACCCTGTGAATTTTTTTTTAATATTAATTTTACAAAAAAACTTATGCCATAAAAAAGTTGTGCGAAGTCTAAAACCCATAATGCAATTATCAGATGTTATTTTTTGCAGTGGTATACGAGGTATGTCAAAGAATATAAATTTTGCTTAAGAGGAAAGTACCTTTTTTCATAATATCGAATATTTTTAAATATGTTTAAAAATTAAAATAATATTTAAATATGCAAACTTGTTTATTTTTAAGATTTTTTTTAATTTTATAAGTTAACGGTTAAAAATTTAAATTAGTATAATAATTTATAACTATTTTGAAACGTTATATGTAAAGAAAGCTTAGGAACTCACAAAAAAGCTTGATATCGCCTAAAAAGTTTTTTTTAAATAAACCATTGTATATTTAAAGGCTATTTGTATTTCTCACCATCTTTTCTTGAGCAAAGTTTACATTTTTATATACCTTGTATATCACTGCAAAAAATTAATATCTGATATTTGCCTTTTATGTTTAAGACCATGCAGAACTTTTTATAAAGAATAACTTTTTTCCTAAAATTAAAATTAAAAAAGTTTTCCATATGGTCCGAACTTAAGCAAAAACGCTGTAGTATATTAAACTTTTTATAAATCTTTTATATTTTAAAAACACATATTTTGTAAAAAAATGTTAGTCTAGACATAAATGTTATTTAATTTAGTGATTTAAAAAAAAAACATTTAATCCATGCTATTGGTATAGTCCAGAAATATGCAATTTAGTGGATTTAATGTTAAACTTCAAAAGTACAACGCAATAAAAGCTTTAAAAAAATAGTTGTATTTTTATTTAAAGGAAATTTAAAAAAATACTAGAGAACCAGAGGCGTGCAATTTTTTTCAAAAATATTCGTTTAGGTGTGTGTCACTTTTTAGATTACTCATTTTTTTATATACAACACCGGTAAATAACAAGAAAATTGGGCAAGTGCTGGTTAGTTTATTTAAAATATTTACAAAAAACATTTTTTGCTAATATGTTTAATACCCTGTATCTTAAGAATGAATAATTGGTGGACTTACGTCCATATTTATTAAAATAAAGACCTAACTTTAGGTACCCTGTATATTTCCAAACCTCCCAACCAAAACCATATTTTTCGTTTTATTTAGTAAACACACTTTATATTTTTTCTTTCATAATTTTAAAATATACGATTCAATTTTTTTTATTTATTTTTTTTTATTTTTTTTTTATTTTTTTTTTCGCCCTTTCGGGGACATCCCACCCAGGCCCGACGACCGCATCCCTAGGTGGTGCACTGCAGCCTGAAGGCTTATTGTACCTTGACCCCTACTCCTTCCCATTCACACACCATTTTATTTGTTTACTTAATATTGTAAATTTAACACCTGGTAAAAAAAAATGTTTAAATTAATAAAATAGTGTTAGGTAATTTATACCGGGTAATTCTAAGCCAATCTGCATAAACTTAAGAAATATTAGATAAGGACAAACAATGACTGGAAATTAAAAAAAGAAGTTGGTAAAATGTTTTTAGTTGTGTGTTAAAGTATAACTTCGAAGATAAATTATGATTTATAATAAATAATAAAGTACTAACCTATATTTTGTTTTTAAAAACACCATAAGCCCTAATTGTAATTCCGCGATTAAAATTATAGAATAAAAATAACATCAAAATTGAATTTTTTTGCAAAAACAACCAATGTCATTTTTTATACAATGCGCCAATGTCAAGTTTTTGTTCCTAATTTTTAAAAAACCTGATGCTTATAGAATCTTATATATATATATATATATATATATATATATATATATATATATATATATATATATATATATATATATATATATATATATATATATATATATATATATATATATATATATATATATATATATATATATATATATATATATATCTTTAAACTCGCAAAATGCATATATATTTTTCTTACATATTACAAATAATATGTTGGGTTAGCCATAAATATAGGTTTGATAAAGATTTTTTTTAATATTCTGAAATAATAAAAATTTGACATTTGCTGTTTGTCAAAAAACTTTTAATTGAGAAAAGAATAATAAAAAATATACTTAACTTTAACATCATGACTTGTTTGTTTATTATTTTTATTAAGAACAAAAAATGTAGCTAAATAATTTTATAAACTTGTGTAAACACGGTACTAAATTATATCAAAAACAAAAAATAGTGTACGGTTTATTATTTATTTGCCTTTAAAGTTTGTCGTTACATAACGAACACATAAACTTGAAAAATATTTGCATTTTGTTTATTTTACTGCCTTACAATTGAAAATGTATGGTTTCAAATACACAGTCGTTATTTTCTTCTTTGATCTCCAGCCCCGCATTACACATCGTCAGTGTAACCCTGAAATTTAAACGCATTAAACTCCACACACTGAAAACTAAATTGGCGCTTGAAGTTTTACGTTTAGTGTAAAACTTTACAGGCAGTATTTCCGCTGCGAATTTTTAATAGCAAATTTTACAACGGCAACGTAAGCTTACGATCAGAAAACCAAAACACGAACGGCGTCGTATTAAAATAAAGGTCGGGCCTTACTTAACCGCAACGAGGCCCGTGGCCGTGCGCTTTAACAGTAAAATGTAGGAGGATGCGGTGAAAAAATGTTGTATTTAATCAAACTTCAGTAATATAAGTAAATTATATCACGCTTTAAATTATACCTGGTCATAAATTAAATCTTTATCAATAAGGTAACACAGTTTTAGGGATTGACCACATATAACCGCACCGAGTCCTGCACCATAGCACGGCCATGACTCGGTTTTAAAATGAACCGTTGTAATCCAATGCTGTAGGCTTAATATTAACAAGATACTTAAATTAACAGATATGCTTTGTATATTTTTAAAGGCCATGAAAAGTGCTTTTGATTTTTTAAATTAATTTGCCCCACTTTCCTCTATCACCGTGAAGTCGGGCTCGGTGCGGTTATGTGTGGCCCGACCTTAACTCGTCCGCTTCATTTCGAACTGATTCGCAGCAAAAATAAAGGTCAATGCACACTAGGCGCTCAGGTCTTTGTATCCTTACGGTCGTGTCAAATATCTTACATGGTATTTAAAAATCATTCAAGGTCATTTATTTAAAAAGCATGGTAAATATTTTACTATTACAAACACTGTTAATTATAACAGGTTGTTTCCTTGTTAAGTTGGGATATTTAAACATGCTGGACCAAACATTTGGACTAGCGTATGCTGATAAAGCTTAGGTAAATTACCCTTTTTTGTGGAATCAATGAAAACGGTTGCCTTAAAATAAATAAAAAACTTTAAAAAAATTTATAAAAAAATAAAAAATAGTAATTTATGTATATAAGTGCATAAAGTGATATTTTTTACGAATGGGAGTTTGACAGCATAAGCCATCAGAAAGGTGCGGCAATCCCATCAGTAAAAGACACTTTATGCGTGTGTTTCATACTATTCTGAGTTAGTAAATACTACCGCAACTTTTAAATATCTTTAAAACCGCCAAAGGTACATTAACCACATTCGGAATCTTACGTGCTTTGGACATATGGAAGTAAATAGTAATATCGGTACTGTTGCCAGATTTCCTAATTTTGTGCTCCACATTTTTTTTTTTTAGTTTTTAAATGGGATGGCCCATTTAGTTTTATTGCATTAAATTGAACGGATTAAATTTAGTAAGTTTCTAAATTAAAAAAAAATCTATTAGTTGTTTCAGCAAAAAGTAATTTAGGGCCTGAATATATTTAAAGGTATGTTTACAAAATTTGCTGTTTTGGTTAGTTCTGGTTAGTTCTGGTTAGCCTAATTGGTCAGTGATATAAGCATTGTTGCCAAATTTTAATACAGTTGCGGTATTGTCATATCTCGGTAACTGGTAAAGATTAAATTTTGAAACTTTGGAATCTTACGTTAGTTAAGTTAGCACGCTCCTTTTATTGCAATTAAAATAAATTGGTTAATTTATTTAAAATACAAGATATATTACATATGGCGCAAAACTGGAAAATCTGGCAACAATGACAGTATTTCTGTTCAACTCTACTTGCCCAGAAACCCTTTAATGCCTAACTTTGTAAACGCAGCTTAAGTGGTTTTAGAGATATTTGAGCGCATCTAAACTTTTTCCCTAAAATGTGGTGTTGTCATATCTTAACCGCTGGTAAAAATAGAATTTTAAATATTTATGGACTTATTAAATTTAGCCTGTGCAATTTATTGCAATAAAAATAAATAAGACATTTCATTAAAAAAAAACAAAAAGATACGTGTAGCAGAAAATAGGAAATCTATCAACGGTGCCAACCAGTATTTTTTCCACGACTGTATAAAAAGTTTTCCAACATTTTAACCTTATATATTTTATTTATACTAATTTATATTTTTTTTTCAACACAACCAATATTTTGCTAGTTTTTTTCTTTTAGAGACATTTACTTTCTTTATAACATGCACTCATGTGTGTATTTAAAATTTAAAATAATGTGACCCTAATTTTTGTGAAAATATTACCTAAATAGTATAAATTTATTTCTGGGTTATCTAAAATTATTATTATTATTAATTTTAAAAAATTCTATTAACTTCATCCTTGAATGTTAAATTAAGTGACCCATGAACTAAAAGAAGTTATGGCGGACTTTATGGGAACTAGATATTTTGATTTAGTGGATGTCGCTTCTACTATTACATTGCATACATTCCTATCAAAATAAATTCCAGTAGGCAATTGAATTAAAAAGTTACTGTACAAACCGTTTTTATTTTTACCTTGTAAAGCAGAAAATAAATACAACGAGTTGAGCAATTAGGCCAACATTGTATAGTAAGGTTATTACCAGTAAAAAAATAAGACATACTTAGTTTAGAAAACCTGTATAGTTTTATGTGTTTTAAGGAAAAATGGCACATTTTCTTTTTAAATAAGTCGTACCTGTATATTTAAATATTGTTTTAATGTATAGGTATGGTAAATTCTAAGTTTATTGCACTTTATCAAGTTAATTCAATCGATTACTTCTGGATTTCTTAACTTTCTTGTACATTTTCTCCGGTTCAACAGCTAAAATTTAAATCTAAATATACACTTTCCAACACTTTAAACTTTTACGTTTTGGAAAACGCTTTTAAAATTCAGTCAAATTAAATTTAAAGGAAAGTGTAGTTGAGTTCGATGTGGATTAGAAGCAGAAAGAGAGCCATTAAATGCAAGATTGCAAAATACAATTCTTAAATGGGCATAAAAAGCAAATTAGTTATACAGTGTGTGACAGAATATTTTTAAGGAAATTTAGGAGCAGATTTTACATAAAAAAATATAAAGAAAAGTTGATATAAACATGGGTCCGAAAATGCATTGTTTCCATGACACAGGGTGTTAAAAAATAATTTTTTTAATATCTTTAATATGTGTTATCTGATTTTAATAAAATTTGACAGTATTATTTGTAGATCTAAAAGGCTTATTGGGAGCAATTCGATTCAATTTACCAGTGGCGTTCCAAGCAGTACCTTAACGAATATGTCTGACCAAAAATTGTATACCATTGACATTTGAAAAGTTTTATTATTATTTAAATTTATAAGCAAGCAAAGATTCTTTATTTTAGCTCTTAAACTTTGTTTTCAAAAAATAAAATAAAATTTGCCTAATTTCATATCTTACGCCCGCCCAAAAATCAGGGGAAAAAACACTTAATTTGTTAAGTAAAAGCATGATTTTCAAAAAATGCTTTCAAACGTTGTTATTTGCCTAGAGTGCAAAAAGTCAAACACCTGCTAACCTTGCAAGTTAGGTCGAACCAAATTGTTGAACTACGCAAAGCTAGACTTTTTTGCAAAATTAGTTACCTACTGTACCTAAAGCGATGGATTCAACAAGCCACCGCAGAATAACTGCAAGGCAACATCAAATTATTATGTTTTACAGAACATGGAGGACCACTAGAATTCAAAGCAAAGAAAATATGTGAATATATTAGGCATGATTAAAATATTAATAATCTTATTACAGGTGTAGTATTATGTATACAGTGTGTCCACGAATGGACTTAACTATACCTGTTAAAAAAGAATATTTTTATTATTTGAAGATAAGGTATTCCCCATAAAAAGTTTTGCTTTATCTTAAATAATTAAAGCTATCATAAAATTCGTAGTAGGATATACAGGGTGGTTCAGAATTTTAAAAATATTACTTTAAAAAATAAAAAAAAATAAAATCATATTTTTGAGACTACCTAATTAAAAGCGTAAAAAATTAATCAAAAGTATATATATATATTTTATTAATATTCGTTATGGTTTCTTTAAAAATGAAGGTTAATGTTACAACAAAAAAATAAAAAAGATCCCAAAGGGTAAAAATAATCTATTTTTTTTTAGTATAAAAGCGTCAAAAGAATTACAATATACAGGGAAATTAAAAATTGCCAAAATGTTATTTATGAAAAAACAAAATCGGTTATAAATATTTTAACTGGTTATTTAAAAAGCGTATGACAGTAATAAAACTTTTTACTTTTTGTTAAATAAATCTACTATTTATGTTACTACTTACATACACATTAACTTTACTTAATATTATATGCAAATTTACAAAATATTTTTCTCACGACCTTGGAAAAAAATTCTGTTTTTTAATCGTTAACCTTAAGATAAGGTCCTCACTTCATTTTAGTACACTACATAAGATGTAAAAAAAACCTTTTTTTCTACGCTTCTTTTACCTTTATTTAATGTTGTTTTATTGCCTACTTCACTTTCATAAAATATGTCTTTACGCAATATTACAGTAAACGCGACATCAACTGAACTAAAGGTCAAGGTACTTATGATTTCGCCAATATTTGTTTTACTTCATGTGTTGCTTTATTTAAAATTTTAGAGTTTGCGAAAAAATCAAGAAATTATTAAGACCTAATAGTAATAATGAACTTGAATGACTCAGAAATTAAAACAAAAACATACTGTTTTGGTATTACTTCTATAAAAAGTAAGTACATACAATATTCAAATCATTTTTAAATACATTATTAAAATGCATAGTTATAAAAAGAATAAATATGGTCTCTAAAATAAAAAAGGCCAGGATTTTTTGTTGCAATACTGGTATAGTGACCGTGCTAGACAAATAAAAATGTATAAAATGCTAATTTATGGAATTTTTATACGTTCTTTTAATTATAGAATCTGTCAAACTTCACCTTCGAAATTAAATCTATGTTAATTATTTTAAAAAAACTGTTTTGTATTATTTAAGCAGCGACCTGGATAGCGTAAAGAATTTCCTGAGTAACCATAAATAATTAAAAAAGTTCCACATAGTTATTTAAAAAATAGTATATACTTTTACTTTCCAAGCCCTATAAATTGCTAACTATTATGTATTTTGAAAAGTTCCTTAATTAATAAACCACCTATTAACAGCACCGCAATTTTTCAATTTTTAAAGTTGTTTTTATGGCTCTACTTATTTTATTTAATAATTATAGCTGTTTACTTGTTCATATATTAATAATTTTTTTGTTTAAGTTTAAAAATTATTAATAAATTTTGTTACTTTTAAAAATGCTGATATATTCAGTAAGAACGTAAGCCCGGTATACCCCTTTTTACAATATGAATCGTCTGGTATATTGTAATAAAATTTCAAAACGATAATATATGAGCAAGGTCCGTTTTTTGACATATTATTAACAACCTTTAATTTGTGACAGCTGGGCGCAATTCCAAAAGATTATTTAAATTTAATGGGTTATTAAGAGTTAATTTAAAGAGTTTTTTATTTTACATACCGTAAGCTTGTTACTTTTTAAATAAAAAGGAATAATATCGCCATTTATGTTATTACTTTTTGTTTAAGCACTGTTTACCTATTTAATATCATTTGTTCCTCTTCTCGTTCTACTGCTTTTTATATTGTGAATTTAAAATTGGTTAAATAATATTTGTTTAAATTTATATTTCCAGAAAATATAATCTATAAAAAAATCTTTAAAATAAGCCATTAGCTCTCACATTGATATTTAAGACGTCAAACTATGCAGACCTTGCTATATATACCAAACGATTTAAAAGTTGGTAGGGGGACGAACTTAAGGTGTTTATTCTATAAATAGCTGTATGATTATTAAAAAAATATATTTTTTCGATTTTGTTCTTTTAACATTTGTATGTATGAATCTAACAATTTAGAAACACTTTGTTAAATTGATATAAATAGTTAATGACTTTAATTTCCGTTAATATAAATTGTGGATAAACGACTTTATTACTTTGGCTAATGGGATTTTAAACGACATTGTAAATTAACAAATTTTTAGCAGACTCCCGTCCCACAAAGAATTCCGAGCGTGCAGTACATCTCCATGCTTTCATTTAAGCACATGCATTGATCTGCCTGGAGCAACCTTTACCTGCATTTGCCCGGAAAACAAAACAGGCCCGTCCTGTGAAAACGAAATTGTCCTAAAACAATACGAAACCCCGTCCTTTAGTGGAAGATCTTACGCCATACTTAAGACCATAGAGGCTTACAACAAACTTATTATAGAGTTGGAGTTTAAATCTTACACTTACGATGGGATACTGCTTTACAACGGGGAAAATGACAATGGGCTTGGGGATTTTGTATCTCTTTCCCTTGTTAATGGATTTGTTGAGTTCAAGTACAATTTGGGCCACGGGCCGGTTATTATGCGTTCTCTAGACAAAATCGAACTTGGCAAGTTTCACAGGGTTGTAGTTAAAAGATATAATAGAGACGGGCTGCTTAAATTAGATGATTCTGATGACGTGGAGGCTCAAGCCGCAGGCTCTACTAAAGCTTTGGATTTAAAGACTGATACGTTTGTTGGATATATACCTACAAATTACACACGGTAAGTTTTAATTTAATTACATAACTTTGGCTCTCTCTAGTTTTTTGTTTTTTTTTAGTGCTTTAATTTTGTAATTATTATAATATTTGATGATTATTGGTTATACATAGAAAAAAATATTTAAAATTTAACAAAAATGTATCTGGTATTTGTATTATGCTACAGTAAATAAAGACCTCTATGTAAAAAGAACCAAAACCAAAAAAAAAATAAAAGAAAATCATATAAAAGCCATAAGTAAACTATTAGGATATTTAAAAGAGGCAATAATAAAAATGCACTATTTTAGTGTGGACCACATTATATCAGGATCATTAAAAGGAAACACTATGAACATTAACAAGGTAGCACTTAGCCCCGTTCAGACTTAACGTTATGCGAACTGTTCCATTGACACTTAAAGAGGAAGCGACAGATTACTGAATTTTAAAAATACTACACTTAAAACCTTGTAAATGTATTCGTTCATCATTATATATTTAAAAAAAAAAATAGAATTTAGCTCCTTTCTACATTGTGGTCTTTAAATTTTGTAAATATTTTTTTAGTAAAATATTGTTAACTTTAGCTTAAGAGGCTCTATAATAAGTAGAAAATATTAAATTTACCAAAGATTCATAATTTAGTGCTTAAATATATGGTACCAGAATATTTCTCGTCAAACCCAAATTTCATTTTTTAGTAATAATATATACGTATTCAGTGTATCCACCTAAATTGTCTACATATAGAAAACTTTTTATTATTAATTTTACGAAAAAAAAATACGAAAACTTTTGCACGGTCTAAAGCCTAGAATTCAATTATCAGATTATATTGTTTTAGTGGTGTCAAGGTATCTTAAAAATAAAAATTGTGTTAAGAAGGTTAGCAGTGAGTACCGTTATTTTTGACAATATTAAAAGTTATTATAAAGAAAAGTTAATTAGAATCGCGTATGCAATGACAATGAAAATTTATATTTGTACACTAGTAAATACTAATTATAAAATTTAATATCTACACGAAGCTTAAGAACTGTTAAAACAGTGAAAAGCCACAGAAACGCTGGTTATTGCGTAAAAAAAAATAAAAAAGGTTTTTTGCTTGTATATTACCAATTTTGCATATCTGAAAGTGAAAAGTATTAGTAACACTAAAATATCACAAGACACAAATTATGAATGTTTAATAATGCTCCTTAATCTGCAAGTATACGATCCACAATGGGTAATGTTTGTCCTTATTTCTTAGGTTATGACAAGCTTTTTTATGAACGCTGTCGTAATAATAAATTTTCTTTAAACAATGACAAACAAGTAATATATTAACATAAAAATAAAATATCTTCTTATAAATAGGTTTTATAATTCCATAATACATTTCTTAAAGAGATTCATAAATGGATTTACTGAATAACGTAAATTTGACTTTTTACTCCAGGGTAATAATTTAACAAGACAGCGAAGGTGGTAATAGATTTTATTGATTAAAGAAATGTATTAACTGTCGAATCCCAAAGGAAATAAGGTCGACCCCTAAAGAGCCTTTGTCTAAAAGAATCATAAAAGATGCAAGGTTTGACCCAAAGCTAGTTGTGTAAAGTCCTTATACTTTCTAAAAACTTGTTAGGACCATTTTGACTTAGACAAATAAATAAATAAAATGGGTTGTATGGAAGAAAAGGATAGTTTAATTAGGAGAAAATTTTAGTATTATCAGTATTTATACCTTGGTTAAGGGTGAAAAAATTATGTATATATTTTGACTCCTTATTTTCATAAAATAAATTCAAGCAGAATAACAAAGTTAATGGTATTCTGCCAGATATACGAAAAATAGTATACAATACATGTATTTATAAAAATTTAATTTTTAATAAAATATTTTTGGTGCGTAACTTGTTGACCCTTGATAATAGTGTTTGGTCCAACTTTTTTCTGGAAAATTAACAGATTTATTTGTTTTTCTATTTAGAGTATTTTACAATAAAATAAAATTATAATTTCTAAACATCCAAATGCTTACTAATACCCGAAAGACTTACAAATTTTAATTTGTGCACAAATGTATCTTTTTAATTTAAAAAATCAGAAAGGACCATAAACGTTAAAAGAGGAAAAAAGCGCTTTAAAAAGATCTGATATGGGTTACAGGCTACACGGCTAAATTTAACCAAAATAATTAAAAGCGATTGACCTTATTTTCAGTATTTTTGAAAACGTTGGCACGGACAAGGGATTTGAGGGCTGTATAAAAAAGCTCAAGATTGGCAGGGAGGAAATTGAACTTCATATGTTTCGACATGATATGGTTTTAGAAACAAACGGAATTCATGACTGCGCTCAACATGCTTGTGAACATTCTCCGTGTCTTAATCACGGTAAATGTGTTCATATGGATAATTTGTTTCGTTGTGAATGTTTGCCACAATTTTCTGGAAAATTCTGTGAAAAAATTGTCGATCCTTGTATGTCTAACCCCTGTGCATTTGGTGCCAAATGCAAAGCCTATGATCAAGAGAACTTCATTTGTCACTGTAGACCGGGAAGGGTAGGAAAACGGTGTGAAATTGGTAAGTGGTTAAATTACATTATTTTTTTAATAATTTATTTACTACCTTAGTAAAACATAAATAGTCTAATGCTTTTGGATAATTATTTTTAGTTTGCTTTTAATAAATAAAATATGATGTCTTAGGCACTACAAAGAAAGTTACCATGTGTAACTAGAGGCATTTAAATTCCTTAATTATTATTATTGACTTTATTTTTTTTATAAATGTAAATAACATTATGTTTATTTTTATAAGTTATTGAAAACATAATATAAAGTTTGGGGAAGTATTTTGTTGATTAAGGTATGGTTTTAAATTTTATCTTCGAGTTTAAAGAATTTAAACAAATAATAGTTTTAAAATTAAAAGTCATTACTATTGTTTCTATTATTAATAATGTTT
Source organism: Listronotus bonariensis (assembly GCA_014170235.1). Lineage (NCBI taxonomy): Eukaryota > Metazoa > Arthropoda > Insecta > Coleoptera > Curculionidae > Listronotus > Listronotus bonariensis. The sequence goes on along the minus strand of JACEGR010000173.1, from coordinate 139,978 downwards.
GTTATAATCCATATGACAAAACAAAAACATCACGAAATAAATGAAAAAACTTTAAAAAGAACATCTTATCTAACAAAACTATTTTGGTAAATCGATATTCTTGTTCCTTGCCATACGCATATAATCCGATACCTCATAAAAATTTAAAGCATTTGCTAACAAAAATCCTCTGATGTTTCCCCAAAGGCGCTGTAAAACGACTGTTTAGAAAAATGAACCACATTTACACAAAGAATTTGATTGCAGAGTATAAGAATGATAAACTGATGATTCCGGAGTTCAATGGACGTAGTTTTATTCGATTTCCTCAGATGGAAGGCATCGAGAAGACATTTTCAATTGAAGTTTCCTTTATGCCTAAAGCGCCTAATGGTCTAATTTTGTACAGCGGCCAAATGAAAAATGGCCTTAGCAATTTTATTTCCTTAAATCTCGCCCACGGCTATTTGCAATTCCGATTTAGCTTGGGTGGAGGGACCGTCGATCTAATGTAAGTACTTTAAAACCTTTTAATATAAAAAACCTCCTAAATTTTACGAAGAATTAAGTGCTTTGAAAATATTGCTTGCTTACTTTTTCATTAAGTATTCGGACTCATTATTGTATAGAAAAAAATGTTTGTTAACTATGAAGAAAATAATAGCTTAAAAAAATTATGTAAGCACACTAAAATAGGTTTTTGTACTAGGTTAGAAATTCATTTAATACAGCTAACATTTAATGCTAGCTACGTATATCTGGAATGTAGATAATTTCCTAATGCGTAATACCCACAATTTTTTAATGCATCTAAGAATTGCAAAGTTTACGGCATTATTACATAGTCTAAATAACTTTATTTAGTGTGCATTTTTCCTTAAAACAAATAATCTAAAAATAGACCCGTATTACCAGGCATATATGCTTTTAAGTATATTTTATCAGTGTAGTTTAGTAGGCAAAAGATTGATGGACAGACTCAAAACTTTTGCCGTTTTGAGATAAAACAGACGTAGAATTCCCAGGCCTTTGCGGTACTTTATTACAGAACGTAGGCCCGAAATTGTCAGTCTAATACTAGTGTCGTGTGTACTTAACATATACATCAAAACAAAGTTAGTAACCCAGAGAGTTTAACTCCCACAGGAATGTTCGCTTTTTTGGGGTCATAAAGTAAATATACTATGTGATTTTTGACATTTACTTAAAGTTTATGTACACAACCTTGGCCTAAAATATTAAAATATAAGAAAACAAACAAATTTTTAGGCACATTAGAATTTCCAATTTTTTTATGTTGTTAAAGTAATTTCTAATAATATTTTTGTTTTAAATAGAATAAAATATGGTTTCATTATACGTACTTGTCCAACGAAGTACAATATTTCTGATGTTTAACAAGATACGACACCTATTTCTTTTTCAAACGTGCATGTCCTAAAAATATTTTGGAATATACAAAGTGTTTTATTTAAAAAGAAATTAAATTTAAATATTTTAAAAATTTAGATGTTGGCCTGTATGAGATGAAGTAATTTTTAGGGATTTTTTTTTGTTATTTTTAGTATTTTGAAACACTTTTTAATGATAGGTATACTCTGTATACAACAAAATATTTTAGGATATGCACGTTTAAAAACTCTAAACCTTTAAAAAAAAATCTTTTTATATTTTATTAAACAACAGAAATATGGACTTTCTCGGGAAAATTTGCCCCTTAAAAAATGTCCCATAAATCTTTTATTTATTCTTAAAAATTCTGTAAAAATTTTAGACATTTTTTAAAACCTTTTGATTATGCCTTTTCTTAAATCAAAATTTAAAACATTCCTAATACAGTGAGTCTACGTAAGTTGGCGTCATTTGGAAAACTTTTTACTATTGATTCTCCAAAAAAAGTTATCCTCTATAAAAAGTTCTGCATAGTCCAAAACCTAAAATACCATCATCAGATATCCAGTTGTGTCAGTTATCTACGAGGTTTGGCTAAGAATGTAATTTTTCCTCAAGAGTATAGTACCTGTATTTTTGCTGATATCACAAATTGTTATAAAAAAAAGATGTTAAGAATTAAAAATTCCTTTAAATGTGCAATTTTGTACAAAACCAAAAAAAAACTTTTTGAATTTTTTTTTGCGAAAATCGAGAAAAATTTAATTTTGTGCATTGGTGCACTATACATTCTTCTTGTTTTTTAACACCTAATTTAAATAGTTTATTTTAAAGTCTCCTATGACATTTATAATTATTATATAATGTATTGCACCAATGCAAAAATACAGGTACTTTACTCTTAAGCAAAAATTACATTTTTGGCCAGATCTCAGAAGACTAATACAATTTAATATCTGATGGTTGCTTCTTGGTTTTGGATCATGCAAACTTTTTGTAAAGAATAACTTTTTCCTAAAACCAGTGATAAAAAGTTTTCCATAAGACGCCAACTTACGTAGACACACTGTATATTTTTAGTGTAATAGAATTCACGGAGAACACCTAATATAATAAACATGCTTCTGGTTTAGGTCTCAAGATCCCATCGCCATTCGCAGATGGCACAAGGCCCGCATATCACGCCAAGGAAAGGAGGGTATTTTACAAGTTGACAATTCAAGCACAGTTTTTGGCCACACCGATGCCCCCATTAGAGACTTTGTCCTCGAGTCGCCGCTCTTCGTTGGATATTTCCCGTAATAATCATAAAAAACGAAAACGGCCATTTTCTAACAGACACGTATTTTTGTACAGATAAGCTTAGTTGCTTACATCAAAAAAATTATTTTTTTAAAGATGTTGAATAAACTTTTAAACATCCACAATCTAATTAGCTATTTTATATGTCATTAAATGTCGAAAACATATCCTTAACAGAAAAAAAATACTTTTATATTTTATAAAAAACTTACTTTATATATGTATTTTCTACATGTATGTATAAATATTTACAAAAAAATACATTACTTTTCTTAAATAGCCTTCAATGAATAAATAAACCTTTAACCAAAAAAAAAAAACATTTTCAGTTATTCAAAGGGGAAATTCAAGGAGGAGAAAACACTTGAAACGGGACTTTTTAACTGTCCTTGCAGGACTAAAATGTGGAAAAATTCTTTTATATTTTGAGATACGGCATTCTGCTTTGTCCATTTAGTGAGACCGCATGAAATATAAAGCAGTCTGAAATGTACGACTTTTCGAACAATATAAGCTCTAAATGGATTACATTTTTTTCTCTTACATATACTAGATTAGAATTTATAGTAACATTTAGGTTATTTAGAAAGCTTTCTGTATCCCTTAAATATGTTTTAAATAGTATTTACTTAAGTAAACTAAAAATAGTTCTAATTGCTTTATTTAACTTGCATCTACAAAAATGTTTTAAAAACTTTATTACATGCGCCAATCAACTTTTTTTGTACCTGTTTTAAAATTTTCATATTTTTAAGAACTTTTTCTTGTAACATTTATTTTTTTTTAGTAATAGGTTATTACTTTATTACTTTTAATCCGCAATAAGCAGAGCACTTTAAACCGTTTCAACAATAAAACCACAAAATTCACATTAGGTACATCTCATGTACACAAAATTTAAACCCAAAACAGCCAAGATCAAAAATTTCAAACTGAAGAATTTTAAAAAACACAGCATATTATTTCTTAATAAGTAGTATACCCTTAGATTAATTTTTAAAACTACAGTTATTTAAATAATAGCGTTTATTAGTAATATAAAGTTATAGATACTATTGTTGCATGGGGACCAAGAGTAAACCTATAATACACATCATTTTAAATCACTTAAAGAACTTATAAAAAAGCCATAAATTAAAAAAAAAAACAATTATTAAAAGTTAAGGATTTGTTTTATTTCAAATTAATTAAAAAGTGAAATTCAAACACTTGAATTTCTATAAATTTTCTGTTTTTTACCAGAGACAGAGTGATTTCGTGCTGGTACAAATAAAAGTTGATTGTCCTAAATATACAATTTTGTAATCACCGTTTTCACTTTCTTACCTAAAAGGCTTGTCTGCTATATATTTAATAAAGATATTTCGCGCATTACCTTAAAAAGTTTTTATGGATACTAAAAATGCTTTACTTTAAAATTCTTTGTGAAATCCTAAGTACATGCAAGCATTAAATCCTTTATCATTTTAAAAATAAAATACATCCCTTATAATCGTATTCTAGAATTCATCAATCAATTCAAGAGATAAAATTTTGTTTGAAGCTTAATGTTTAATTATTATAAACTCGTCAAAATTTAGATTGTTTGATATACACATTAAATACAGAGTGTTTTCTAACTAAGGTACAAAAGTTTAAGGGAAATTTCCTGGGTTATAAAAAAAAGTTTTCAGAGACACAACACCCTGTATCTCAAAAGTTAAGACGTTTAGGACATATGTTCATAGAAACTTTTTTCCTAAAATAAGCTAAGAAATCGTACCCTGAATTTTTAGCCATCAATGAAATTACACCCTGTATTTCCTTACATTTCATTTAAGAATAATATTGTCTGTTAGAAAATAGGTCCAAGGCTAAAATAGGACAAACGATTTACCATTTGTGTCGATTTCAGCGAAAGAGAAGACGAAAACAACAATCTGTTCTCCCTGCCGGAATCGAATAAGGGGTTTCGAGGAATCATTCAAGGACTCACCGTAAATGGAAATCTGTTGCCGATAACAAACATATTACCGGACTGCTCATACAATCCCTCCAACAATAGTTGCGCTTCGAACGTGGGATTCTATGAGGGATTACCCTGTCCATTACATAAAAATCCATGTTTAAATAATGGTGTCTGTCTTCCAGACTTAAACCATTTCACTTGCCAATGCCCGTCCAAGTTTAAAGGAGAACGATGTGAAATCGGTAAAAGATTAATTTTTATTAATAACAAAAAAATATATTTTCTAGATTTTTGGACAATAACCTAGAATACATAATTTCTTTAGAAATGACATACAATAAAAAATGTTATTGTATTTTTTTATTTTTTTATTTATTCGTCTGGTTTAATTTTAGATAACCAAATATATTTTAAACAAAGCAACACAGTGTATTAACTAATTAAGGGTAACATGGAAAACCACAGATTTCTAATTACTAAATATAGGGATTTAATTAAACGATTTAATTAACCAGTCCTAAGTTTTAAATTTAATAATTTAAAAGATATTTGATAACAAAATTTTAAAAAAATAGTTCGATAATTTTTAAGACGTTTTTAATATTGCAGCAACACACACAGCAAGTATTTATTTAGAGGTCTTTCAACATAAATTATTTAAATTCAATGTTAATTTTTATGTGTTAAGTATGGAGCATTAAATTTAAACAAAATAATATTTTGGCTTTTCTTTAAAAATGCATATGTAATTTTTAATAAATCTTTTAGGAAAATTAAACTTTTTATTAATTACGGAGAGATATTTTGTTCTTGCAATATTAAAATAAATATTAAAAGATAACTTAAAAAAATATATAAATTTTTAAAGTTAGAATATTATTTTCTTATAACCTAAATAAAAAACTAAAAATTAAACTTAGTGAGAGACGAATGCAACCCCTAAAATTTTGCTAAAACATAGGTTTAAGGGCTTCCGGTTAAAATTATTTTATGATTGTCTAATCATAAAATAAGTTTTTAACAAGGTTGCCAGACGTTAATTGATCTCTTAAAGACGCGCCTCAAAAATATGGATTTTATAAAATTTAATTTAAAATAAAAACGGTTTTTGAAAATATACATGGTTATATGTAAAAATATAATAATTGTTCTATTTATTATGCCTTTTTACAAATAGTGTAGTCTAAAAATGTTATTCATGTGTTTCCTAAAATCAACTTTTTAACTATTTATTTCATTTGCCTTATTTGATATTTTGTTTGCCAAAATGCCTAATTTAAAATTTGTTAATAAAATATTAGTCACAAATATAAACAGCAAATATTTATGTTATTATACATTTTATAATACCAACACATTTATCATATTTTGTACCTTGTTAGTATAAAATTTAACAATTAAATTATTCTTTTTATCCCAGAAGAATCATATTACTAGGGTCGTTTAAACAGGATAAATTTAATTTCAGCATAAATAGGGATTATTTACCATGAACTCGTATATACATACGTACTTTACAATTTGCTGAAATTTATGTTTTAATTAATATGGTTAGTTTAACATGATTGTTGTTCCAAAATGTTTTTAGCAGTGAGAATACAAATTTCGTAATATTGTGCCAATTTTTTTCTAAATACTTATTCCGATTTTATAGTTTAGGATGATTTAAATATACTATCGAAATTATATGTACAGTGTGTCCCAGGATAGGTGTAACAAGAGAACAATGGGACAAATGGACCGAAAATTTTGGAATTTTTAAACGTCCTTTTGAGAAAACTGGTCGCATGGTCCAAAACTGATAAATACAAATTTTTTCTTAAATTGGTATTATACAGGGCAGGAGTTATAATTAAAAATTGAAAAGTAAAGCAGGTACCTTTATTTTTAAAAATATGACAACCATTTCTTAAGTTAATGTTAAAAAATTATTTTAAAAAAATATTTTTGTCAATTTTTTACATTATGCATTAACAGTTTTAAAAATAATTGGCTAAAAGCATCAAATTTTTAAAAAAATATTAGTTTGTGACCATGCGACCAGTTTTCCCAAAATTCAAAACTGTTTGGTCCATTTGTCCTTTTTAACACCCATCCTAGGGCACACTGTGTAAAAATGTCAATTTAACTATTGGTTCAAATTTTTAATTAGGAAAAAACTTTTTGCAGCGGCACGCCGTAATAAATATTATTAAATTATTGTATTTTAAAAGTAGGACATAAACATACCAAATATATATATATATACCAGATTTTATGGGCTTAGGAGTTGCGTATTTTTACATTTTTATAAATTTTTCATAGGGTCTGACTTATTAAAGATGGTACCTTTTTACATCAACACCCCTGTATATACATCTGCCTATTAAACTCCGGTAAAGTGTTTTTCGGAATGCAAATTAAACCAGAGCTCTCGCATATCTACTTAAAAATAGTTGTAAAAAGCATAGCACTAAAAAAGATACTGTAATTATTTATCCTCGAATACAAAACTGATCTTGGTCCAATTTCTTTTTTTAATCCGGTAGTAAGCCTAGTTTAATTCAAGAGCGTCAACTGTTAATTAAAAAGTAAGAAGTCCTATATATTCTAATATAGGTAGGTAGCAACCACAGCAAAACTTTTTGTCTTTGTGTCATTTATAAGGCGTCTAACAAAGGCAACTTTTAAATTTTCGTCGTGCTAAAAGTCTTAATTAATTAGCTTTTATTCGCAGCCGTGTCAGAGCTGGGACACAATTAATTATACGGTCGTTCCCCATCAATAACTAACTTATTAAAGGCTCGCCCCTTTCGTTTTAGAACTCGCCTAAAGAATAACTTATATTACTTCGAACTGCCTGGATCGCTTTCCGTGACTTTAGTTTTGCGAGAAAAAGAACGTAAAAATAATTTCCTTGTGAACAGCGCTAATATGTTTTTCTCTTTAGAATTTATAAATATATAACTTTTGTACAGAACCAAAGAGACATTTTTTTAAATTACATGACCATATTTACCTTTAAAGGTTTTTAGCACAAAAAAAACACAAGAACTTTTTTAAATCGTGCACGATAGCTGTTTAACTTGGGAATTTGGTCAACATTGTTTAAGTACTGAAATATGTATATGTATGTATACTTAATTTTACCACACATTTTAGACAATGCGATATTGCCAACACCGACGTTATACAAATAACTACTACCTGTTTATATTCCCCTTTAGTGTCTAGCTAATAGCATTACGAAACCTTCTGGTTAACAGATTAACCTAGGCTCCAAACCACATCTAACGATACACGCTGTTTACTAGTTCAATTTTTAAGCCCCCTTGGTTAGATTTGCTTTACCCCCCACCATTTCTGACGCCGCAATTAATTTTGTGGTGATAATTATTTTAAAGAGCAAGAAAAAAGCCCTTAATCCCAAACGTGGCGGCACTGCATCACAGTCATAATATTTGCACAGACCCGCCCACTTCCATGGTGAGATTAGGTGAAAAGTCGACTCTCCCCCTCCCTCACGTAATTTATGGATGTCCCCTAATTGCTCCTGGCGTCTTCTAACTTTACTGATCTACCGGAAGGCAGTGTTTCCAAGCGTTAAACGATAGAGTGTTTTCAAAAGTTTGAAAACGCTTTAATATCTCGAAGAACTCCACACAAAACAGGACAAAATTTGGTACTCCAGGGTAAAACCATACTCTTAATTCAGTGTTCTGACATAAATTAAATACCTGGATAAAATAAACAATAATACTCATTTTTACCAAAATTTAGAAGAATTACAAAAATAATAAACAGAAAAACCCTACACTTAATGTTTACTTTCATTTAAATGTAGCATTTTCATATTTAAAAACCGGGTATTCCTTGTTTCAAAAGTGACGAGGCGCCAGTTTTAAAGTAGCCAGGTGTAAACGGTAGGTAATACTCTACGAACTTTGTTGCCAGACTAAAGATCTGGCAACATCGCCGATATCAACACTGAATTCAGAGTATTATTTTACCCTTGGGTACCGAAAAATCGTCCAGTTAGCTTCAAAATTTTCTGAGTTATTTAAGCGTGTCCAAACTTTTGGACACCTCTATACCACGACTCGTATATCTCCCGGCCCCTAGATTTAAACCCTGGTCAGATCGTTGGCTAGGCGCTAGGCAGGGCACTAGCCACTCTAGCACCAAGAGATAATTTAATAGAATTAGTTCCAAAATAAAATATACAGGGTGTCCCAACTCTGTTTATACTCGAAATATCTTCGCCCCTGTACATAATACAAAAGAAACCCAAAATAAAAATATTTATTTGGATACACTTACGTTATTAACACTTAATATCAATTCCTGCATCAAAAATATATACTAAATTTTTCTTAGTTTAAATAATATCATTACTATTTTTAAATTATATTAAATCAAGCCAGTCTAAAGTAAAAATAAATATCGCGTAATTTTTATCTTAGATCTTTTTATAACTTTTTATTTGTCCGAATAAAAACACCCCACAACATTTTTAATAAAATGCTTTATAAATATGACTATAATAAATTACTTTGTTTTCTTAATAAAAAATTAATGTTATATGTTAAACAGTTGTAGATAATCTAAAAATAAAGCAACCCCTGAAGCGCAGAAATGTATAGCGCTGTTTTTAAAATACCACTTAAATGGTTTATAAATAACTGGATTGTATAAATAGATAATTAAAGAAAATAAATATATATATATATATATATATATATATATATATATATATATATATATATATATATACTTATATATACATACTATATACTATATATATATATATATATATAATAAACGCGCTAGGGAATTTTTTTATAGAGAACGTGTTAATCGCAAGGGTTCCATTTATTATGCTATTTCATTTATGTTTGTATTATGTTTTTATCATTTATAATATTTGTTTTTTGTATATACCGGGTGTTTCTCACAGGTGGTTTTTTCCTTTAACTTTTTTACCTTTTAGATAAAAAATGAAGTTTGGTATATCGTTATTTGACATAATTGTGGATTAATTGATCTATTCACTTGTTTTTGTTACTTCCAGGTTTAACCGGAAATTACTACTACTTTTAAATTTCAAATGGCATTACCGGTATATTTTACCTTATTTCAATGAAATATGACATTCTGAATACAATGAAACCTCACATATCATTTTTGATATTTCTGCTGTCAAAAATTAATTTTTTAAAATTCCAATCTAGTCCAATCATAATCAGGCTAAAACGATTTAATTTAAGTCAAGTAGCTAGCCATAAAAAATAGATTTAATTAACTTTTATTTTTACCACTCCTTAGGGTGAAGTCAAAGTTTGCAAAATCCTGACTCATTAGCACATCCTAAAAAAGCATTTTTATGTCAAATAATTTAGTACCACATAGTCGATATTTTAAGTAACACTTCTTTGCAGAACACATAAATTTATAATACTTTTATAAATCGATATTAATATTTACTATAATGATTAGTTTAAAATTATTTTATTGCATGCTTCTTGGATACAAATCTTTCCCGAAATACCGTATATGTGGTATTAAATTATTTGGAATAAAATGCTCTTTTACAATATGATAACGAAAAAAGGAGTTATGACCATAAATAGGATTTTTGCACTCTTTGACTCCGCTTGAAGAAGTGGTAAGAAACAAAAGATGAATAAATTCATTTTTCATAGCTACTTGACATAAAATAAACCGTTTTAGCTTAATCATGACACTCTAGATTGGATTTAAAAAAATTGAGTGTCAGAAATGTTAAAAAAAAAAAAACGACATGTGATGTGTCATTGTAATCAGAATGTCACCAAAGACGCAGTGTTAAATAAAATAAAATATATACCAGATGGTAAGCACTAAAGTGTTATTAAATTTAAGAAATTCTTCTCAGACTACACACCCTTAATTTTAGGGGATACAATATTTCATTTCATGTAATATACCTTAGCAGAGCTACGCAGCAAATCCACTTTAGCACAATAACACCTTAACAGCTAAAGAAGCGCCTTTCCGGAACTTAAGAAAAATCCACATGCCCCAAAAAAAAACTATATATGAAAAAGCACTGGAAAATATACAGGGTGTTACAAAACCAATGCAAAAATTTTGAAAGGTAATTCCTTGGTACAAAATAAAGGGTTGTTTTCTTTATAAACTTGGGGTCAAAAGTCAACCATTAGGGAGATATCGCAAATAAAAATATATAATGTCTATTTTTTTAACAAAAAGAGTATAGTGTTTAAACTACCAAGTTGTGTTAAATTAAAAAATATATAAGAATTGCTTTAGTAGGTGACAGCAAATAAATACACTTTTTGTATAAAATAAATTTTTCCCTCCTGAACACGTTATGATTTGTATTTTATTTTTTTATTGGAAATTGGTAAGTTAAATGAAAAAAAACAGGGGGCTAAATCAGGCTATTTTAATTTATATTTTTCAACGTCATTGCGTCAAGTCTCTGTATATATATATATATATATATATATATATATATATATATATATATATATATATATATATATATATATATATATATATATATACATATATATACACCGAGATAAAAATAAAAACGTTATTTATTCGCCATTTATGTACCGCAATATCTCCCTAATGGTTGACTTTTAACCCCAAGTTTAAAAAGCAAACTACCCTTGATTTTGAACGAGGAATCACCTCCCAAAATTTCTCGCATTTGTTTACAAACACACCTGTATATCTATTGTGTAGAATCACCCTTTAAATATACGAACGAAATATTCGTAAATACCGTGCTATTTTTTATTTTACAATTTATATTATCGTTTAAAAAATGAATCCAAAAAATTATTTAAATATTCACCATGCAGAAAAGTCTTCAATGAACAGAAAATTTTGTTACACATGAGAATTTTTTATTTTTAAATAATCGCTTCGTTGCACTAAATGTGTTTTTTTTCAGAGGAACATGGGCCCATCAAATTTACAGGAAATACACATTTACAGTATAAATTAAGAGGATTTAAAAGGTAATCATTTGTTTATTTTGTTTTTATAAAATTAATTAACGCATCCTTGAGCACTATTTTCAAATAAAGTTTAGCTGAACAAACAGATTGAGGCTTATTTAAACCGTTTTATAAAGATACAGAGGGATTTTTTAAATGTATCTATTTTTTAAGGTGGCAGACAATGTTATGGTTTTATTAAAAAACAACCTTTAACTTTCATTACCTCTATTTGTTAATATAATATACCGGGTGACAACGAAATTACTATCCAGAAATTTATTTTCTTTAGTGCAACCGTATAGTTTTCAAATTTAGGGAGGTTATATCATATCACCGGATGCCAATTTTAGATATAATAGCATCTGTGTAATACTTCCGGTTTAACCGGAAGTGATATAAACTTTAATAGTTAAAATGGAACACCCTGTATATTTTTTAGGATTTAAATTCTACAGGTCATTTCTGATATAAAACCTTTCATATGTCCATAACCTAACTTTTTGGTTTTGGAGAAAATGGCGTTTGAAAATGTCTAAAGGACAGCACAATATGCAGTTTTATGGAAAAACAAATGATTATAACAAAAATTTAAAATGCTAAAATAGTTCTTTTAAAAGACTCTGCCTTTGGAGACCACTATAAAATTACTTCCTGTTTAACCGGAAGTGCTGTAAAATTTGAACTTTCAAGTATGATGGCCCTGGTACATTTTAATAGAACACCCTATATATCCATGAACCTGTTTTCTCTAAAACTTAAAAAAGATAGGTTATGGGTATATTATAGGTTTTATATCAGGAATAGCTTAAAGAATTGAAATCTTAAAAATATATAGGGTGTTCCAATAAAATTAACAGGGTTATCATACTTGAAAGTAATTTACAGCACTTCCGGCTAAACCGGAAGTAGTATTATAATGGTCTCTTAAGGTAGAGTCTTTTAAAGAAACTATTTTAAGCGGTTTTAAATTTTTGTTATGTTCATTTGTTTTCCCATAAAAACAGCATAATGTGCTGTCGTTTGGACATTTTCAAACGCCATTTTCTCCAAAACCAAAAGTTAGGTTATGAATATATAAAGGTTTTATATCAGGAATGACCTGTAGAATTCATATCCTAAAAAATATACAGGGTGTTCCATTTAAAATATCAAAGCTTATATTACTTCCAGTTAAACCGAAGTAATACACAGATGATATTATATCTTAAATTGGCATCTAGTGATACAACATAACGTCCCTAACTTTGAAAACTATACTGAAGAAAATAAGTTGCTGGATAGTAATTTCATTGTCACCCGGTATACGGTTGAAGATATACACTTTCAGCAAAACAGAATCGTGATCAGGCAATGCGTATAAAGGAGACGGCCTAACGAGAATACCAGCATGTAAACATTTCGGATAGGATGACTAATCGTGCTTGCTTTGTTGTTGCTTTACTGGCCAATATACCTTTGAATTTAGCTGATACAGTGTACCAACCGAAACGACGTGTATTAATCAACAAATAAAGGCAATGAAAGTCCAAGATTGTAATATTTTGAGTGCCTATTTTTCTTTAGCAGCTTTTTTAATCACATATCATAGCGTTTTAAAATAACGCGTATGTGCTTTGAATATGCAAAGTTTTCTTTCTATTATAGAACAAAGCTTTTAAGGCATTGGTTAACTGAGGGATCTTGTGGCTTGACTCAAATTTATATCGGTTGCCGACGTTTTGCCATCGATTTCATGAGTCACCGTTAGAGATCTCTACTCTGCGAGATTGGCACACTGAATTTTTATAATTTAAACCCAAAACCAAGATTCCTATGTTTTTCCAATTATAACTTTAACTTTAGCATTAAAACAGCGCAACATAACACAATTTAAGCGTAAACTTATGCCATATGCAAACCAAGTGTATAAATCACTCTATTTCATTAAAGCTTTGACACAACGTCATCCTGTACACTTAAGCAGAGACAACAATGAGACGAGCAACTAAATTTAAATAAATTATCCAAGAGAAAGATAGCTGCTGGGCCTTCCTTGTCTGTCTTCAAGGAATGTAAACGCAGATGGCGCGTGAGTCGACTTTATCATTTGCCCGCCAAATTCAAATTATATACATGTGCTATTTTTGCCCTTAATGTTAGGTACTTGTTTTTTGTTTCCTATTAATATAAAATATTGGGGTTTAGTTCAATAATTACACACACCTAATTGAAAATGTCACTTATTTGGTTTTTATAAAGATTTTCTTACAGATAACCATGTCAATATTACCTTAAATTATCTGTTGAAAAGCACAAATTTAATATATACTCTGTGGTCACTAATAAAAGTCAATATTCAAAGTCCAATTAAAGGTAAAAAAACACAAAACACACAATAAATCACAGAAAATGTAAACAAACTGTCCAAACAAATCGGCCAATGAAAAATATCAAACACAAATATCGAATAACATTTCGGCGTGACTGCCGTGGCAACGTTGTCAAGTTAAAAATATTCGATTCATGGTGTATTTTCTTTCTCTTAATTAGATGCGAGCCAAAAAAGGACATTAAAGTTTACATGCAGAAATTGTAAACAACTTGGCAACCAGGGCAAAGCGATGATTGCTCCATCTACGATAGCCTGCCATGATGAAAGACAAAGACATATTTATTGGAACTTGGCGTTAAACCAGAAAGAGATAAATACAATGGACAAATTGTTAGGATCAGTTACTCGTCTCATTGTTGTCTCTGACTTAAGTTAATTTAAGGAGTGTCTTTTCAAAAGGAGATACATTTAATTTTAATTTTTTGTTTCAAACGTCTTGCGAATTCTTATTATTCATACTGAAATGCACAAATGCTTCACCATAAAACGGTATATAAAAAGAGAAATAAAACTAAATTAAATATAAATACCAGGAAAGAAAAGACACTCCTTATTTGCTATTACGACTAGTAACTAACAAATTTTGTTTCTAACACAGCCATAACCTTACTGACCTCGCAAATCAAGTAGTAGTCCAATTGAAACGAAAAAGAAAAGAAACTGACAATAACGATTACGAAGGAGATGAGGAAGTGTAAGTCTCAGTAACCAACTAACTTTACTAATAATTATAACTATGGTTTGAGTAGATAATTTATAGGAACTAATTAGGGTGATAGGGCGGAATGATAAAGTGTTAAATTTCATTAGATGCTAATTAGGACCTTTGGTTTTAATGACTGTATGTACCAGGAGCTATCGCCATAAAAAAAAGAGAAAATTGACAATAAAAATTTAGAATTTTAAATTTGTGTTTTACAGAAGTAAATAAAAATAGCTAAGGAATGGTCATTGGATCTAAACTTTTTTTTTGTTTTAAAAAAAAATCTTATTGAGCACATGGTTCTTTGAGAGGCAAACAATGAGATTTAACGTGTTTTTGGATCAAAGTAAATGTTCAGAATTTTTAACAGCATTTTGTACAGACCTTTTGGACACAACCAAGTGGCCTAGATAAAGCGTGAAGGAATGCAATGGAAAAATTTTGTATTGAATAAGATATTTAATCTCAAAACTGTTTGTTCGTAGCGACATTTATCAAGTATACCTTTTGTAAAAAAATATGAGAGAATAAAAATTCTTTATTAAAATTAAAAATATACAGAGGCAACAAAAAAGTTATGACACTTTAAACATAAGCAAAGGACTGCTGGTGGTTCTCTGTACATTTTACGACAAAAACATAAGCATATTTCGATTCCCCATCCTAAAAAACTTTCAATACTAAAATTTGTAAAAAAACTTATAATAAATAAAATATTTAAAAATAACCAAAATAAAATAAAAACTTTTACAGCCTGTATCTTACAAATGTTCAGCTTTTCAACTAAAGCAAATTAGATACGTTATATCGTTGTATTTTGGTATAACGAATTTGTGGTCCTTTTGTACCGACCTTTTAGAGACACCCTGTATAAAAAAATGTTTTTTGCGCTGTCATAGGAATTTTAAAGTATTTATGTAGCAGAAAGTATTTCGTCTTAAAAAGAGGGTGTGATGAATGCCGCTGAATTTTCATTATTAGTGTTCCTCATCAATTTTAGCGCAAAATAAAAGAAATTTTTAAATAATCAAATCTCTAAGAAATATTAAATTTCTTACCACATAAAGCCGCAGTTAGTAGCTACAAACAAAATTACCAAAAATAAAATATAATAAAAGTTGGACTGCATTATGGCACATGCTTCTTTTATTTTAGTTTTATGTCCCAACGGAAGCCTTTACGGTTAGTCTAGTGACGAAGATAGTATTTTGCTAAAATTAATAAAGTTTAGGTTTTAAACGTTAATTTTATAGTGTGTTAGAGATGGATCTGAATACTAAAAATTGCGGTATTTAAATACGAATACAAATACCTTGGAAAATAGTTTTTGAATACTGAATATTCGAATACCTAGAAAAAAAATCGAATTCTCAGTATTCATGAATACCAGGATTGGGTATTTATGAATATTTTAAAAAAATAGTTCTTCCATTGAAAAAATTACATCCTTGTTCTCAGTTTTTAAAATTTTAAACAGCAAAAAAGGATCTTGCCTAATATTTCTTACATTTTGAGTTACGGTACTGATATTCATCCTTTTGGTATTCGAATACTGACAATCCCGGTCTTCGAATACTGCTAATTCACATTTTGATATTTGAATACTGGGTTGCCGGTATTCAAATGCTTCATAATCCGGTATTCCGGATACTCAAAAGTTGTATTCGAATTCTATCTTTAAAAAACGGTATTCTGAATACTTAATTCCGAATACTGACCAAAAAACTATTCTACCAAATACCGAATACCAAACACACAGATGTATTTTGAATAATATACGAATACCAGCCCAATGTATTCTGATTACGATTCAGAGTACCGAGAATTCGAATACTACCCAGCTCATTTGCAGTGTATTATTAAAGTTCTCGCCAGTGAGAAGATCTCACGGCGTCATCTGTCTCACTTTCAATTATTCTCCCTTTTTGTTGCTCGTTCACGATGTAAACGACGCGTTTAGACAGCGATAGTTGAATTCCGTCTTTATTTGTATGACGCTTGTGGCATCTTTTGTAACTGGTTTTTAGTCTAGTAAACAACAATATTACTGAAATACTGTTTTACATTTAAAAAAATGTTTTTAGAAGAAAAGCGGAATGGGGTAATGATTACAAAATTGTAAATCTCAAACCTTTGTTGCTGATGGACTATTACTTTGGAGAAGTAAAACGAGAAGATTGGCAAAAGAGTATTTTGCCATTGCCATTCAAAATGGTGTACCTGAACCTTAGTTTTAACTCTCGGAAGAGATAAACGTCTTTTTGTCAATAAGGTATATTACATTTATTTAACATTACCAAAGACAATTGTAGTACTACAATGGCTTTTGACATTACTGTAGTTGTAAAAAATAATTTATTTGCTATTGGAGAAACATTTTTATTTTCGAGTTTATTATTTCCCTAATTTCTAAATTTACATTAATTGTTTTGTAAAATTATTATATACAGGGTGTAATTTAACTGATGGCTAAAAATACAGCGTATGATTCCTAAGCTTATTTTAGGAAGAAAAGTTTATATGAACATATGTCCTAAACGTCTTAACTTTTGAGATACAGAAAACCAAAAAATTTTAAAACACTTATTTTAGTGAAAACTGGTATACTAGATATAAACCTTATTTAAATAAATATTTATTATTTTTGGTTACATAATTGCTACTTGAAAATTAGAAAACCTAATTTTTAAAAGAAAAAAATCACGCAATGCTTCTTTTATGGTACTAAAAATATGCAATTAAGTGAATTTTTTTTCTCTTAAACTAAACAAGATACGAAAAAAATTAGGAGACATATAAAGCAGTATTATGTCTTAACCTTAAGAAAGCACAAAAATTTTACACAATCAGTGGCGTACCGTTTTTTGTTGGAAATATTCCTTTAGTTGCCTCTCGAGACGCCACTGGACTTATTAAATGTAATTAAGTTAGTGATAAATTACCCCCTTAATGTCATTAATAATATTGCCAAATTAAAACAAAATTGGGTAAAGAATAGTTAGAATATTTTAAAAAAATAGATTTTTCTTTGAAATTTTAACACTCTGTATCTCAAAAGTTAAGAGGTTTAGGACATATGTTTTTATGGAACATTTCTTCCCTAAAAAATAAGCTAAGGAATCATTTTTGGTCATCAATTAGAATTAAGCACCCTGTATAGTTATTGATTAAGATTTACTGTAACTTTTAAATTAAAATTTAAGTAAATAGTTTGAGAATTTTAAAAGCTGTTTTCGGGCACGTGAAGGTTTGCCAAACGATAATGATGCGTAATATTGTGAAATTCTAATGCATTTTTTAAAAACGTACCTTTTCCATAGGAAAACGTATTTTCAAAGTATTTAAAAATTGGCTTTTAAACTTTTCAACCCTAATGGGAAAATATACATTTTTGTT
This sequence comes from Listronotus bonariensis, assembly GCA_014170235.1. Classification (NCBI taxonomy): domain Eukaryota; kingdom Metazoa; phylum Arthropoda; class Insecta; order Coleoptera; family Curculionidae; genus Listronotus; species Listronotus bonariensis. Next base: position 121,892 of record JACEGR010000173.1, on the reverse strand, counting down.
TTATTTAATTCTGCAATATTTTAATTGTCAATTTTAAAGCCGGCAAAAAATTTACAAAATACATAAATTGTACATAAATAACGAGAATATTTTTACGCTCTAGTCTTTGCTCAGATACAACTGTTAAAATTATGAAAAAAGTTCATTTTAATATGGGTCCGAAAATGCATAGTTTTCTAGATATACAGGTTAGACTAGAATAATCGGGTTTTATTAATATAATAAATATCTCTTTATTTAATTTTAAATAAATTTAACAGTATTATTTTTAGCATCAAAGGCTGATTCAGCTTTTAACTTAATTAATTAATTTTATTTTTCAGTAGCGTCTCAAGCGGTATATAAGGGTATTTCTAAAAAAATATTTTACGCCACTGACTTTTAGGCAAACTTTATATATATATCATCACTTGATACGACAATGTATTAGGTAGAATTAATCAAGTTAGGTCTAACTATGCCTTTTGAATCATTGAATCAACAAACAATACTGCCGAATTTGAGTCAAAATCGGATCAGGAGTATAGATAATATAGATTTTAAAAAAAAACACCGTGTAATAACATGCAACTCTGGGCTCGGTTTGTTATTCTTTTTAATCTACATAATGATAAAGTATTAATTTAAGTTTAAAAAAATATATATAAAGCTTTCTTTATCACCACTTATTTGTTTTTCACGATAGCTAATTGTTTAATCTACCGGAAAAAGTAGTCAATAGCAGAAGTTCATATATTTTTGTAAAATTCCCAGGCCCAAAATATATACTGGGCCAAAAAACTTTACCCTCCGTCACAAAATTTTTAATATTATTAAAACTGACCAAAAAATGTAATCGTTATTTCATGATTGGTTATCAAGGTTAGTTTATATTTATAAGGTTGCGACATATCGTCAACTTTTAGGCGGTTCGAGGTCGGGGACGCAAGGAGAGGGCACTCCACGGAGAGAAGTTAGTAAGACTGGGTAAAATCAAAGCTGATGATCAATCCAGTGGCGTCTAGAATTTGCGCATTTTATTTTGCCTTGTTTTGGAAGTAATATTTGTTAAAGATGTAATTCCAAATGTTTTTATTTGAAGTAAAATAATTTACAACTTTATAATAATTAAAAACTGTTGTGTAAATGATTGTTCTACTAATACAATAAACTGTATATCTCCGGCACTGAACAACATGGCCGAAAAATGGGAGATGTGACGTCATAACACGTCAAAGCAATATGGCCGAATGTCGTGACCCTATATATGAACCGACTTTGATTAGTTATATCTTTTGGAATTCAAAGTCTTAGAATTTTATGTCGTCATATAATATTTTTGTAACATTTATGCAATATACCTAACTAAAGGTGGCGGAGGACAGAGTTGTTGATTTCTATAAAATACCTTTCTGTCACGCTGATTTGCAACTCTGTCTACGTAATTTTCCACCAAAATATGATTTTAATATTTTTCAAACGTGCACAGCCGTTATGTCTTTAGTACATTGCAGTTTGAAATACAAATAAGAAAGTAATATTGGTAATTACTCTTAGAATTTTCATTTTTAACTGATGAAAACAAGGAGACATGCTTATGTAGGTTAAAGAAGAACAACCCGCCCATGTTAATGTGAACTTTTTTTCAGATTTACTAATGTAGAATCAGCCTCTAAATGTTTTAACATTATTTTATAACGCCCTGTATATGAGATCGATGTAGATTAATTTACTGAGGTACTATTATGTCCTATATTTTTAATGAACTAGAGAGAAATTATTTATTTATTTCTTAGGGGTACAAAACGAGATTGATGACGGCCATTGGCACGCGATTCACGCGTAAAAGGAAAAAACGAATTGGAATGATATCAGTGGACGGAGAACGAGTTGTCAGGGAGGCAGATCTGAGTGCCGGCTCCAAGACCACTTCGGACAACCTCAAAGTTATGGATCGGTAAGTTTAGTTTTTCTTTCATTTAAGTCTAAGCTATCACCACTGGCGTAAATATCTCAATTCCTGGGGGTTGGTAATGCAATACAATACGAACTCTATTTCACAGTCTTATTTGTAATGACCCTTACAAGTTTTTAACCTTCCTGGAGGAGGTACCACCCCCCTTATCTACGCCTGTGGCTACCACCCCCAAATAAAATTTTTATATTTCAAGATCCAAAATGTCTACTTACTTACAGAGTGTCCACGGATGGATTATATATATATATATATATATATATATATATATATATATATATATATATATATATATATATATATATATATCTATAAACTTTTTATTCTTCCTAAACAAATTTGCTTTATCTAAAATAAAAAGGTTTATTAAAAATTGCCAAACGATGTACAGGGCAGTCTAAAATCATGAAAATAATATTTTGAAATATAAAGAAGTCCGAAGATAATTTTTTTTATGTTTTTTTTAATAATTAACCATGTCAAATAAAATAAGGCACTTGTGGTTTTTAAGATAAATTGTGTTTAAATTTAAAAAATTGTTTTTTCTTAAACAATAATGACCGGTTTTTTAACTTTTAATATGCAAACATTATCATGTTTAATCAAAAAATACTAAAAGAAAAAGAAAATATTGTGGCCAAGGTTTAAAGTGTAGAATTTTAAAATAAGGGTTTTCTTCTAAACAAAAAGCTGTAGATTACTGATACAAATGGGTAGCTAAGAAATAAATACAGTTTGTGCAAAAGGTTTTAACTAATTTTAAAAAATGGAAAAAATATAATTTTAAGAGCCCTCTGAGGTTTAAACAAAGTAACGTTACGCATAAATTTGTTTACTTAAATCATCATATTTTAGGCTAATTAATCTGTTTTTCGTTGCGCAAGTCACTTCCGGCCAACCTGTTTATTTAATTATTGTTTGTTGTATTTTTAACCTCTTTTATTAGCTTGGGTTGTATGTATGTATGTATGTATGTAACGGAATCTTTAAGCTTAATTTTCACCAACTTCCAGCGATTCGATTTCTTTGAAACTTTGCACACGTATCAAGGACCCATGACAATGCAATAATCTTCAAACAGTATCCCGTTATCCTGATTAGGATCGCCAGGATAAATAAATTCCTTTATAGATTTTGTTGAGTTGGGCTTCGACGGTTCACAATATGCAAGGTTGTACAGTCAATCATGCAGTCATTTATCTGGGCTCGCGACTGTTTGCGGCTGGACAAGCTCATGTTGCACTTAGTCGTGTAAGATCATTAGACGGTATGCGGATTAAAGAACTTGACTGCTCTAAGTTAACGGGAAAAATCCCATGCAACAGTGAAGCTTTAAATGAAATGATTAGATTACGAAATAGTTCGTGAAACATTTCAATATCACATGTCCGCAGAAAACTAATTGATATATCGAACTAAAAAATAAAAAATAAATAATAGTTTAAAAAACTAAAAAACACGCTTTTATATGCAACCGGACTAAAAATTAGAAAATAATTTTTCATTACAAAGAGTTTGTATTACAGTAATAAAGGTCAAACAATGAATCATAATTATATACCTCAAAATAGAATTATAATAAAATTTAAGATAATAACAGAATAATTCACTTCAGAGTAAAAAGCGTGGGGTGCATTTTACTATTTTTCATAACTTTTCCCTCATAGATATTTACAAATGAAATAATTATAATATTTAATATATTAAGCACCCCACGCTTTTATTCTGAAGTGAATTATTCTGTTATTATCTTAAATTTTATTATAATTCTATTTTGAGCTATATAATTATGATTCATTGTTTGACCTTTTTATACTGTAATACAAACTCTTTGTAATGAAAAATTATTTTCTAATTTTTGGTTCGGTTGCATATAAAGAAAGCGTGTTTTAGTGGTTTAAACTATTATTTATTTTATCTCGTCTTAAACTTTTGAATAAGAAAAAAAAATCTTTTGTCTGGACGTGACGAGACAAGAGGCGAAAATCTCTAGTCTCGGTGCCATTACTAAATATATTACCGCCCAACCCTGTTGGAAAAATAAACTCCATGTACAGCAATAGCTTAAGCCACTCGCAAAGTTCATTTACGGAATATTCTTTTATTTGCCTAATAACTTACAGTTTATCTTTAACGCAACATTAAACCTGTAATTTCTTTAAAAAGCGCATTCGCCTATACTTCCACTTCGGTTTTATTTATGCAGAAATGTTTGTTTACCGGATAATTTTAAAATGTTTTTTGTCTTTATCCGGTCTGCAGCGAGGATCACAAAAGGTAGAAAGAAATGTAAAAGATAAGAAATAAAAACTTTGGGGTTTTATAAAAGTGGTGATTTTCAACTTTGACGCATAAAAATTATATTACCTTTTTATTCGCTATGAGTGAGAGTTATGGTAGGAGAAAAATTAAATCGACTGACACGTCCAGAGTGGATACTTTCGGCGTTACGGTGGGCTATTATAAGACAATGAGACAGGTTAAGAGAACAGGAGACAGGGGCGTAAACGTATCCGTATCAAATGACAGCTGCGCATGAGCATTAAACATTTTCGTCATAAGGAGATGCGTAGCTTTTTGTTTGACCTTCGGACAGTGCGAACGTGCGTAGAGGACTACAAAGTTCTTCCCGGGGTGGCGGTTGGAGGTGCCGTACGGACGTTTTTACCTTCGGGAATCAAGGAAAGATTCACGCTAAATTGACGGCATCTTTCTTTCTGGATCTAAGCGCTGTGAGCGAAGATTCCTATAAGCTGATGGTATCCTGTTTGGTGGTGAACACGAGGTATTTCTCAAATGGCGGAAATTAGATGGGCGTGCCATGGGAACTGTCAGTAGTGAAAGTGAAGGTTATACGTAACACCAGTAGCAGGTCTTGGTTTGACAGCCGACAATTTATGCATTGCATCGATTGTAGAATTATTTTTGTTTTCTTTTTTGGAATTTCTGGGAGTTACGAGCTCGATTATCCAGATTTTCCACCGACGAAGCCACGGAAATCATAGTCCGGAAGGGGAGGTGGTGGATTGGACCTGAAGGGACCAAAACCAAGAAAAAAAGAATATAATAGAGATAGGTCCGACGCAACGCTACGGGTTTCTACATACTTTCAAAACGCAACCTAACGAGCTGAACATTACAACGTATAAAACCGAGGAGACACGATTGGATACCGATGTCAAATGGTTGTAATGTTAATAAATAAACAAATAATTGAGGTTTTAGGAAGGTAATTGTTAATTGTCTTCCAAGTTGATTTTCAACAGCACCGATTACAGAAAATTGTAAAAAGAAGTAAGGTTAAGTCATCAGTCGTCTACATCTGTCGCCTTGCTTTAACTCTGTTTTAACGTAACGTAAATTTTTGCGTTTACGTCGATCAGATACGTCAACGTCTTTGGTCGTGCTTTAACTGTCTAGTTAAAAAGTTAAGTTTTCCATTGAGGGTAACGTAACCTTTTAAATTCGTACGCGCAAGAGCCAGCATAATATAATAATTTAAGTTTTGGACCATGCAGGATAACTTTTTCGTAAAATTAATAATAAAAAGTTTCCCATATCACGCCAACTTACGTAGACACACCCTGTATATGTATATACAGGGTGTTAATTTAAAAATTTACCACTCAAGTTATCTGCGAAAAGAGGCAGATACCTAATTCAGATAACCGTGTTTCCGAAACTAATAAAATTAGATGTACTTAAAATGTACATTTTTTAATGAAGCACCCTGTATAAGAAAATACCTTTTATATACCTGTTACTTTATTAGTTTCTGAAATATGGCCATTCCAATCTGGTACTTGGATCATTTTTAAAGCACCGCCGTTTTGTAGTAGGAAAAGATATTGACTTTATATTCTAGTATTATAAAGTACTCGTCAGGAGCTTTAAAATGATGTATTACTCGACCCTCCTTCTCATTTAAGAATTTTGGGGCGGTGGCCCTGACGGTTAAGGGTTGAAGGGGCGCCGCGTTTTCCATTTATTTGTAAAAACGTTCCCCCAATAAATATATTGACGTGTTTCGGAAATTTCTAAAATCTGTCTCTTTTCGCAGATAACTTGACTGGTAAGTTTTAAATTAACACCCTGTATAACTTATTTTCTCTTTTAAGGTTTAACAAACGACACCCTTATAATTAAAAAGTGTTAATAATTTAAAATTAGCAATACCAAACCAAATTTATACTCAAGTCTTAAAAAGTCTTTTTTTTTCTGTTTATTTATTATTTTTCTTTTGAGGCGGTTGTTCTTCTCTACCACCTGGATTATCCGATGCTTACTACAAAGGATTTTATGGATGCATAAAAGAAGTTTTGGTCCACAACAAACCCTTTAATCTATTATCAAATGTTGATGGCAAAAAAGTTAACTTTTGCCACGTAAACGACGTTTGAAAATCTCTGCAAATCTTACTTTGCGGTATTTTATGTGAGACTGAATACCTATTGACTTTCCAATAATGTTTAGCTTAGAATATTGATCGATGTATATAGCTGTGTTGTTACTATACGTATACGTCAATAAAATGAACACTCTTTACCAAACCCAATGATTTAGTAACTTCTTTTTAACAAATTTAAGAACATTTTAAAATTTTGGAAGAATTTACTCAAGTTTGTGCATAATGGTTTCAACTACGATGTGCATTAGCCAATATGAAATGGAATTGAATAAATAAGAGGATTTTCGAAAAAAACTCTCAGACAAGTCGATTGAAATTTTTAGTTGCGCAATTTTTTCAACAAAAAAGTTGTACAGGTTGCGTCATGTAACGGTGGGTAATACCACCTTTCTTATTTCAAATACAACACCCCCTGCTGTTTCGAAACTAATAAATGCTTTTAGATTAATAGCAAAAATTAACATTAATAAATTACATTAAACCTATTGAAACCTTATTGAAAAAATTTACTACAACCAGAGACAACAATGAGACGAGCAACTAAATGTATATAAATTATCCGAGAGAGAGATAGCTGCTGGGCCTTTCTTGTCTGTCTTCAAGGAAGGCAAACGCAGATGGCGCGTGAGTCGACTTTATCGTTTGCCCGCCTAATTCAAATTATATAGCTCTGCTATTTTTGCCCTTAATGTTAGGTACTTGTTTTTGTTTCCTATTAATATAAAATATTGGGGTTTAGTTCAATAATTACACACACCTTATTAAAAATGTCATTTATTTAATTTTTATAAAGATTTTTCTTACAGATAACCATGTCAATATTACCTTAAATTATCTGTTGAAAAGCACAAATTTAATATATACACTGTGATCACTAATAAAAGTCAATATTCAAAGTCCAATTAAAGGTAAAAAACCACGAAACACACAATAAATCACAGAAAATGTAAACAAACTGTCCAAACAAATCGGCCAATGAAAAATATCAAACACAAATATCGATTAACATTTCGGCGTGACTGCCTGCGGCAACGTTTGTCAAGTTAAAAATATTCGATTCATGGTATATTTTCTTTCTCTTAATTAAATGTGAGCGAAAAAGGACATTAAAGTTTACATGCAGAAATTGTAAACAACTTGGCAACCAGGGCAAAGCGATGATTGCTCCATCTACGATAGCCTGCCATGATGAAAGACAAAGACATATTTATTGGAACTTGCGTTAAACGAGAAAGAGATAAATACAATGGACAAATTGTTAGGACCAGTTACTCGTCTCATTCTTGTCTCTGCTACAACACTCAATATTTATTTATTATAACATTACTTCTTACTGATAAAATAGAAAAAAAATGTGTATCATATTATTTATGATTATGATAATGCCAAAATGTTCAAAAGGGGCATTTTTAATATCTCTCACAATGATATTATGGTTTTTTTGTTTACAAGTTTTAATGGGTGTTGTAGCGAATTTCTATAACCAAAATAATTGTCTTTGTTCTAATAACTACTGCCAATATTTTGATTTATGGCAGTTTATCTTAAAAATATTCTAACCTATCTGCACAAACTCATTTCATAAAAAATATGAAATCTTTGCATTTACCGATCGATTGATCGGTTTAAGTACCAAAAAAATAAAAGGTTTAGATTTAATTTTATTGACGTATAAAACTAAAATGGAAACGAAGAGCTTCACAATATTTTGATCTAGTCTTGTAAAAATAATTTTAGTATTGGCGTAAACGTTTTCGAACTAAACTTCTTTTGGTAAAAAGGCAAAAACGTTTCTGTGGCAGTATATTACAATCAAAAATTATTAAATTGGCTTATATTTACAAAATTTAGTAGAAAAAAAATGTGATGACTGCAATAAGATTGCAAATAGGGCACGAGCTTTATTTAATTTTACTTAATGTGCCATATCCATTTTGTATACAAGTCCATTAATGTTAGCCATAATTTAAATAGTATTTTTTAGGGTAACATTTCTTTATATAGGGTGGTATAAGTGAAAATGAAGTAGGTACTAATACTTCAATTATTAGCATTTACTTTAAAGTATTTACTTCAAAACTGAAGTAGGGAAGCATCTACTTTGATTTTTTCTTACTAGGGCTTATAGAAACCAGCGTAGTAAAGGGTTTTCCATTTTTACCACTCGATGTTTGACAACAGCGCATGACCAAGGCAAGAATGATACAGCCGTTAAATTTTGGCGAAGTACTCAGTCAGTAGTGACATTTTACTATCATCAATTTTAGGCAAAGAACCAATTCTAAAACGGTATTTACCTATCGGTTATGTTGACGTTTAAACAATGTATTATACGTCAAAGTTGACACCAATTATTACCGCGGTTATAATTGGTTGAACGCCTAAAATTGCTGTATGGAACGCTACACGATTGAACAACGTGTAGAAATCGTTAAAACTTGTTATCAAAATCAGTGTTTGGTTCTCCAAACGTTTCGTGTACTGCGTTTAATGTTTTATGGTATTTCCACCTAGGTCCTGCGATTTATCTCCCTTGGATTTCTTCGTGTGGAGCTACATCAAATCTCGAGTATATGCGGACAAACCACAAACGATTGCCGCCCTAAAGGCCAACATAACTCGCACCATTGGTGAGATTGGGCAAATTGGGCAAATTTGTGTCAGAATGTCATCGAAAATTGGATCTCTAGGATTCGAATGATTCGAAACCACAACGGTCATTTGGCTGATATAATTTTTAAAACTTAATGTCATCAAATGTGCTTGACAATAAAAATACAGCCATTGCAATATAATTTTCATAATTTGTTTTATTTTTATTTAAAGATAGAGCGCTGAAAATGGAAAACCCTTTATTTACTTCGACTTGTAGTAGGTACTTTTATCTGAAGTAAATACTACGAAGTAAATGCTTATAGTTGTAGTATAAGCACCTACTTCATTTTTGTGCATACGACCCATTGTTTAACACTCTCGAAAAGGTTCCAAGATTTCAGAGATATGGCCTAATATTTTAAAAAATATATTTGTAAAGGGTCTAAGCAGTATGTAGAATCTACATAATATAAAAATTTTCAAAATCCAAAATTTGTGGTACCTATATTTGTATAAAGTAGCAAAAATATTTAATTACCACTTAGTTTTTTACTTAAAGAAATATACAGGATGTTTTTAAAGTTGACACATTTATTTTAGTAGCTTATAGAACTTGAAATGAGAAATCAATTTACCAAAAATCGCTAAAACAAAAGCTTTCAAATATGGAAGTTATTTATTAAAGAATATTTTTTTAAATTAAAAGTTAAATGACATTCCGCAGCTGCATTTTAAAACTTCTCATGTCACAATTAAGTTAATTATTTGTCTACTATTTTCACAGTTAGTTTATATTTATAAGGTTGCGACATATCCTCAACTTTTAGGCGGTTCGAGGTCGGGGACGCAAGGAAGGGCACTCCACGGAGAAAAGTTGGCAAGACTGGGTAAAATCCAAGCTGATGATCAATTCAGTGGCGTCTAGAATTTGCGCATTTCATTTTGCATTGTTTTGGAAGGGATATTTATAGAAAGATGTAATTCCAAATGTTTTTTATTTAAAGTAAAATAATTTACAACTTATTAATAATTAAAAACTGTTGTATAAACGGTTGTTCTAATAATACAATAAACTGTATATCTCCGGCACTGAACAACATGGCCGAAAAATGGGAGATGTGACGTCATAACACGTCAAAGCAATATGGCCGAATGTCGTGACCTTATATAGACCGACTTTGATTATTATATTGAAAAATATATTGGCGTGACAAGTGACAATGTTACCAACAGTAGTTAGTTGCTAGTGAAAAAAATAAAGTTACTAGTGAATTGACCACGCACGATCCGCCGTTTTATTTTACAGACTTAGATATAGAGTAGGTATTCTAGTTATTTTATGAGGGGTGTGGTAACTTTACAGATATTTTACCACTGCCTATTCAAAAGTCGCCACGAGAAAAATAGAAAAACTATATTTTATAGGTATACGCAATATTAATAGTAAACAAATAATAAGTAGTAGATTTGTTTTTATACACAGAGTCGCACAGTGGCTAAAAGAATCAGGTTTTAAGTAAAGTTTTTGTTGTTATAAAAACAATGTTAAAGATGGGTCCAAATTTAATTCACTCTAAAAGCGATGCTGCGCAGTACACAAAAAATGATAAAGTAAAGAAATCCTTATGTGAACAATGATTTAATGCAGCTAAAAATATTTAACCCGACGAGTTTCTAGTACCACGCCACGTGCCACCGGTTTTATAGTAGGACAGAGGCGAAATCAGAGAATGTTTTGTAAGTAGGTGATACGTGTTTTAACAATGTATTTTTTATTGTTTATCTAAAAATATGTTATCAGGCTCTGTGCGAGGCTATGTGTATTCGAAAGGTTTGTTTACTTTATCATTTTTTGTGTACTTGGTTGCATCGCTTTTAGAATGAATTAAATATGGACCCATCTATACCACAAGTTCCTGAGGCTAGAATATGACGATTTAATCAAACTTATTATCTTAGTCCAAAATTGGATGATTTCGGAGATACGGCGTGTTAAAAATTTTATTCCGGTTTTAGCTTTTATTGTTTATTTTATTAATAATAGGTTTATATTGTCAAAATATTTGGTTAGAAAAGGTTTTAAGAGGTGATAAATAGGAATAGGCTATGAATTTCATTGTTAACTCTAGGGGGCATATTCTGCGGTGTCTTGCATAACTTAAAAATGAGCCACCCTGTATATAACTTTTACGTTTTTAAGAAAATAGACAATTATTTGGTAAACTGGATTTTTTTGGGAGTTTTAGAAGCTGTGTAAATGAATGAATTAATTTTAAGAACACTCTGTATATATCATTTTTAATATTAGCTTTAGTATAATTAACTGAGAACTAGGTATTAGTACTAAAAATCGGAAATACTGCTTTGAGATATTGGAACCTTGTTAAAAAGTTTATAAAAAATTAACTTGTTTGGGCTGATTTAGATAAATATTTATAAAAAAATGTTAATAGTAGTGTAATAAAACAATGAAAACAAACCCCAAAATTAAACCAGGGTATTTTTAACAAATTTTGCGGTTTGTATAAAGCTGTGAAAAGCTAGCGCCTAAATAGAACCCTTACTTGAACTACTGAAATGTAGAGTATAAATGCGTGTTGTTCCTTTTAATGCTTATCCCTCTCAAAAAACCTAATCGTGTGTTCCTTCAAAAACTTAAAAGCAATATTCACGTTTGAACAATAAAAAGACAGCGGATATATAGTAAGAACATTTTAAAAAGCGCAAATTCGGTACCCTTTTAAAATAATACAAAAAACATAAAAAAAGGCCGCTTGCAATCGGACTATTTTATACAAAGGCGCCGTTATCCTTTACAGCGACGCGCCGATACACAATGGGATAGAAATCCATTATTTTGGCCAAAAAGCAACTTTGAAATTTTAATCGCTCATGCTGTGTATTTCAAAGTAGATACTCCATACATGTACGTAAATTATAAAAAGATATGACGACTTCTATTGGGGTAATAAGAAACTTAAAAATGTATTTTAAGTAAACATAAATATACAACATTTAATCTACTTAGTTTATTATTAGCCTTATTTACTAAAAAAGTAAAAGAGTTTAAATAATAAGAGCTATTGTTGTGTTTCCGATGTAGTCTCGCGAAGTCTGGCTACATTTGTCAAAGATTTTTTTACCTTTTTCTTTATCAGTTTTTGTACTTACAATTGCCTTTCTACTTTTTGCTACTTCTGAGTGTAAGGACAGATACAAGATTTTTTTATAATTTACTAGGTTTTCCATTTTAAAATTTAATATGTTTTGTCCTACACTGTATATCCTTAAAGGATAAAAGCATTCTAATGAAAGATATGGATTCTACAGAATCTACCCAACAAAACAGTGTTTTTTATTTATTTTATACGTTAAAAAATAAAAAAAGTTGGAAAGATGTATCTCTATTACGCTTCTAAGAATAATTTAAAATTATTTTTCAGATTTGGATGGTCATATTTCCGAAACTAATTGAGATAGACACATCAAATGTAGTATTTTTTAAAGCATTTTAAAATATTTTTTTATGTGTTGATATAATATTCAGGGTATTCCATTTAAATAAATCATACCTATTGTCGTACCCTGTATATCATATGAGATAATAATCATCGGATTACCGATTAGAATACTACCGAATTAACCAAACAAGCTGACATTTTAGTTTATTTTGTACAATAAAAATAATAATGTTAAGGGGGTGTAAATTTATAATAACATATAATAAGTATAAGGTTTCCAAAAGCATTTGTAATAATTTATAATATTTTTCCAGTAAAAAGCACCCCATTTTAAGTAGAGTTAAGATTGGTAAAGTTTCAGAATTTTGACCAAAAAAATTAATTTCTATCCCATAGTGCGATGACCAGCTGCATCAACCGGCATATCATAAAAGAAATATAGCAAAGGCGGCCGCGAAGTCAAGCATGCCGATTTATTTGCTTTAAACTTTTTTGTGATTTTTTTCATATCAAAGAGCACCGGATTTACATTTTTAAACTGTTCCTTCTATACTAGAATTGTTTTTTTCAAAAATATTTTCAAAATAACAGTTGGGTCGAATATACACGTCGTGGCAGCTCGATGTTATTAAATAGGGTCGCTGTGTGTTGAACACAAGAGGGTAGAAATTAAACAAAGAACGCCTGCATTGAAACCTTTCGCCATACAATGACACGTCAAACCCACTTATAGTCGGTACTTTAGACCAGTCTCATTTCCACACATTGGCTAAAATTGCCCATGGTAATTTCGAAGTGGCACGACATGTATACGTGTATACAGGGTGTTTTCTAACAATGGTACGAAACTTTAAGGTGTGATTTCCTATGTTATTTTATGAAAATTATAAAACGTCAAAAAAAAGCAGTGGCGTACTTTTCTTCTTAATAATACAAGTTGCGGTGCCATGGGACGCCACTGGAACCAACAATAACAATCTGGTTAGGGCTAAATAAGCGCTTTATTACTTTAAATAAATGTATCGAATTTTATCCAAATCGACCTGAGCATAATAAAAGTATTTAAAAAAAACTGATCATTTTTAGATGCTTTATTAGTCATTAAAATTCGTTATAAATAGTTAAATTTCTTAACAAGGTTATATTTCAGTGATACATCCATACATCCATGACGCCTACAAAAAAAAAAAAATAATAGGCAAATAATAAAAATTAAAAGGAAATTTAGAAATTAAACAAAAAGGACTTCAAGCAAAGAATACCAATCCATAGAACCCACAAGTGAGATTTCAGCGTACCCTAAAAATTTTTAGTACCTACCGCGACCAACAGATGGCGAAAATAGTACGATGTCGCTTTGCTAATATGATTACCATCAGAAATTGATAGCAGTCGCTGACGAGCAGTCGGCCCGATCAGTTAGAGTGAGGATATACGCAAAATTTAATAAAAATAAAATCCCTCGATAAATGGGTAGCATCCATAAGATTATTAGGAATTTATGATTTCAGAATAGGATATATCGATGGGTTTTTGACAAAACATCGTAAGCGACATTCGTCAGTTTTACGGGAAACGTTTTTTTCATCGTGGCTTTATATCAGATGAAGATATGTTCTATATTGGTTCGGCGGTTCATTGAGTGAATGGTAGTTATTTGGGTACACGCCAAAAAAATAAATTAATAGTTACCAAAAAACAACCAAAAAAAAAAAAATAAAGCAAGTAAATCGAGAACCCAAAATCGACGTTTTGGTGGCAAGTCTGCCACCGTTGTCAAAGATAGCACCAAATAAAAATAAAAAATTTAAAAATTAGCAATTATTTAGGTTGAGAATTGTTCAAATGCTTACCTTTTTTAGGAGATTCTGAAAATTTTGGACATTAAATGTTAAATATGTTTGTTTTGTAATTCAAATTAAGAAGAAATCTAAAATAAAAACATTAAGATCTCGGTTTTTCTTTAAAAATAACGCCATGGGAAGAAAAAATCGTTTCCCGTAAAGCTGGCAGATAATAAGCACGATGTTTTGTAAAAACGCATCGATATATCCTATTCTGAAATAATAAATTTAATAATCATATGGATACTGGGTCCATTTATCGGGGATTTTATTTTTATTAAATTTTGCGTATATCCTCACTCTAACTGATCGGGCTGACTGCTCGTCAGCGACTGCTATCAATTTCTGATGGTAATCGTATTATACAAGCGGACATCGTACTACTTTCGCCATATCTGTTGGTCGCGGTAGGTACTAAAAATTCTTCTTAGGGTACGCTGAAATCTCGGACTTGTGGGTTCTATGGATTGGTATTCTTTGTTTTAAGTTCATGTTAACCATTGTTGTAACGGTATGTAGAATAACCGTGTTCAAAAAGATATTTAAGTTTTATTTATTTTAAAAGCATAATTTTCTAAAACTAATTGCAACTATGTTTAATAATTAATAAAACCCGTTGTGTTACTAACAACATTATACTTTATAATAAAATTAGAAAGTTAGAAAGTTCTTGCGCGGTTTTTGTATAATTCTTAAATCTTATTTCATGGATGTCCATCAAAATTATGATCGGTAAAGAAAATTATTGGCCTAATGCTTACAAAAGTAAATTTATTATTTATTAATCAGTAAACGCATATACATTAGGTTTGTTCCAGCAGAATGTTGGAAACATGTTAGCAACAATCGTAAAACGCAGAAATTGATTACAAACATTAGTCAAAAATGTTGGCAACAGTTTTCTGCTGGAACGAAAAATAAACAAGGCGTGCATACTGCTTTATACGTCAATACAAGAAAGGTTATGTTAAAAATTTGTCAGTAATGTTTGAAGAAAGTTTGCAAACTTTTCAAACAGTTTCCAACATGTTTTCAACATCTTAAAACTATTGCTGGAACAACAAACAATTGTATAATGTTACAAACATGGCACTGCTGGAACGACAAATTTGACGTGCGCAGAATCCGAACGGTTGCAAACATTTCTGACAGCTGACTGCTGGAACAAACTCCATATTATGTATTTAAAACCTCAAAAATTTAAATATATTTTTTCTTAACAACCCGTGTTATACATCAGCTGTTAATTATTTATACATTTGTCTTGGCTATTTTAATTTAAGCCCGTATTTTCTTTATAAAAGTACATCAAATTATGTTTTAAAAAAATTCTGCCCAATTTAATCAGCAAATTAAGTTTTAAGATGCAATTGCTTGGAAACAAGATAAAAACGAATTAACTTATCTCTGCTAAGACAAATATACAAATAATAACCAACCATTTTTTTCATATATCTTTATAACTTAACATTTCTAGACCATATCACGTGTATTTGTATGCACCTTTTGTATAAGTTGTATACCGGATAAAAATAAAAAAATATGTTTAAGATATGTACAAAAAAAGTAAACTTTATTTTTTAAACAAAACAGATTTTGTTGGGGATAAAATAATGTACTTAATGAAAACAATCATCTAAATGTTATACTTTTAATTACTATGTCTAGGGAGACACCATTTTTAGATAAAAAATTATCGAGAAATTTATTAAATTGTAAACCCTAACAATGTATTAGACATACAGCAGTGAGTAGAGGTGTGGTTTGCCCAGCAGATGGTCTAGAAGCCCAGGAAGATCGACGAAAACAATGCCTCCCCCCACCACATACCATGAGCTGAGCCAGCTCTCTCAGACATGCGCACGGGTGATCTCTCAAATCCTCTTCTAACGCCCCATATGATCGAGCTGAGGCCAGCTATCCCCTTCTCAACACGGCCTCATGCCGTGGCCACAAGTGCTTTCGGCTTCGAGCCACTCACAACCCTCCTCATTACCAGTACTACACACCTAAATAACAGTGGAGAATCATATTTATCTTTAGTTATGTATCCTAAGTGGTTTCGTATACATCGATTAAGATTTAGTTGCAAATCCATAAGTCGTTGTTTTCGTGTGTAAAAAATAGTAAAGATAGTGATTGCATACAATATTGTAATTATTGTCGTCAATTAAGACCAATAGAACTGTGGAGGAACGTGTGAATTATTGCTTAAGGATTATAAAAACAAAGTGATGCCAAAAATAAAATTTTAAATAAGGTTACTGAACTCAAAATTGTTTTATCAATTTATACTGTAGACTTTAAAATCTGAACATAAAAGGATAATGATGAAGCGCTATTAGAACTATAATAGCGCTTCTCATCATTATCACTTTTATGTTCAAATTTTTAAAAGTCTCACAGTATAAAATTGATAAAAAAATTTGAAGTTCAGTAACCTCATTTAAAAACTTTATTTTTTGACATCAGTTTTTTTTTTACAATCCTTTTAAGCATTAATTCAACACACTCCTCCACAGTTTTTACTGGTCTTAACCGACAACAATAATTAAGCAATATTGTATACATACACTACTTTCTTTACTATTTTTTTACACACACAAAACAACGACTTATGGATTTGCAACTAAATCTTAATCGATGCATACGAAACCAATTCTTAGGGATACATAACCAAAGATAAATAAGGGATTATTCACTGTTATTTGGAGATGATAACTATGATAATGAAGGGATATGGATGAAAGAAACAGATAATACTAACTGCGTGAAAAGGAGATTAAGCGGCAGTATTCACAGAGCATGACAGAGAGATTTGGGAGATCTATATACGCAGCGAGTGTCTATAGTATGGTGATTAGGGAGAGCATTCGTAGATCTTCGATCTCTGTTGCGGGTAAACCCACTACTGTGGTTTTAAAAACTAACGATGGCTATGTTTTCTAAACCAAGGCAAATATTAAAAAACAAAAGAATACCGTTTCTATAAAACCTGGGGGAATATAAATGACGTATTTTCAAAACACCTCTATCAGCCCTTAAGCTGCACCCCCAGTCACTTTAAAATCTTAAATGGTAACACCCCTTATTGTGGCACCTCTCTGAAAAGCTTATGAAAATGCTTTTTCGTTGGTCATAAAAATGTTGGGGTAAAATCAAATACTACCCTTAAATTTTAGAAAAATCATACCTTATTGTTATCAATAGAGAATACCAGAAAATCTCCAATTAAATTAACATAAAATTAATTAAAATTTACAAAAATAAATTAAAATAAAACTTCCTGCACCCGCCTCCACGAATAGTCCTAGAGGAAGTTTTGGTTAGTTCTCATTCTGAATTTTGTCGAGGGAAAAAGGAATAGCAAACTGGTCTTGTGCTTAGGCGCTTGAGCAATAAAACTAACCAGAACTTCTTATGGGGGCGGGTTAGCTCTACAGGAAGGGTCAATATCGGAATCTCGCGGAATAAGCTAAATATCTGTACATACCTTTCTTTTGGTACAAAAAATACTCTTCTAAAATCCCCCTATGATATCGTGTAAGAAACTCAAAATATGACAGGTCAAATGTCAAAAAAATCAGTTTTTTGCAAATATCTCGTTTCCTTTACTTTTAATTGCATTTATATTTATTATAAAGTTGTAGAACACAAAAATTCTTTACAAATTTGATTCTAAGCATTTTTGTCATACCAACGGATCCGATAATAGAGGGCGCAGAGTGTAAAGCACTTTAGTGTATGTACATTGTTACGCGAATCAACCGTGATATAGCTTAAAAGATGACATATTAGACTAAAAATCACGATTGATTGCATGCTAAGGTATGTACATACAGTAAAGTGCTTTACACTCTGCGCCCTCTATTATCGGATCCGTTGGTCTGACAAAAAAATGCTTAGAATCAAATTTGTAAAGAATTTTGTGTTCTACAACTTTTATAATAAATATAAATGCAATTAAAAGTAAAAGAAACGAGATATTCGCAAAAAACTGATTTTTTGACATTTGACCTGTCATATTTCGAGTTCTTTACGATATCATAGGGGATTTTTAGAAGAGTATTTTTGTACCAAAATAAAGGTATGTACAGATATTTAGCTTATTCCGTGAGATGCCGATATTGACCCTTTAATTTGACTAAGATGACTGGGGTTTATTATTTATTCCCAGGTTTTATAGAAACGGTATTTTTGTATTTATTGATATTTGCCTTGGTTTAGAAAATGTAGCCATTGTAAGTTTTTAAAAACTCAACGTGTATTGGCATTTTTGTTAAAGAAATTAAGAAAAATATCAAGTTCTATGAATTGTTCGTATATACCTATACGCTTTGATGTTGGTAAATGTAAATATACTTTTAGTAGATTAAATGAATATTTTTAGATTATGTTAAGTTTTAGACCATTATTAACTTGTACTTTTTACGTATTGTAGGCAATAACAAATACGTTTAGTTCTAGTTAGAATATTTTTATTTTTAAAATAGTCTCTGTACATTTTATTGCAATAAATATATTTTTTTCAAATATTGTTTTCATTTTGCTTAATAACTGGTGTCTTTGTAAGATTTACTTAGTATATACCTACCCCAAATTTGACGTTTAAAATTAATAAACCTTTTGCATACAGAAAGGCCTTTTCTTTTGCCCACCGTTGGGCTGTTGGAGATATATCAGGTTTTTATACATATTTCCACAGGAGGAATTAACCTGAACACAGAGAAAAAAAATTGTAACCATTATTAAGAAATAGAAACTTGTAATCTGCCTAGTGAACGGGAACTGGCCAATCTCGGTCAAGCGACTCCACCATTTTTTTAAAAATAGTTCATCGATCTAACGTGAAATACACTCCCTTTAAAACTATCGCAGTGATGGCGCTCTGACTTTTTTCCACAAAGCCTCAATACAAAAAAACGTTTTATTTAAATAGCCATAGTTCTTCTAATCCGGTTCTTCTACAGCATCCAACAGACGATGCTATGCTACTTGTAGCTAGGATGCTGACAAAGCTTAGGTAGGCGTAAAGAGAGGGTAGCTGCTCTTCGAAAGGCTCTAACTCAAAAAAAAATCTAGATTTACGCTTGAAAGCATCTGTAGTTTTACCGTAAAGGCCGTAATTCACTAGTGGTCCCAATCAAAGTTATTTATTGGCAAAGTAATATAAAGAATTTTTGTTTCTTTCTTCTTTAAGCAATTCAGGAATTTTGTAAATCAGTACCCCTAGTGCCACCATGTTCTTTTGAACTGGAAAAGCAGAACTCCGAGAGCCTGACCTGCTCTGTCTGCGCAGACCTCTGAAGCCCGAGTCCCACATGTACGATAAAAATATTGCGGAACTGCGGAGGTGACTACAATATTCGAAATTTCATTGGGATATGTCGGCAGCACATGTTGAGCAAAGAGACAGATCCGTGACAGTTCCGGAGAAAAAGTTGGTTATTTTTACCTTTTTACGGAATCAGACGAGTTTCTGTTTACTTTGTAGCTTGTCAGGTAGTTGCGTTAATATTGTTAGATTTAAAAATCGTCTTATTCAAATTTCAAATCCTAAATTTATGTTTTTACCTCTTATAAACAAAGGACTTTTAGAAAACAATGCGCCAATCCGCAGTTCTGGCGTAAGAATGGGGAGCCAACAACACGAAATGTATTATTTTTTTTAAATGATCTACACCATAAAAAATTTGGGATATATATTAACTTAGAATGTGGCATCCCTTTGAGCAAGTTCCGATCTACGGTGGCGTAGTGAACAAAACCTTCGATCTCCCGGGCCAGGTAGCCATCAGACAATTCTAGATAGTAGCAAAGACAATTAATAGTTTCACTCATAGACAGCCCGAGAGCAATGCTTAAATTTTTGGTCATCAACCTTGGACGCCCGCTCTCGTGGAATTTATGAAGCGGGTATCCATTGAGTACCAACACGTAAACAGTACGTAGAGTATAATTTGCCGCTTCATAAATTCAGCTCAACCAGCGTCCAAACTGATGACCAAAAATTTAGCATTGTTCTGAGGAGTCTATAGTGAAACTACAGAATTATCTTTGATAGTGGAAGATGGGAAAAAGTACTAACGTCCGCGTGCGGCACTACCGCATGTTGTCAAAAGGTGCTGTGAAACCAAAAACTGCATGAGCCGAGTGTTTGTTGCCAAATCGTTGGTCATGGAACAGGAAAAGACGGAGTTAAACATCCAGTAACCCGGCTTACTAATCGGCACTTCCTGGTATGCAAGCATAAGCCTGCGGTAGAGGATGCCTTCATCAGAATCGCTAAGTCGAGCGGCATCTTTCTTCATGGGAGCTAAGCGCTGTGAGCCGAAGATTCCTACCAACCCTGATGATTCAGCCAGTAGCGTGGTGGTGTGCAACTGTTTCCGGTAACGGCCGTGGACGGTATGCCCCATGCTGGAAGACGATCAGTTTGACTACGTGACGCCATATAGTGCAACACCATAGTGGCAGTGCTCGGTTTAACGAGCCGTCAATTGGCACGTTGCATCGATCGCACTCTCTATATATTTTTTTCTGAGAGCTACAAGCTCGACTCATCCGAGATTTTCCTTGCTCTGACGAAGACCAGGACAAGCTAGTTAGTCCTGGAAAGGGGAGAGCTGGCGATGGACCAGAAGGAACCAAAACCATAAAGAATAAACACAAAAAAGATCCCATAAGATTAAATAAATTTCTAGACTAGCAGAAAGTCTAATAATTAGCAATGACAACAGAGACGTCAATAAATGCAAGGAAGGGACTCTTTGGTTTGACCTCCGGACATATTGCGGACGTGTATAGAGGACTACAAAGTTCTTCCCGGAGTGGCGGCTAGAGGTGTCGTACGAACGTTTTTTACCTACAGGGATCAAGGAAAGAATGCGCTAAATTAACGGCATCTTTCTTCTGGATCTCGCGCTGTGAGCGAAGATTCCTATAAGCTGATGGAATCCTGTTTGGTGGTGGACACGAGGTATTTCTCAAATGGCGGAAATAGATGGGCGTGCCATGGGAACTGTCAGAAGTGAAAGTGAAGGTTATACGTAACACCAGTAAGCAGATCTTGGTTTGACCCCGACAATTTATGCATTGCATCGATTGTTGAATTATTTGTTTTCTTTTGGAATTTCTGGGAGCTACGAGCTCGATTATCAAGATTTTCCGCCGACGAAGCCCTGGAAAGCATAGTCCGGAAGGAGAGATGGTGGATTGGACCTGAAGGGACCAAAGCCAGAAAAAAAATACAGAAATAGAAATGTAGGAAGACATATTGGTTAGTAAATTATAAAAATGGATGTGTTTAAATTTTTTTATTTTAGGTACAACAGATTGTTACACTTTTACAATGAATAAAATATTGCAAAGTAGGAAATGATTTACTGAGCTGTAATAGTTCTTAATTAAAATGTTTGTACAAAACTTACAACAGTTATAATTTGAGGAGTTCGTCGAGTCTAAGCTGTATGGCTCTTCGTGATTATATTTAAAGGGTCTAGAAATAATAATACGACATTTTCTAACTTTCTATATTTTTAATAGCCACAAACGAAATACGTTGGCATAGCAGAAATACAGTTTTATAAAACGCATTAAAACTGGCGTTCTGCATACAAGTCAAAGGAAAAGAAAGCAGTCGATCGTTTAACTTGAGATCAACGACAAAGCAAATTTTTACATTGCTAAATCACAAAGTTTCATTCTCTCAATACTTAGTTTTGTTTTTAATTAGATTTACATAACTTCTATTATTTACTTAAATAATATGGAGTAGGCTGATAAAATACATGACAATAAATATATAATCTGCTTAATGTGAGCACCAATAACCCATAGATTTAAATTCGATAAACAAGTTATTGTCAGTCAGTAAGAGAGTGTAAAAAAATATGCGTTTTACATGAGCAAAGTTGGTGCTAACTGTATATGTTTCTTATTTTTATTAGCTAAGTCAAAAAGTGCTAAATAGAAACATATTTAAGGCACTCTACTTCTACAGATGTAAGACGCTATGAGTATATCATTGTAATAAAAATACCAAGAAAGTAATTAAAGCTAAACATTTAATTACTTTTTTTTAAATCATCTAGCTAAAATAACGATCTCCCAATTTTATTTTGTTTCGTTACATTCTTAAACGATACCTCTAAATTAAAATAAAATTGAATAAAACTACTATCCGGTTTAATTTATTATGTATCTACCTTTAAATAAATAAACATGTAATCAATCCACTGATCTTGATGGATTGCCAATGTTATAACCTGCGCGAAACAAAAGTTACATTTTATGGGCGAAAACCCGGTTTGTACCCAAGCAAGTTGAGGGTAGTACTTGCCCACTGGCCCCAAACAAACATATCCGCATTATCAGGAAGGGCTTATCGACGGCGTCCCTGGTTTTTTTGTTCGAAGTAGCGGTAGAGCTAACGAGCGTCACGAGTCAGACCTGACGGACGAAGGGTACGCAAGGCCGCCGGTGTTTTGTATTTTGCCAACGGCTTTTAAGTGCGCAAATGTTCGTCT
This sequence comes from Listronotus bonariensis, assembly GCA_014170235.1. Taxonomy (NCBI): domain Eukaryota; kingdom Metazoa; phylum Arthropoda; class Insecta; order Coleoptera; family Curculionidae; genus Listronotus; species Listronotus bonariensis. The sequence goes on along the minus strand of JACEGR010000173.1, from coordinate 99,102 downwards.
CACCCATTCATTTGTTTACTGCGCCAGGTCGTAAAGAAATCCGAAAAATGCTTCTTGCCACTACGGATCTAAATGTAGGTTATCTACCAATCAATCGCACAATTAAAACTGAAAAGTATTTAGTTTTCCATTGATAATATTAAAAATAATAATAAGAGTAAAATCTTGAGGAAATATATATCTTGCTCTGGAGTTTTTCTTTGTTAAAAGCTTGTTAAAGAAGTAGTTTAAGTCATATTAGGGATCTATGCATATCTCTACAGCTTTAAAAAGTTATATTAATTTGCATTGCACAGTAAAATACTTAAAGAACATGATTTATTGAGTGCAGTGGTTTTTTCGTTTGATTTGAGCATGGCATGTCCTGACAAAGGATGGACCACTTCAAGAATAATGTATTACACTCAGCTGGACTTGACGATGGCATACCAAATATCGTTGTATAAGAAGGATCATTGGAGTTTTAAAAACCCGGAGTAAAACGATAATATTCTACGTGTAAAGCCCATAAGCCCGAGTAAGGATAACAATGTCCTCCCTAGCCTTTGAATGGGACAAAGATATCCACCAGAGATCCTGGTAAATAAGCCCGGAGTAAGAAGGAGGTGTCACTCAACATGTAGAACCTCATTTTAGGAGGAGCCTTAAACTACTCGGCTTACTGCCACTTTGAGCTAAGATCGGCTCAGCCCGTTTCAAGCGGTTCTAGGCATCTGGAACTGTTGAGACAGGATTTTTAAAAACGAAGTATCGCTGCAGTAGAGAAGTCAAAGAACTCTTTAACAGCGAGTGCTACAATCCCTTCCATCAAAACAAAAGAAAGTTCCGTACATGCCCCTGGCAATATACTTTATCTAAAACTCAAATCCGTTGCACGTCATCTAAACCTAGGTTACTAAATTTTATAACATTCGAACAAAAATAGAATCACTAATTGATATTAAAACTATTCGTTTACAATCTCTATCAGAATTTGATTTTGTTATTTCTTTTAAGCCATATACATTAGAAAGATATAGATATAACTATATAATAGGTATGCTCCATTATTACAAGATCTATCTTATGTGGTGCATTTAAGCCTATCATGTTGGTTATTCTGACACCTAATTATGCAATGTTGTCACGTTGACAATGCTGATTTTTGACGTTGATTTGATCGATTTCATGTGTTTATTCATCAGTTTCTTAATTCTTCGGCCTATTTTCCGTTTTTTCAACGTATTTATCGTTATTAGCAGTTTCTGAACGTTTTCAAGAGTTCAAATTTTGTGTCTGTAGTGATTTGAACCTGTTCTTTTAAGAACAAACATAGATAAAAATGCCAAAGCACTTAAACAGTAGATGCAAGCGAGCTTATTGCTTTTTTATTAGGGCTTATTTTGAAGCAAGAACGCGAAAATAATGGACCCTTGTTGCCTGAGCTGCAGAGTATTAGATTCAAAGTGTTTTTAGTGGATAAATCCATGTTTCTATATTTGAATTTGTAATACCTGGATTTTTTTAAAATAAAATTCTTTCTTTTTTGTGTTATTACTTCATTCTTGTCAGTGAAAATTATGACAGTAACTAAAATCAACAAATTCTTTAACCGAAAAATGCTTTGTTCTTTTCAACAAAACTCAGATTCACATGACAACTTGGCAACAGGGCAAATCTGCAGGTTAGTGACGTGCAACGGATTTAGTTTTAGATAAAGTATAGGTCACACTGACACAAAATTATCTTTATGCTAAAAAGTAGTTTAAGTGACATCTTTTTACCCAAAGTTTACTCGACCTCGATATTTTGTCCCATTCAAAATATAAGGGGGAGGACTTTAATATCCTTACTGTATCTATTTCTACAAAAAAAATACGTTTTTAGGTCTCTTTAGTATCTACAACGCTACTAAATTCTTAAATGAATACAATAAAAAAATGTTTAAAATTATTTCAAAAAAATTTGATGCCTAAATATCGGCATGCAAGTAATGTAAAGTAATATAACGAAACAAGAGAAACATAATTTAGGTAAATGACATTTTGGCAAGGTCAAGGCGTAAAAAGAATTAACATATACCTGGCTTCCTCAGATAATATACAGGGTGTCCCAACTCTTATTTATACAGCAAATTACTTGGCCCCTGTACAAGACACAAAAATAAACTTAGGATAAAAAATGTTTATTTGAATACACTTTTTTCCGGACAGTATTAGTTATTATACAAGGTGTCTTAAAAACGTAATTTTCATTGTCAAGTTTGTTTTTAATGAAACACCCTATATATATGTCACAAATGTTGACTTTATAGTAAATTCTGCATCAAAAATATATAACACACTATACGTCAATTATTGCTGGTTTTTGAGATATCAGCAGTGTATTAATATGCTTAATAACGACTAAAAATGAAGAAAGGAAATGATATTTCGATTCTAATTATTTTTAATAACTCTGTCACTGTCAAAGTGACAAAACATATAAAAACATGCAATTAATTACCTTACATTGTAAGAACAACTAATAGGTAAGTCAGCTATTTAGTTTATTTTAGATACATACTTACTAACCCAACTTAAAAACCCGCAATAATTGACGTAATGTTGTTTTTCAATGCAATTCGGTAAACAGGTGTTTTTTTATCTTTGGACAATCCCACGAAGGCTGAAAGCCTAAATACTAACGTACCGTGGGTGTCTTAAGCAAGGTAAGAGGAAGATTATTAACTCGGGACTTAAAAACTTGAAGATTTGGGGGGAAGGAAAGACCTCCGCTGGCATTAGGTTCCACCGTCTAGAAACTCTAGGGATAAACGAACGAACGAAATGGGAAGTTCGGGGCCTGTCCAATTGAACCGTATAGGGATGCATACGCGCGGCACCACGAGTTTCTCTGTTGGGAGCTGCAAGAGGAGGGACCACACTGGGAAAATTCGGCGGAACAGAAGCCGTAAAAGTATCTATAGAAGAGCGATAGATCTCCCACAGCTCGACGATGGGCAAGAGAAGAAGGAAGTCTTTGAGTAAGTAAAGGATCATTAATAAGACGAACAGCCCTTCTTTAAATGGCATCAAGAATGCTGAGGGTTGTAGGGGGATGCCATTCCCCAGACATGAGAACAATATTCCAGAGAGGGGTCGAATTTGGGACACGTGTCCAAAATAAACTAAATTTCTGACATACCTATTAGTAGTACTTACAATGGAAGGTAATTAATTACTTGTTATTATATTATTTGTCACTTTGACAGTGACAGAATTATTTAAAAATAATTAAAACCAAAAACTTTATTTCTTCACTTTTAATTGTTAACGAGTATATCAACATACTGCTGATATCTCAACAACCAGCACTAATTGACGTATAGTGTGTCATATATTTTGATGTAGTATTTCATACAGAGTCAAAATTTGTTAAAATATACAGGGTGTTCCATTTAAAAAAATCTACTGGCCAATAAAAATCATGCTTTTGAGACACCGTGTATAATAACTAGAACTATCACTAAAAAGAGTGTATCCAAATAAACATTTTCTAATTCAAGTTTATTTTTGTATCTTGTACAGGGGCGAATTTGGTGTATAAATAGAGTTGGGACACCATGTATATTTTTTAGAAAACAATAAAAAACGTCTCCCATTAACTTTTGGATACCATTATACCGGGTGTTGCTCCGTCGAGCGGGACATAGGGAATCCCATGTAAATTTTGAAGTGGTCCAATATTGGCTCCCCTAATTATTTTAGAAGAAAATATTATTAGGATTTTTTAAAGAGCACGAAAAGTTGTACCCAGATACAAATTTCAGCTCTTCTCAGTCCGCCAGCTAAGAGATAAATGCTAAAATAAGTTACGAATCACCGATCTTCTTACGCGCCTTGTATTATTAGAAGTTTATAATAAAATACTAGAAAAATTATTTAACCTCTTACTCTCAAGCTGTCAGATCAATGTCACATCATTTTTAAATAATGAACTACTTAAATCATGAAAAATCACTATTATAAAATGGTTTTACCAGGGAAATAGTTATCGAAGAGTAGCGGACATGTTGGCAGCCTATTCTCCCAATAGGCCAATACCAAGTAAATCGACAATAGAACGGACGATAAAAAAATTGAAACTATAGGCACAGTAATCAATAATTGCAAATGTGAAGAAAATCGACGTGATCTTTCGCCAAACGATTTTTTTCTATGGGGACATTTAAAAACTAAGCTACCAATAAAAAATAGGAAAATTTAGTCCAGCTAAGGAATGCTATTTCCGCTGAATGTGCCAGAATATCGATGTACCAACTAGCCAACGTAAGAAATGAGTTTTATAATCGTTTGGGTTATTGTCTGGCAGTTAATGGAGGAATATTTAAGCATTTGATTAAATCCTGATATTTTAGTCATAAATTGATTTCTAAATGTAGAAAAATTTGTTTTATTGTCTTGCGTAACTGTGAGTGCATGTGTTGGAATTAGCTGTAAACTAAAATGAAATGCGAGGATTCTTTTTGAAATTCCCGTATAAAATTGTTCAGTTTTGGCAGACATTATAAATTAATGATCTAAATTGTCACTGATAAATCGATATAGTGTTTTTATTATTAATTTCTAGAGTACAGGGTGCATAATGAGATACTACGTTACAGAAGTATTAAGCAGTTTACTCTTTACTGGTTGGTTGAAAAATGCTCAAATTTTCATTTTGGGTGGAACTTACTGTGCTCTTCAATAAATCCTAATAGCATTTTTTCTAAAATAATTAGGGGAGCCAATATTTGACTACTTCAAAATTTACATGGGATTCCCTATGTCCGGCTCGACGAAGCAACACCCGGTATAACAAACAAAAATCTGGTTCTAAAAAGACATGTTTTCTAGAAATTAATTTTCATTTTAAAGCATAAAAAATCTAAAAATTATCAGAACCATTAGCTAGATAACGTGATAAATTGCGTTTTAAGCCGATTTTAAATGAGACCCATTTTTGGAAGCACAAAAACATACTTCCTAAGTACAAAAATATATATATCCCATGTTGGTAACTGATATATGGGTTCTTGGCACTTGCATACAGTCGATTAAAATAAGTTGAAATGGAACCAATTCTATTTCGTTTAAAATATGCTTAATAACAAGCGAACTAAAGTATAAACTCTTATTAAATTTAATATGAAAATTCATTATTTACAAAAGAATTGAAGCTTTTAGCTATAAAAACGTAATATTGAACATTTCTGCCTTGTTTGTTAATAAGAAATCTCATTCTATTTACATACTTCGATAAAATTTACATTTTCATTTTATCAGAGACAACAATGAGACGAGTAACTGGTCCTAACAATTTGTCCATTGTATTTATCTCTTTCTGGTTTAACGCAAGTTCCAATAAATATGTCTTTGTCTTTCATCATGGCAGGCTATCGTAGATGGAGCAATCATCGCTTTGCCCTGGTTGCCAAGTTGTTTACAATTTCGGCATGTAAACTTTAATGTCCTTTTTTGTCTCACATCTAATTAAGAGAAAGAAAATATACCATGAATCGAATATTTTTAACTTGACAACGTTGCCGCTGGCAGTCACGCCGAAATGTTAATCGATATTTGTGTTTGATATTTTTCAATGGCCGATTTGTTTGGACAGTTTGTTTACATTTTCTGTGATTTATTGTGTTTCGTGGTTTTTTACACTTAATTGGACTTTGAATATTGACTTTTATTAGTGATCACGGTGTATATATTAAATTTGTGCTTTTCAACAGATAATTTAAGGTAATATTGACATGGTTATCTGTAAGAAAAAATCTTTATAAAAACAAAATAAATGACATTTTTAATAAGGTGTGTGTAATTATTGAACTAAACCCCAATATTTTATATTAATAGGAAACAAAAAACAAGTACCTAACATTAAGGGCAAAAATAGCACAGCTATATAATTTGAATTTGGCGGGCAAACGATAAAGTCGACTCACGCGCCATCTGCGTTTACCTGCCTTGAAGACAGACAAGGAAGGCCCAGCAGCTATCTCTCTCTCGGATAATTTATTTACATTTAGTTGCTCGTCTCATTATTGTCTCTGATTTTATTACATTTGTTTCTAGTAAAGTATTAGGATACCAATATTTTTGTGTATATTTTCTCCATAGGCAAATTTGTACAAAAAAGTGTACAAAAGTAATTTTTTTTGCTATGGCGTTGAGTTTGAGTTAATAAACCTTATAAGAGTTGTATCTCCTGAAAAAAAATTAAGACTTACATGGATAATAAAGTAAAGAAAATAATAGTGCAACCTAACAAATAACTGAACAGGTTTTTACTGACGTCACAATGCTACTCTTAATACAGGGTGATTCAAAAATCGAACACGAAACTTAAGGGGGGTGATTCTACTTGACAAAATAAGGGTAGAGCTTCATATAATTTTTTCAAAATATCATTCGTTTTCGAGTTACAAGCCGTCAAAGTTCAATTTTTATTTTGATTTTTTCGCCATATTGCATTAATTTCTTAACCCAATCCAGTTGATATTTGGCACACAAATCGAGGCTTTGCAGATTCTAAAATTATTTAGGCAAAAGTACTTTTTTAAAATACCGCCAGAGGGCACTTTTCCTACAACTTAAAATTTATTTACATCCATAACTTTTATTTTGACGAGATATCGCTAGACAATCAAAAACTTAAAAAATAGAGGTGCTCTTTATTAAAGTTGATAAACCTCACAGTTTAGGCACCAAGAGACATCAAAGTTTTCATCGAATTTCAATCGAGATTACCTACATACACACAGGGTGTCCGGTAACTCAACCGATAAACTTTACAGGGCGATTCTACAACAGAAAATAAGAAAAACTTCATATAAACATATGTCCTAAGGTTAGTTTTTGAACTACAGTGTGTTAAATTTAAAAAAAACTATTTTTTTTTTTAATTAGTTTTGGAACTATGGTGTGTTAAATCTTAAAAAAAAACTCTTTTTTTAATTTTAACTACCCGTAGTTCAAAAACTAAGACGTTTAGGACATATGCTTATATGAAGTTTTCCTTATTTTCTGTTGTAGAAATCACCCATGGGTTTGTCGGTTGATTACTGAGCACCCTGTATGTATGTAGGTAATTTGATTGGAATTGATGAAAATTTTATGTATATTGGTGCCTAAACAATGGTTTATCGACTTTAATAAAAAGTACCTTTTTTTTTAAGTTTTTGATTGTCTATAAAATAACGCCCCCAGCTTTGCGATATCTGTCAAAATAAAAAAAGTTATAATATAATAAATTGTAAGTTTTAGGTAAGAGTGCCCTCTGGCACGTATTTAAAAAGCACTTTTGTCTTAAAATTCCAGAGTCTGCAAAGCACTCGATTTGTGTCAATATCAACTGGATTGGTTAAAAATAAATGCAATGTGGCGAAAAACCAAAATAAAAATTGAACTTACGACTTGTAACTGAAGGCGAATGACATTTTGAAAGATAGTATGGCTCTACCTATTTTGTCAAAAAGAATCACCCTTTTAAGTTTCGTGATCGATTTTTGAATCACCCTGTATATGGATTTTGATTAGAGTTTCAGCTAAATTACCTGTAAGGCTATGGATTTATCACTTTAAATTAAAGTAGCATAAATCAGTTACAAAATTAATTTTGGTTTCAGTAAGATAATATAAATTATTTGAAAGAAAATATATAACCTCAAAAACCTTTCAAAACAAATATATTTTCTACAATAGAAGGAGAAAAAACGTCTCTAGAGACTTAAATGGTCGCATTACACCTTGGGAACGTCCTTAAAAACAAAATAAATTTGAAAAAAAAATCTGTAGCATATTTTTTTATATCAGAATGCTCAATTTCATGCTAAATAAACTGGAGTGGCTAATCACTTTTACTTATCTGGAATGAAACTGGCAGTTATGAGATTTATAAAACAATCCATCTTTAAAAATATGCACTCGTGTAAAAATCCCTATTCAGATATAGAGCGAAACCAAAAAAAAGTAATTTATTGCATTTGCACAAAAAAAAACTCAGGTTAATTGTAAAAACAAAACATACACTTTAAAATAATGGAACACTAATACATCAAAGAAAGAAATCGTTAAGAAACATACTTATAAAATGTATTAAAAACTCGGCCTTACTCACAAAAAATCAACAGAAACATAATTCCAAAATTTAATAAAGCTTATATCTCTTAAGAGATGTAAAAAGATAAATGACAATTAAAAACATGTTTACTAGAACACACGCTAAAAAACTAAAATCAAAAATTAATAATTCTATAAAACATAGTATTTGGTAATAAATAATGACGGGAAAAGTTGATAAAACAATACACGTTAACGAAACTATGACAGTAACCACTGGCGTACCTAGGATTTTAAAATTATTTTATCTAAAAACTGACTTCGCCATCCCATTGGTTAGGGATCCGCCAAGTGGGCGGGGCGCGGAGTCAAAGGGAGGAGCCAGGGTGGAGGAGTGGGGGTGACCAAAGTGCCCCACTGACTACTATCCTGAGAATCTATTTGTCTAAAGGTTTCACTTTGGTAAAAAAAAAAGTTAATTTTTTGGTTAGCCCCTCCTCATCGAAAAATTTTAAAAGCAAAGTTTCTATCTGTATTTTTGTGATTGGGTTAAATTTAATCGTGAACTCATAATTTTGCCTTATAATTATAATTCAAGGCACCTTAAAAGTCATAAAAAATTGTTGAAGAGAGTGAAAAAAATTTACTGGCTATACCATTTTTGTTTTTTTTTTTTTTTGAAAAATACACATAATTAAAAAAAAATTGAGATTTATCGATAGAATTTGATCAAATTCACAAAAAATCAAATACAAAAACAAGATTGGCTTCGAAAACTAAATTTTTTCTGGGGGCGCCAAAAAACTCAACTTTTATTTGAAAATTTTAAAATAAAAATTGTCCTAACCAAAGTGTTTCAATTTAGGCCAACAGCTTCTGCTTTACAGGGTATTTCGAAATTCACGCATCCAATTTTAGGGCATATTCTACGTCAAAAAATAAGGCCCAGGTTTCTATATAAAACATATGTCCAGAAACGCCTTCTAGAGATAATTAGAAAAAAAAACATTTCTTTAGGGTAAGGCAGAGCTAGTTGAGCATAGAGATAAGTTGGGCAATCAAAATATCTCAAAAACTATCGACCGCACGCGAAAGCATCAAATAGCATAAAAAGGGATTGCGCGAGGGGAACTCATTGTGCGACCACTAGTGGTGACGCGGCGCTCTAGAAAAGTATCCGTGCCCATTGTTTATTTTGTGATTAAAAAGTAAAATAATTGCAAGCCGGAAAATTTTATCCATGATAGTTAAATGTATTCCGTTCTCAATCAGGTATGTGTTAATCTTAAATAAATTTATTGCAGTTTAATAATGTATAAAGATTTTGGATATAATTCTAACCGGTTTTTTAATAAATTTACTTTTCCTTTGAAATTTCAGGTTAGGGTTAGTTGAGCTACAGTTGCCCAACTAACCCCATAGTTTTAAGTATAAAATGTGTTTTTTTATTTTTAGGATACGGACTTATAACAGTAAAACACTTAAGTCTTCTTAAGATTTAAAGAGAGAGAGAGATATATTAATTAAAGACACATCAAAGATGGCTGCAACCCGAACTTTATACAAGCAACAAAGAAAACGAGCTGACCTATCTAACTTATAAATTTTTTCTGGAAATAGTTCGACCATACCCAAAGGCTGGTCCAAGAAAAGCTGCAATTTTAACAGATACAGAAGGCATTACAAGAGAAGCAAAATAAAACTGTTTAAAAGTTTAAAAAGCGAAGATGAATTGATATATATTAAATCCAATAGTTAAGCTAAGCTAGGTACGTTGCTGTTTTAATAATAAGATTTGTTGTTTTGTCACTATAAGATTATAAATATAAAAAGCAAATTGTCAAAATCTATTTTTATTGTAAACGTATCTAACATTCAAGCCATGATTTGACTATACTTTTTAAGCGCTCCACTAGCCCCATACCCTTACTCAACTTACGCCACCTATGGGGTACGTTGGGCATACTTGACTATCTACATTAAAATAGATGTAGCTCCTAAATTTGACTTATTAGAAAGAAATTACTATGGACACTATTAATAAGGGATAAATTGCTAATCCATCAGTTTGCAATATAAGCCATTAGGACTTATTTTTGAGGAGCTATAACCGATCAAGTGAAAAATTGCTCAACTAGCCCGCCCTACTCCTACCATAATTTTTAAACTGCTCTGATATTTAATTGGTATTTGCGTGCAATGCTTAACAGCAGCAAAGAACACTTTTTTATGCAAAATATTTTAAAAACTAATGAGGGCCGTACCAAATTTGTAGATACAAGTTAAAAAAATGGTACGCCACTGCTTTTTTAACCAAAACTAACAAATTCGTCGTGCATCAAAGGGGTTTTTATTTTTCTTTTTTTTTCCAAAATTCAATGGAGATTTTGAAAATAATTTTTATTTTAAGTAAAAGCAGTGGCGCACCATTTTTTATTGAAAAATAGTCCTATACAAATAAGGTACGGACGTCACAGATATTTTTTATTATTTTACATAAAAATATGTCTTTTGCTGCTGTTAAGCAATGTACCAAATACCAATTAAATATCTAGAGCAATTTAAAAATTATGATTTTTTTTCTTAGAATTTTAACACCCTGTATCTGTAAAAGAAAGTGTTTCTGGACATATGTTTATATAGGAAACTATGACTTATTTTCGATGTAGAATATGCCATTAAAATTTGATGCATGAATCTCGAATGTATATTGGTGTGGGTCCCATGTCTCACTTTTCGGATTAAAAAAATCCTAGCTACGCCAGTGGCAGTAAAAGTACAGAACCATCGAGTAAGGCTTCTGTAGACATTCACAGAGAAAGTCTTCAAACCATTTAAAATAAAATCTTAGTCCTGCGATTCTACTTGGCTCCTAGAAAAGCGCAAAATTCCGTATATACAGGGAATATCTACAAACTGAACCTTCTGACATCTGTTTGACAGAAATTATTAAATTAAAAATTACTTTCAGATGAATCATATATTTAGTTTATTTTCCGACTAATAAAATAGAGGGTATTTAATTAGTCTAGTTTAAAAAATTTCAAGGGCAATAATTTCTTGTTAATAATTTTTCCAAATAGCTCTCTTAATAGCCTATATAAGATTTAAAACAGTTGTAAAAACAATTCTGAAATACCTAAATATACCAAAACAGTTGGCTTTACCTAATAAAGTATTTTAAAAGGTGTTTTCTTTTATTAAATATGATTTTCAGCAGTTCTGGACATATAAATCTTTAAACAGTATTTAAAAATAAAAACTGGCTAAAGGTTGATATAGAACAATAATTATTTGAAAGTAAATCTTTAAGATGTAAGTGGGAATTAAACCTTCTGTTGGGCTCAAAAATAGTGTCCCCAAAAAGTTATTAGGAAGTTTATTACATATGTTTTAAAACACCCTGTATATTATTATTGTTCAAATTGTTAAAGATATATAGTGGACGTAGTAAGAGTATCTCTTTAAAAATCTATATCCTTATTTATTATGCCATTGTGAAAAAACCTGTATACAAAAAAAGGTAAAACATATGGCATAAGGTAAATAAAAAAAAGACTAAGAATATCAGTCTTACAATTCAGAAAATAGAATCAATGTAAAAATAGAGCTTGCCAATAAACCTATAAAATAAAAAAATAAAAACAATATAACGGGGAAAAAAGTATGTATAAAGTATAGAGTATACTAAGTGACATAGAAATCCGAACACCCAGTTTAAATGGTTTTATTTTAATGAAATTTAGTGAATTTATTTATCTTACTGTTGATAAAATTTTCAGCCTTATCAGTTCGACATTCCGGTTTTTATACTGTTTTTTTTTTTAAATTCACTAACGATCTAAAAATGAATATTGAAGCCGCAGTAAAGATCCAAATTTGGCGGATTTTGGTTGTTGACATTCTTTACGATTGGTTACGATGCCTAGAGTACGAAGATCTGTACGATTTCGTCAACTTAGTGAGTTTGATAGGGGCCGTATAGTGGGACTTCGGGAAGCTGGACTTTCTTTTCGGGAAATTGCAGTTAGACTGCAAAGAAGTGTAGACACTGTGGTTAGGTGTTGTCAGGCATGGCTTCAAGAAGGCCGTACGCAAAGAGCAAGGGGCACTGGACGCCGCCGTAGAACAACAGACCGTGAAGATCGCCGCCTAAGATTATTGGCCTTAGGGACTGTTTCTCCACTACCAGGTCCATTGCAAATGAATGGTTTGCAGCACACGGAAGACCTATTGGCATGCGAAGTGTTTACCGACGAATGAGAAGTTTTCGCCTGTTTTCATACCGGCCACACTGGGTCCTCCCTTTAACTCGAGAACACCGACGTAATCGCCTTGAGTGGTGCAGACAACGGTCACTCTGGGATCAGGAATGGAACAGTATTGTCTTTAGAGACGAGTCTCGATTTTGTTTAGGCATGCACGATGGTCGAGCCAGGGTTAGAAGGCGACGTGGTGAAAGGAGGAATCCACAGTTTTTTGTTGAAAGACATGTTCATCACACTGTTGGAGTTATGGTTTGGGGTGCTATAGCTTATGGCTCCAGGTCACCTTTTATCTTCATCAGAGGTAACATGAACGCGCAGTGTTATATCCAAGAAGTTCTAGAATCCCATCTTTTACCCTATCTTGACACTCTGGCAAATCCAACTTTCCAACAAGATAATGCCCGACCACATGTTGCAAGAGTCACAATAGACTTCTTTCAACGTAATGATGTCACATTGTTACCATGGCCACCCAGATCTCCCGACTTATCCCCAATTGAGCATGTGTGGGATATGATGGGTAGGAGATTGCTCAATTTGCAACGTCCTCCTCAGACTCTAGAAGGACTTCGAGAGGAGTTGGTGGTTGCCTGGAATGAGATACCACAGGAGGACATTGAACACCTAATCAGAAGCATGCCTAGGCGCGTTGGAGAATGCGTAACACATCGGGGTGCATCCACACATTATTAAAGGTAAAAGGGCTTTAAACCAATGCAATCATTTTGAAATTTTTATCATTTACTTATTATGCTTCATTAAGTACTTATACAAAATTTTATTAAAATAAAACCATTTAAACTGGGTGTTCGGATTTCTATGTCACTGTATATAAGCAGTATAAAGATTCGTCAGTGCATTTCGCAAGGTAAACTGTATAGAAGGGGCATAAGCTTCCTCCCTTAAAAAACAACTACCCAATTACATAATTACAAATTTATGCAATTAACTAAATACAGTGTGACCCATTTCGAATGGAAACACCCATGTAGAATTCTTATTTATTAACCGATTGGAATAATTTTTTTTTAATATTTAAATTTAAAAAGTTTAATTTGAAGACCTATTTGACATCTTCAATTTCGTTTTCAAGGCCTACTATGCCACTTTTTGTTGTCAAAAATGAAGAATTTTTCTTAGCGATTTTTTTATTATAAAAATGACGAGACCACTGGATTTAGAGTGGTTTTAAATAGCTCTGATTAAAATTTCATAAATAATTATTCATAAATAAAAAGTTATGACAACCTAAAATTTGAAAACTCGTCAAGCTAAGAGTTACTACATGGGTGTTTCCACTCGAAATGGGTCACACTGTATATATTTATTTAGGAAACTCGTAGATATATGAAGATTATTTATTTTATTGTTATTTTTTTATGTCATAATTTTAAAATAGATTTTAAAAAAATATATTAAATCTTAATACAAATTAGTTACCCATTTTGCTCAAAATTTAATAAAACATTATTACTTTCCAAATTGCTGACCTACAACTTTTCACAGAATCAAAAATAATAAAATATACCTTGTGTTTCAAAAAATTATTAAATTACAATCCATTTTGTGTATATGTTACTTCGAATTTGTGTAACTGCCGAGTTCATGTATTCGGCAAAATTGTACTTAATTCGTGATTTAAGCAGTAAATAAAACTGTCACATTGGGGTGGACATGGTTAGTCCTGGTTAGTTAAATCTTCTTTTTTTGTATAATCCGCAATATTAAATACTAATAACTAACCAGAACTAACCATTACCCCTCAATGTGACAGAACAGCTTATTTTACGAACCAAGCAAAATTTTAAATTTGCCGAATACATGAAATCGGAAATTACACAAATTCGGCTCAACATATATACTATTTGAACAAAATAATTTTAGAATGTAAATATTTCATTTTACACAAGATTTTTACAGTTTTTTTAACCACACTGAAAAATAACAAAAATTAACATACTCCTCAAAATTAACCTCTTAAACCGAACTATAAGGAGTAGGATAAAGCCGGGTGTCCAAGAGAGCGATTTTCCGCTCGCGGATGGTAATTCAGCGTTGTGATTGGTTAGTGCAAATTTAAAATGCTTTTCCCGCCAATCACAACGCTGAATTATCATCCGCGCGCGAAAACCGCTCTCATGGGCTGCCGGCTTTAGGTAAAGTACCCTGCTGGAGTTGTTTTGTAAAATTACCAATCATAAGGAAGGCTTTTACGGTATCTTAAATTTAGAAAACTATTTAACTGATATTAATAACATAAGCAGCAAAACAAACAAACATATTTATCCTTAATAATTTCCCTTGATCATACAAAGTACTGCCATTTGTGTAACATCACGTTTAAAAGGAGGATGTGCGAAATCAATAGAGACATTTTGCACCTCTTAAAATAACAGACGTTTTTTGGCCTCCTTATGGTTATCGTTATTAAACATAACGATTACAGCACCAGTTTTAGACAGAGATTTTGCAGCCTCTTCGAATAAATTTATCTTGCGTCTGCGCTTTCGAAATATAACCTTATTTTTACCTGTGGTTCACCAATTTTAAAGTTTACGAAAAATCAGTACTTACTTTTATTCTCCATAAGTTATATATTGATATTTAAATATATGCAAATAATTCTCTTGATTTTGTTTTTCAAAGTAGATGTAACAATACAGTATAAGCAAAACACAAAAAGTAAGGTTAGGTTTGGTAGTAGAATAAAAAGCAAGTGTGCCAGATTGTAACATGTAAATAGATTACTGATTTAAAACATCCTTAAAAATGCAAGTCCGTTTTAATTTCTTTACACTATTTTATTTTTCTTACTGCTATGGATTTTTCGCTAATTAGAGCCTATGTATCAATGATATTTTAATTAATACGGCATTAAAATGTCAACCTTCTTAAATAATTGATAATAAAAATTCTACAATCCGACAACCACGCAGTTTAACAATAATGATAATGATAACAATAAGCTCTTCGGTATTCATCTGTAATTAAAGGAGTCCGCTATGGTTAATAACGATAACGGATCATGTTTGCGATACTGCGCAGACTCAGAATAACGTTAACAACAACGGAATTGCAAAATAAGAGGTGCAAATGTCTCTATTATCTCTGAAAAATGTATAATAATAAAATAATATGATCATGTACAGGAAAAACCAAATTAAAATACGCCCACATACACTGCGTGATGTGTTCAAAGTTATTTCTAATGGGTTGAAAACTTTCTATTCACAGATATGGTATGACTTAAATTATTTTCTTTATATGTATTTAAGGCTAACCTATAATAATTAGCTATTTAAATAAGTTTTATAACAATGGTCATTTCACAAAAATAAGTTCATCAAGTTAACGTTGCCGCGCTGCTGTGCCCACATGGCAACAAGGTGAGGTGTTGGTCGGTCTCACTGTATTGTAGTCATTTTGAACAGGGGTTTTTTCTTCTTTCGTTTAAAGAAGCAGCAACATCTACAATAAAATATGTATTATGTAAATGAAGTATTGAAAAAGATTCTTTTAACTCATACAAAATAGCTTATGCATGCATTTAAAAGTATTAAGCTATGTATATGTTAGGGTAAATGTGGATAGCGCGATTATTAGCTTTGTTCGCGGGTTTGATTCTGAACCGGTCCTAGGACTATTCGCATGCGCAGTGAAAAAGGAGCGTTCGCGGTTAGGAAAATCCTGAATTTTTAGTAACAGTTCTGTGTTCGCGGGTTACAATGGAATCAGTTCGTTACCGGTTCGTAACCTGATTAGCAGTCCTGGGATTTTTGTTGGAACTAAAAGTTCAGTTCGGAATTTCATGCGCATTGTCGACATGGTCAGCTGTTTTCTGTTTTTGTGGTACAGAAAGAAACCATTGTATTACAGTTTATTTATTTCTGCCACTTTTTATGCGGGTTAATATACCTGTTGAATATATTTTTTATATTTTTATGATTCTGAGCGTATATAAACAAAGGATTTTTAATTATATTCCGTATGAATGTATTTATGCAATAAAATAAATAAAGATTTAACTAAAAAATATAGACACTATTACAAGATTTTACCATTTCTTGTTGTTTGAATTTTACCTTTAATTAAATACACATACTTATGTTAAAAACGAGAGAGGCAGGGAAACCCTCGTCTTCCGCCGAGAGACCTCAAGTGGCTTTCGACAGTAGAACAATTTACCTTTTTGTTTAAATTAATTTTTTTTTGTGTAGTATCCAATTTAACCATGAAAAATCCTAACCAAAAGGCTAGGTTAGAATACATCCTCAGCTGTATAGAAAATCGTTCGCGGTAAATAAAAATTACGAACTAATAAATAACTAGGCATGCGCTTTAAAACAATTCTAAACCAGTTCGGTTCTGGTTCAGAATCGGTTCATTACTAGACCCGCGAACAAAGCTATTATGTACAAGTACCGGGAACTATGCATAATTACCAGTGCTTATGGTAAAGGTTGTAAAAACCTTCAAATTAATCACATTTACCGGCAATTATATAAAATTACCATACACCTTTAGTAAATGTAGTAAATATTGAAATCAAACATCGTAGGGGTTACCAAATAAAGTACTTATTTAAAAATAAATAAAATTTTAAAACTTTTCCAGAAACCTAATATTTTTAACCACTGTGTAAATAAATACAAACAATTTTTATTGATGCTAATTAAAAGGTTTTCGAAAATGCCCGAATTATCCATTGAGAACTTTTATGCGATCTTGTACCATGGAATTTTCGCGATATTTCTTCAAAATTCTAGATCATTCTTCACTCTTCCACATTACTATAAAAGGGCGACAGAAAACCTTCAAAGTATAGATTCGACTTTTATGCTGTAAACTTCGAGACATTTACAAGATTTCGTCGTTGTAACCATAGTTACGTTCGAGATTGTTAATAAAAGGTATAAAAACGAAGAGGTGTTTTTATATACAATACTCTATTTTTTAAATTAAGAACTACCTGTGATATTAAAATCTCATAAACAAAATCAAAAGAACACATCTATTTCTATTATTGAGTGTGTAAATTCGCCTGGTGGTTATATCCATTATTAAAACTTTAAGAGCTTTCAGTGCCTTGTTTTAGGTCAAAGTATTATTACTTTTAGCAAATATTAGGGGAAAGTGGGGTGGATTCATACAAGGGGCACCTACATACACTGAGTTTATCTGAAGTTAGACACGAAGTAAAATAGTAACGTAAGTTGGTCTGCATAATTTTTATGTGTGTTTACAGACTAGTGAAGTTTTAGAATTTTCAGTACTGTAAGATCGAGTGCACAACACGGAACGTGTTTTTGTCTCACGTAAGTAATTTCATAACGTAACTTTGGACATATTTTATGGCCAGTTACTATTTTGGATTAATTATTGCTATTTAATCCTAATCATAATAATACAAAGGCACTAATTTAATTTGTAAATTATTATAGATGAAGACGGTTTTTCTATTTCATATTTTTTTATTAATTAGCATGTGATGGGGCAGATTAATACACAAGTATATGGGGCACATTCATACTGTATAAATGTACCCTTGGCCCTTTATGAATATTTTTTAATTACTATTTTTTGTTACACAGACGATAATAGTTATAAATATTATATAAATAGTAGTTTAACTGAAGTAATGGTTTCATTTTTACGAAAAAAACAGGGTGCTTTATGAACTTTATGTCTTTAGATGTCAAGGATCAGTTGATTTATCAGACATAGTGATGATATTACTACAAATCTTAGATCATAATCGGTTAATAACATAGGCATATTAATTTTAGGTTTTGTCAGTTAAGGTATCTTTGTGTTAACTAGAGTTTTTTATTTGGTATAAATAATAATGTATAAGCAATATATTTTTTAAATTTTGAGATTGTTAGTTTTAACAAATATATCTGACTAAAACAAAGAATGTTATTAAGTATTTTTGGTAGATAACCATACATGTAACATAGAGACCGTTTAATAACACTCTGTCCACTTATCGTTACTTATGTTCATATCACGAAACTATTCCGATGTTAAAATATGCAATAACAGATTTGGATAAGAACTGTTTTTTAATTTTGAATGTTACTATTTGTTTTGTATTATAAAAAATTGTATTTGTGTTTTTTTTATAAAGTATGGTATAAAACAATAATAAACAATAATTATGAAGAATTAATAGTGATGTTAAATGTGCCTCTTTGGTTGTATGAATGTACCCCACTAATGGGGTACATTCATACACTTTGCTTTTTTGTAAAAGTTTTATGGAAACTGGCGCATGTAGATTTTCAGTAATATTAAGGTTATAAAATAGTTAAGCTACTAGTGTGTCATAAATTAACAGAGATATACCTAAAACACGGCATTCCACAAAGCAAAATATAAAAACTGTATGAAGCCTCCCCACTTTCCCCTACTGTAAGTTTGATAGATTATTTCAAGGTGTTTTTGTTTATAGGTAGTATAAATTATTTTGATATAAAAAAACAGGCTTAAAAAATAAAAATAAACCTAAATCTAGCACAAGCTTACTACAGAAGCGACTACATACTTAACATACTTGGTCTCATCAAGGAGCTCGATTTCTTGGGGTTGCGTGATGGGCGTGTTACTGTGTCCGGCCGTAGGATCGTCCGTGTTCAGTTCTCCGTTCGTGGAGCTTACGACCTGCACAGATCCATGTCGATCTGCAGGAGTCAAGTTACCTAGGGTGCTGTGTTTGGAAGCTTCAGGCCATGCATTGGTTTTGTTGGCCTATAAAATATGTAACAAATCAGCCGCTTTTAGAGGTGAGTCACTGGCTAGATAACCTCAAATTCAGGATGAAGTTTTTGAAATCTACTAAACCGATTTTAAAAAACTAAAGACCAATACAGAGAGAATTTAATACCCTTTAAGTTGAGGTATCACATGACCTCCTTTGCCATGTGAACTTTTGGAATTTGTTGTTAAATTTCCACTTACCTTTGGAACTGCCCCGGCGTTTCTTTCCCGGTTAGGAGATATAACAACGTCGTGAGCTGTAGTTTGCAGTGAACCCACTGGTGTACTCTAAAAATATATATACATAACACAAATATTAATAATTTTGGAGTAAATCCAAACTATAAACTAGCATTTTTACAGATCATAATATATGAAGGGCTTAATGTAAAACTACGATAAGCCACAAAACCACAGAAATCTGTTTTATTTTGAAATTTATTTATATTTATATGATAAACTACAATAAAAAGGTTTTAAGTATTATCCTTGGAGTTAATTAAGTCATTAAAAGGTATTTAAGTTCATTTTTGATAAAATTTGATTTACCATTAATTTTTAACCCAAAAACTCCGTAATTTGTGATTGTGGCTTATCGTATTTTTACAATAAACCCTTATATCAATTTTCTAAATAAATAAAAAGAAAGTGTTTATATGTCTTTTTAGGGATACTGGCTTACTTTGACCACTAAACTTTTAGTTTATTAATTGGTTTGATAAGGCATTACAATTTCTTTACCCATGCAGGGTGAAACATTTCAACTATTATGTATGTATTTCTACATTATATCCGCAATTGCTTTCTTTAATAGGCAAAGGAAGAGATTTGATTTTTTTTACCAAAATACATTTTATGCAAGGGCCAGTTACTCACTTACACCTTACTAATTTTGTGTAAAAATAATCGAAAAAAATGTTTAAATTTATATTTTACAGTTTTATAACATTTCATCTTAAAATATACATTACTATAACACTTATAAGTTACCACCCGGTACATTAGTGCTCGCGTAATTTCTAAAGTAATGATTAATTTTGTTTCACCGTGTACACATTTCAAAGGTTAAGATTAGATAATCAACATTACGCTGACGCTTTTTATGATAACAATATCTCTAATTGTACTATATTTTCGATAAATACAGAAAAATACGTACGTATGTGCAACAGGAATCCTATATTTTTGCGAAGCAATCACAAAATCTAGACAAGCCAGATAATGCTAGTCTCAATTGTTTTATCAACGTATACTAAATCAGGGACCAACCTAGGCCGCGACAATGGGCCATATGAATAAAAAGAAGCAAATGCTTATACTTATAAAATTTGAAGTAAATGCTTTTGCTTATAAGTATAAGCAAATGCTTTTGCAATATTTTTCTACAGGGTGTCCCGTAATTAGTGGACATAGGTTAATGTAGGATACCTGACATGATAATAAAGCGTTTGACCTTAATATCGCTTAGCAAAATGTTATTGGTTTTCGTTCTACAGGTTGTTAAAACTAATTTTTTACCAAACATTTAGTGAAATATTTCGGAATCCACTGGACAGATTAAAGTGAAATTTGGTGTACTCCTATTATTTGAAATGACGAACACGAATATGATACCTATTTTGCCATTACCACTAGATGGCGCCACATACAATAACACTGATTGATTAAAATGGTCATAACTTTTTGACCTCCCTGTATGCACATTTGCGAGTAGAAATAATAAAACAGCATTTAATTTTAGTAAACAGAAAGGTACAACTCAAAGTCGTGGTCTCAGTCAAAGGAAATAAAAACATATATTTAAAAACGTGACACGTGTTTCGCTCTTATTACGAGCATCATCAGACCATTAAAATACAAAACAAAGAATTTTACACAACACTACATATTAAAATAATAACAAAAAAATTTCTTTGTTATTATTTTAATATGTAGTGTTGTGTAAAATTCTTTGTTTTTAGTATTTTAATGGTCTGATGATGCTCGTAATAAGAGCGAAACACGTGTCACGTTTTTAAATATATGTTTTTATTTCCTTTGACTGAGACCACGACTTTGAGTTGTACCTTTTCTGTTTACTTTACAAGAGGTCTCTTTGAGAAAAATGGACGACTTTTTCCAGTTTCCATTTAATTTTAGTCAAAAAAGGTATACTTCTTTGATTTCCACAAAGTAGACCGTTCTCGAAATAAACGACTTTTTATTAGGTTGCCGTCAGGAATTGTGGCAAAAGATTGTGGAAGGAGTCAATATCATCAGGGCCCAAGAACAATCATTATTTGGAGTCAGGCTAAATTTAAATAAAAGAATTAGTCAATGTGTCCTAGTGGATGGTGAACATTTTGAACATTTATTATAATCAATGGCCTATTCTAACTCTATCGTTATTAATTAAATTTTACAGTGTTCATGCGCAACCTAATAAAAAGTCGTTTATTTCGAAAACGGTCTACTTTGTGGAAATCAAAGAAGTATACCTTTCTTGACTAAAATTAAATGCTGTTTTATTATTTCTACTCGCAAATGTGCATACAGGGAGGTCAATAAAGTTATGACCATTTTAATCAATCAATGTTATTGTATGTGGTGCCATCTAGTGGTAATGGCAAAATAGATATCATATTCGTGATAGTCATTTCAAATAATAAGAGTACACCAAATTTCACTTTAATCTGTTCAGTGGATTCCGAGATATTTCACTAAATGTTTGGTAAAAATTAGTTTCAACACCCTGTAGAACGAAAACCAATAACATTTTGCTAAGCGATATTGAGCTCAAACGCTTTATTTTCATGTCAGGTATCCTACATTAACCTATGTCCAACTAATTACGGGACACCCTGTAGAAAAATATAGCAAAAGCATTTGCTTATACTTAGAAGCAAAAGCATTTACTTCAAATTTTATAAGTATAAGCATTTGTTTCTTTTTATTCATATGGCCCACTATGGCAATATCCAATTTTACTAAACTTTGGTTAAATTAAAAGTTATTACAATGAATTATCA
Source organism: Listronotus bonariensis (assembly GCA_014170235.1). Classification (NCBI taxonomy): domain Eukaryota; kingdom Metazoa; phylum Arthropoda; class Insecta; order Coleoptera; family Curculionidae; genus Listronotus; species Listronotus bonariensis. The sequence continues at coordinate 77,001 of JACEGR010000173.1, read as the reverse complement.
TACTTTTTACTTTCTACTCAAAATAATGATACACACAGGAATTTAAACAATTATTTTGATAGGTTAAATGGTTTTTTAGATGCACATTAAAATAATTAAAATATTTGCATTTTTTTAACAAATTACAAAAAATAGAAACGTTTTGCATATTTCGTACACCTAATGGTCCACACTGGGTGTTTTTCATTGGTGTTTCCCCCTATAACTATTTTTATCTTTTACGATGGAAAAATGAATTACTTCCGGTTTAACCGGAAATGACTGCTACTTTCAAATTTTAAATGGCACAACCGGTATATTTTATCTTATATTATCGAAAGAATATGACATTCTGAATATAATGACACCTCACATGTCATTTTTGACATTTCTGCTGTCAAAAATGTATTTTTTCAAATTCCACTCCAGAGTGCTGTGATAAAGGAAAAACGGTTTATTTTAAGGCAAGTAGCCACGGAAAAATGAAATAATTCGTCTTTAATTTTTAACGACTTCTCAGGGTCATAACTCATTTTTTCCTAATGGAACGAGAGTAGCTCGTCGTAATGAAGTTAAAGTCCTCCATTCTAGTACACTACATAAAGTGTTAAAAAAAGTAACGTTTTTTTAACACTTTGAAGCTTTTCACACTTTGAATTAGTGTTTTGTTTCAAAGCCTACTACAATAAACTTAAATATCAATTTATGCAATGTAACAGTAAACGCGACATTAACTTAACCAAACAGCCAAGTTACCTTTGATTTCGTCATTATTTCTTTTAGTTCATGTGTCACTAGTTTTAAAATTTGTCAGTTTGCAAATAAATTTAATAAAATTATTAAAAATTAATGATAATTATGAATTTGGATGACTAAGAAATTGAAAGGAATTTATACTGTTTTAGTATTATTTCTACAAAAAGTAAGTACATACAATTTTCTAAAATTAAATAATAAATGCATAGTTATGAAGAGGATTTTTGTTGCAATATAATGGTTGTGCTGCAAAAATTAAAATTAATAAGTTTAGATAAATGAAACATGTATAAAATGGTATTTTGGGAAATTTTTATACGGTCGTGGAAAAATATAGTATGTAACACATGCATAAAGTTTTTTACTCATGGGATTGCCACACTCGCTTTACGGCTCGTGCTTTCAAACTTCCCATTGATAAAAAAAGTATCACTTTATACACTTGTTACATAAATTACTATTTTGACAGTCAAAATGTTAAAAAATGACATGTGAGGTGTCATTCTATTCAGAATGTCATATTCTATTGAAATAAGACAAAATATACCTGTGGTGCTATTTAAAATGTGAAAGTAGCATTTATTTCCGGTTAAATCAGAAGTTATGGAAAAACTGAATAGATCAATTAATCCACAATTATGTCAAATAATTACTTTATACCAAATTTATTTTCTTTCAGTCTAAAGGTAAAAAAGCAAGGGGAAATCACCTGTGAGAAACACCAAGTAAACTTTTTTTTTATTGCTTAATCTGATTTATTAATAATAAAATTAAAGTAACAAAAACATTTTTTCGTTACATGGGTACAACTAACTACCACAAAAATAAACTACAAATCCTAATATTATTCTCTAGCAACTAGGGTAGGAAGTACCTTATCAGATTTAGTTTTTATTTTATTTGATGGGGGCGCTTTACGCATTTGCTGAAGAACGTATAAGTTGGGTGGCTAATTAAATTAAAAAGAAAAATTACATTTAATTATTATTAATAAACTTGGCAGTTATTCTGTTTATTAGGTATCCAACAATTTAATACTCCTTTTTTATAATTTTAAAAGTTTTTTAAAATGTATTTATGCATGCAGTTAATGAAAAAATGATATATTAAAATGGTCCTATGGTTAATACATTTTGTGCTGCTCCCTTGTGAATTTTGAAATCTGGTAAATAATTTTTTAGTATAGAAGGAACAATTTAAAAATGTAAATTCGGTGCTCTTTGATAAGAAAAAAAATCACAAAAAGTTTAAAGCAAATAAATCGGCATGCTTGTCTTCGCGGCCGCCTTTGCTATATTTCTTTTATGATATGCCGGTTGATGCAGGTGGTCATCGCACTATGGGATAGAAATTAATTTTTTGGTCAAAATTCTGAAACTTACCAATCTAACTTAAAATGAGGTGCTTTTTACTGGAAAAATATTATAAATTATTACAAATGCTTTTGAAAACCTAAAACTTATTATATGTTATTATAAATTTACACCCCCTTTACATTATTATTTTTTATTCTACAAAATAAACTAAAATGTCAGCTTGTTTGGTTAATTCGGTAGTATTCTAATCAGTAATCCGATGATTATTATCTTATATGATATACAGGGTACGACAATAGTTATGATTTTTTTAATGGAATACCATATAATCACCACCAAAAAATATTTTAAAATGCTTTAGAAAAATACTACATTTGATGTGTCTATCTCAATTAGTTTCGGAAATATGACCATCCAAATCTGAAAAATAATTTTAAATTATTCTTAGAAGCGTAATAGAGATACATCTTCCCAACTTTTTTTTAACGTATAAAATAAATAATAACACTGTTTTGTTGGGTAGATTCTGTAGAATCCATATCTTTTATCAGAATGCTTTTATCTTTTAGGATATACAGTGGAGGACAAAACATATTAAATTTTAAAATGGAAAACCTTGTAAATTATAAAAAATCTTGTATCTGTCCTTACACTCAGAAGTAGCAAAAAGTAGCGAGACTTCGCGAGACTGCATCGGAAACAGCTCTTATTATTTAAACTCTTTTACTTTTTTAGTAAACAAGGGTAATAATAAACTAAGGAGATTAAATGTTATCATAATTAATTTATTCTTTATAATTTTGCGTACATGTAGTTTGGAGTATCTACTTTGAAATACACAGCATGAGCCATTAAAATTTCAAAGTTGCTTTTTGGCCAAAATAATGGATTTCTATCCAATAGTGTATTTGCTCGTGGCTGTAAAGGGTAGCGGCGCCTTTGTATAAAATATTCCGATTGCAGGCGGCCTTTTTTATGTTTTTTTGTATTATTTTCAAAGGGTACCGAATTTGCGCTTTTAAAATGTTCTTACTATAGTTTTAACTTAGTTTCCAGGTTTATGAGTATTTCCTCTAGATACCCTGCTGATACTTTTTAAATTATTTTTTTTACTTTTTAAGCAAATTAAATACCGTTTTATTAGAAAAACAAGAAGTTAAGTGATTTAAACAGAAATTTAAACTACAAGACAAGTATTAATTTTCAGTGTAAATCCAAATTGACAAAACAAAATTGTAATTAGATTATACTTTGTTTGTACAAGTTACTAATTATAAACAGATACCTGCTATCTTGTTTATTTCAGTAGATAAAAAGAACATGTGTATTACATAAATTTTTAAACTCTGTATTTATCAGATTTTAGCGATATGACTTGTCAGTTTATATTTAAAAAACACACTTTATTCAGTACTGATACAATTTGAAATGTTTTTTTTAAATATTGCAAACATTTACACTATACCTTCTTGATTTTTAAAGGGTTTTAGTAGGTAACAAAAGTTTAATCAAATCAAGAACCCTGAATATATTTTTTTTCATTTTTTGTATTCGTTTTAACACAGGTTACAAATTTGACATTTTGCTTTGACCATTTGATACCTTCGTCTTCTTTCTACAAAAAAGTATACTTTGTTTTGAATCGATATCCTGGTCCGTTTTTCATAAAATCGCATTTTATATCTACACATACCAGCATTTTGTATTAAATAAAAAATTCAAGAACATTATTAAAATATGGTAAATTTTAACAGTCTTTATCTGTATTATAAAGTATAACAGACTTAAACACAACATTTTTAATAGTTTTACATTTTTAATAGTTTTACATTGTCATAATTTTCTAAAAAAATAATAAGATTTTATTATAGATGGGTCCATATTTATTTCATTCTGATAGCAATACCGCCAAATACACAAAAAATGATAAAATAAACAAACCTTTTCGAAGGCACATAGCGCTGCCAGAGCCTGATTTCATATTTTTAAATAAATATAACCAAAACACTATCAAAACACGTGTCACGTACTTAAAAACATTGTAACCATATTTTTGCTCACTCTATCACCCTTATCATTTATGACCTCACCTTTCGGACACCCTGTAGAAATCTAACAATGCAAATTTTCTTAATAATTTTTAAATAATAATAACATTTACCTACAGCTTTAAAAAAGCTTAAATTTCTCTTTCAAGCCAACAGAAGAGAAAGAATTAGCCCGTGTAATTCCTCTTTTGCAGCCTCCAATAGAGGGACCTCAAAGTTCTTACTTTGTTAGTTTTTTTATACCTAGAATGTGGAATCTGCTACGCGGGAAAACCTTAATTCTCCTCCCAATCTTAAAGTGTTCCCCTGTTAACAAAGACCCTCTAACCTCACTTAAGACACCCACTGTATATATGTTTAAGTAACATAATTGTATAGAGTTAAAAGAGGGCCACTAAAAATCGACCATTTTTAATTTTGAAAAATTTATGAGAGATTATTTATAGATAGAATTTTGTTTACACAAAAATATTCGTTAATCTATTAACGGTTTTCCAGGTTTAATAAAACTGGTGCCTAGCGCATTAAAGCGCTTATATCTTTCTCCTGGTAAGAAAGCACCAAAATGTTCTTGTGCCATAATTTAGGTAATAGATTAATAAATATTTTTATTAAAACAAAAATATAGGTTAAATAACTAAAGACCCAGAATTCCCTGTACAAGCAGATAAAATTACTATAAGGTTTATTAATACTGTTTTCAACGCATATAAATTAAATAAACCAAATTTAAATTATCTGTGCTATCAATAAGAAGTTATTATTGAGTTTAAATTTGAATAATTTATTTTGTTGCGATACTTAAAAATAAAAATACAAGGTCTTCCAATTATTACTTCTTAAATTTATATATACATATTTAAAATATTTCTTTTGTGTTCTGTTATAAAGTACATACAGGGTCTTTAAAAATGTATTTTACCAACTTGGTATTTTTTCCAAGGTTAAGTAAATTGCTGGATACCCTGGACAAAATAAATAAGTAAATAGTTTATATGCAGGGTGTTTCCTAATTGCGGTAAGAAAATTTAAGGACGTATTCCTGAGACAATTTTATGAAAAAAAGTTCATATAAACACAGGTCCTGGAACTGCTTTGTTTATAAGATACAGGGTGTTAAACTTTAAAAATAAAATCGGGTTTTTAAAAATATCTTAAATTTGCCTTATCTGATTTTAATAAAATTTGACTGTTGTATTTGTTAAAAAATAAAGTTAATTTAGCCCTATATTAATTTAAATTAGTGAGACCAGTGGCGCGTTGGACGCATCTCGGCTAATATTATTGACAAAAAATGTACACCACTGACTTTTTGGCAACTTTTATATTTTTTGGATAAAACACTTAAATTTTCTTTAATTTTTTCATGTAGCTTGCTTAGTTTTCCAGAAAAAAAATGCTAAACTGCATATTTCTGAATCATACAAGAAAATTAAGTGTTATAACTTTTTATTAGCAATTATGTAACAACAACGATAAAAACTTAATTAAATAAGGTTTATATATAGTCTAACAAATTTGACTTTCAAAGTGTTTTAGAAATTTTTAGGTTTTTTGGTTTAACACCATGTATCTTGAAAACGAAAATTTGGGGACCCATGTTTATAGAATCTTTTTTCATAAAATTGGCTTAGGAATACATTTGATGGTTCGACAAAAAAATTCGCGAGATAAATATCTTATAAGATCCGCTATACAGGGTGATTCAAAAATCGTTCACAAAACTTAAAAGGGTGATTCTACTTGACAAAATAAGGGTAGAGCTTCATATAAATTTTTTTCAAAATGTCATTTGTTTTCGAGTTACAAGCCGTTAAAGTTCAATTTTTATTTTGATTTTTTCGCCTTATTGCATTTATTTTTTAACCAATCCAATTGATATTTGGCACATAAATTGAGCTTTGCAGATTCTAAAATTTTAAGACAAAAGTACTTTTTTAAATACCGCCAGAGGGCACTTTACCTAAAATTTAAAATTTATTTACATCATAACTTTTTATTTTGGCGGATATCGCAAGCTCTACCCTTACCCTTAAGTTTCGTGATCGATTTTTGAATCACCCTGTATTGTGTGCAAAAATATACAGAAAAAAAAAAACTTACCATTGTCTTGCCAGTCCAGTCAAATTCTCCGTCATCAACGTAGCCTTTCTTTTGAATAAATTAGTAAACAAATTTCGCAAATACTCGTAATCCGGCATTTCAAAAAATCTAATCTCCTAACGTATCTAAGGTATGTAGCCATCTCCTCAGGGTGATTTTCACAAAGAGTGTCTATTGGGGTTGCCCGCTTTGTATCCCCTATTTTTTGATATCGCTCTTTTAAGGTATCAGCCTTGAGGCCTTGCCATGGTAAAGAGCCTCGTAGGAAGTACATGAACATATGCCCGAGAGCCTCCAAATCGTCCCGCCTGGACTGTTCTTTCCCTAAATGGGTATTAATGGACATATACCTAGCTGTTCCTGTTAACGATTTGTGTTCTCTGTATGGAATATGCTTATTTGTTTCCAATTCAATATATTCTTTTGCTAATCCAAAATCTACAAAAAATATATATGTTTATTAACAAATATCTTATTCATATGTCGCAGAGAAACGGTGTATTTTCATTTTCAAATGCTATTTGACTAGTCAAATGGTATTTGATTTTATTTGCCTAAGCAAATAGAAATGGAAATATTTGCTCAACCAGAGGTCATGCAAAACTGTAACATTGAGGGTCATGGTTTTGGTTAGTTAAATTTTTTTTTAATTTTCTAATAAAGCAAATTTAAAAAAAAGTTTTAACTAACCAGAACTAACCAGGACCGCCCCAATGTAACAGTTTCTCATGACCGTCTATAGCGCTTTGAACCAATCAAATTACACGTGCTTTTCCTTTTTACTGTAATCTGCAAAACACACTGTACGCCTAATATGTTATAAAATATATCATTTGCCTAACAAGGACCACGGCAAATGCATTTACCCAGGCAAATGGTTTTTAAATAAAAATTATTTCCATGAAGTCATTTGCCCAGGAAAAAGGCATTTGCCTAGGCAGAAGCCATTTGCCTAAAATAATAATTCGCCTGCAAGAGATATACAAATAAAATAAAGTGAAAAAAATCTTTTGCAGTAATAGACACAATAGGTAGAAAATTAATATTTTTCGACCCAAAAAAGGTAGCAAACCCATGTCATCTAGGACTAGTTCAAAGTGGTCAGAGATGCAGAAAAAGGGTATTTTTCTCACATGCAGGAGTAAGACCTGATGGAGGCCAGAAGGCAAGTACACTAGTACATAGTAGATTAGAGGAAGCTGGGGGGAGAGAGAATTTAATACCAACGATGTATGTTCACGTCCTCTGGACATTAAACACAACGTATCACATTGCTTGGAAATATCATTAACAGTGGTCCCGGGGGCACAAAGACTGTTTGGAACAGCGCCTGAAATACGGAGTCGTGTCTCAAGGTTATAAAACACCTCAAAGGGTTGCTTTGTCTCTAGTTAAGAAAATAAAAGTATAATAGGTCTAAATATGGTGAAATTTTTAAATGAAGAAAATAAGAAAGTTAAAACACGTATACAAGTGACACTTTTGTCTTTTCTACAAAGAAAGTCATTAAAACATTAAAATAAATTGTAAAATATTCACCAAAAAGTCTATGGATTTCGAAAACATAAAAATATTTTCTACACTAAAAGAAATATTTAAAAAAAATAGCAATAATACATAAGTGGACTATCAAAAGGATCATCGATTTTGTAAATGTTTTTTTTTTATTTTAAACATATAACTAAATTTATAAACATAAGACAATAATTACCAATAATGTGAATAATTTTTTCCCGTTTTGTACTCTGCCTGCCAATTAGAAAATTTTCAGGTTTTACATCTCTATAGATCAGATGCCTCGAATGGACATATTCAATTCGATGAAGCTAAAAATAAAGGTATTTAATACAATTGTTTTAAGTAAGTCTACATATTACCCTTCTTGACCCTCAAAAACCATAGGATGTTAAATATTTAAAAAAAATCGGAAACGAAAAAGTAACATAGCGCAGCCACATAAAAAATTGCAAAGTTTTGTTATTAAACAAATCCGACAAAATAATACAACGGCGGTATTCTTGACCATCCGCATCTTTTACAATTGCTCGCATTCCATATGATAAATCTCCATAAGATGCCAACTATAGTGAACGATGCGAATAGTCCAGAAGAGCGCCGCAGAACACATATTTTATTTGGATATATTTTTAAAAATTTGGCAGCACATCAAGAAAAATAATTTATAGACCATTTATTATCGACAATACAGAATCAGCTAAATGAAATAACACATAGGCAATGTGAGGAAAAGAGTCAAAGGTGAATACGGGCATGTAAACATTTTGGATTAGATGACTAATCGTACATCCTTTGTTGTTGCTTTACTGGATGATATATTTATATCTATATTATTATACTGTTTTTCTTTTCGTGTGCTACTAGATTTTAACGTGACATAATTATTATCTATTTGAATTAAAAACCATGGGTAGTAAATTAGGAGACTGTAAATAAATAAAAAAATAATAAAAGAGACAGAACGTTTATTTGTGGGTTTAAATTTTGTGACTGGTCGTAGAGATCAACTTCAGCTTGACGTCCTATTCACGCGATACTTTAACCAAGCTCGGTGACAGTGCGCATTTTTCGTTGCGTTCTTGCTCTTACAAAAAGCAACCCGGCACCGAGTTGGTTCGAATTTTAATTGACCTGGGGCAGAGCGAAATTAGAATTGCTGGCTCTAAGTGCATGTTTCATGAATTTACTATTAGTTAGTAGGTTTGATATGCGTAGAACCCCTTAAAACTATAAAAGACATAATACTTACCAACTGAATTGCAATCATTAGAACAGTCTTTAGAGAAAATCTACGTTCACATAGATCAAAGAGATCTTCAAGGCTAGGTCCTAACAGTTCCATAACTAATGCATTGTATTTTCCACAGGGGCCGAAATAGTACACTTCCGGAATTCCCTCTACAACAGAAGAAAATACCATAAAAAATATATTATAAATGTAAAAGTATCCTGAGATAAATAGCTTTGTTCGCGGGTTGGATTCTGAACCGGTTCTGGAACTATTCGCATGCGCAGTGAAAAAGCAGCGTTCGCGGTTAGTAAAATCCTGAATTTTTAGTAACAGCTCTGTGTTCGCGGGTTACAATGGAATCAGTTCGTTACCGGTTCGTAACCTGATTAGCAGTCCTTATTTTGACAGCACTACCACTTCCCGTTATACCGGAAGTTAATGTCAACCTCCTTATTTTAAATGGAAAACCCTATATATTAATTATTCTTTAGGTTCTGCTTTAAATTCTAAACATAATTTATGTATAATGTTCTATACCCAAGTCCAATCATTTTTAACGTATTTTAAATTCTATGTCAAAAATGACGTTTGCAAGCCATTACATTTCAATTGGAATTTCTTCTAAACAAAAGCCTTTCATTTGACTTGGGGTTTGGTTCCTTGTAGTAAAAGAACTACTTTAGTAGACTGTAGGGATATTTTTACAATTAATAAATACAGAGTGGCAAAAATATTCGTTAAAAATTATACCGACAAAAACCTTAAAAGTCAATTTTTTCTGGACCCATTTTTTGTTGGAACTAAAAGTTCAGTTCGGAACTTCATGCGCATTGTCGACATGGTCAGCTGTTTTCTGTTTTTGTGGTACAGAAATAAACCAATTATTACAGTTTATTTGTTTTTGCCACTTTTGTATGCGGGTTAATATACCTGTTGAATTTTTTTATATTTTTGTGATTCTGAGCGTATATAAACAAAGGATTTTTAATTGTATTCCGTATGAATGTATGTATGCAATAAAATAAATAAAGATTTAATTAAAAATATAGACAATATTACAAGATTTTACCATTTCTTGTGTTTGAATTTTATCTTTAGTTAAATACACATAGGTACTTATGTTAAAAACGAGAGGAGGCAGGGAATCCCTCGTCTTCCGCCGAGAGACCTCGAGTGGCATTCGACAGTATAACAATTTACCTTTTGTTTAAATTTATATTTTTTTTTGTATAGTATCCAATTTAACCATGAAAATCCTAACCAAAGGCTAGGTTAGAATACATCCTCAGCTGTATAGAAAATCGTTCGCGGTAAATAAAAATTCCGAACTAATAAATAACTAGACATGTGCTTTAAAACAATTCTAAACCAGTTCGGTTCTGGTTCAGAATCGGTTCATTACTAGACCCGCGAACAAAGCTAATATTTTCAATGAAGAAAGTTCCCAATACGGCGTGCGTGTCCTACGACGCGACGCAGAGACGTACATGACGTCACCGTTTAACAAGAAAATGTAATCAGCAATTTTAGGCGTTCAACCAATTATAACCGCGGTAATAATTAGTGACAACTTTGACGTATAATACATTGTTTAAACGTCAACATAACCGATTGGTAAATACCGTTTTGATATTGGTTCTTCGCCTAAAATTGATAAATGTAATCAGCAATTTTAGGCGTTCAACCAATTACAACCGCGGTAATAATTGGTGACAACTTCTGACGTATAATACATTGTTTAAACGTCAACATAACCGATTGGTAAATACCGTTTTAGGATTGGTTCTTCGCTCAAAATTGATGAATGTTTTGAACCGCATTAACAACACAAAAATGGCTTCTTTAAGCACACTTTTAAGAGCTAACTTACCATGGCTACCAAGCAATTTATAAAATCTATATTCCAAATGCAATTGGGGAGCTTTGGACTTCATAGGTTCCATTTTAATGGCGACATGCTCATTATTGTAAAGGTTTTTGCCCAGTCGGAGCTCTCCAAAATTACCACAGCCGATTTTTTGCCCACTCTGAAGTTGGGCCCCACCATCAAGACACCCGAGCTGGAGTTGACACTGTGCCGTGGGTTGTGAGAGACTCACTGGCACCTGAAAACAAAAAAACAAATTATTTCTAAATTATAATAGCTGACTAACAATATAGATAAAATATTTCTGGGCGACTAGAATTAAACAGTGATAGCACAAATTATCAGAATACCCAGATGCGAAACTAAGCGTGTTCGTTGAAATCTTTCACCACTATCATCCCTCCCACTGCGTGGTGGATATACACCCCACGATTTAGTACGTGACCTAATGCTCATCTAGGTGTCAGTTAGTCCCATACTTTTGTTGGTATAGAACGTGAGCATAAGTTAGTTAATTGTGTTTAGTTGTTTGTGAACTTTTATGCTTTTATTATTAAAGTGTTAGTATAGTGTCTTGTTAAATTTTTTTACCGTTTAATATGGGATATAAATGTGTATATTTATTCTGTTTCCCCATCACCGGGAGCGAATCACTTTTAGATTCTCAAAGGACCACTATTATTTTAAGACTATTTAACATAAATACAAAGCTTTTACAAATTACTTAGATTTGTTACTAAAGTTATTGATATTAATCAGTATGTGCCTAAACAGAGGAAAATATTTTTTTATTTATAGCCGCACTGCCATTTTAAAAGGCTATATTTCAAATTTAAAAAATGAGGTGTTTTTCAGTATTTAAAAAAATACATACTTCCAAATTAAAAAAAACAAATTAATTAGGTTTGGGTATTACTAAGGCAACATCTCCATTGCTTTAAAAGATTGCGTCAGGGTTTCTTTAGAAACTTGTGTTACTCGGCTTTCAATTATTCTGTTTCAAACCCCAGTTACACAAAACTTTTTAATACACAATTAAGCTAAAAAACGGAATACCGTTAATTAATTTAATAAGCAGTTTTTAGGCAAGGTTTTTTTTTAATGGCTTTTTGTCAAACATTCTAAACCCCCATTAGTTTAATCGTTTTTAAAAATGTTTTGTGCAACCAGGTATAGACATTTTATTACAGGTTGATCCAAACGTGACATCTACTAACAATATTTTACCGTTCAAAGAATGGGTAAAATTTTTAGTTTGTAAATTCCCAATTAGTGTATTATTCTTTTGTTCCGTTTTCAACACATAAAAAAGCTGCATAATTAGTTACTATAAAAGTCTATCTCTCCTTAGCGCCTTGGTGCGGTTTAACCTTTACAAATTTAAAATATTACGATCCATGCATTGGTGCAGATTTTCCATTTATTCTTTCTCAAGGTCATAGAAACAAGTAAGCGTATTTCGCCGCACTTTCGCATCTGTATATTCTGATAATTTGTGGTGATAGATCAAAACTACTAAACCCTCTGTGTTTTAACTACTAGCATCCAAAACATACATATACTAGTAGCCAAATCAGCCAGACAATTATGTAAATAGGCAATGCGTGGAAAAGAGACAGTCTAACGCGAATACCGGCATGTAAACATTTCGAACTGTATAGCTAATAGTGCTTTGTTTCTTTGTTATTGCATTACCAAAACTGTCACATCTGTCAAAAAGCCAAAGCTTGCGCGCAAATTTGACCGTGTGTATTAAAAAACTGCCACATCTGGCTTGGCATGCGACTCGATGTCCGAGTTTGATTTTTCGTGGCGCGCGTCGTGCAAACTTGTGCATGTGTAGGACACGTCAGTTAACGTTTCAGTTTAGGAACGTCGTTTACGGGGTTATATTGTTGGTTTTGAGTTAACAAAATGGCTCTTTGGCGCCAGGAAGATGTATTGCGTGATTTTATAGATATGTACCAAGGTTATCCATGCTTTTGGAAAGTTAAAAGTAATTAATACATTGACAAAAATAAAAAAACCTTTTCGCTGAATCACGCTTATGTTTAAGTTGATCACGCCACCAGCTGCCAAAACTGACGCAGAACTGACAGGTACATCTGAATCGTGTGTATCAAAGGCTTCATTTGACATTTGCTTTCATGCAAGTGCGTTTCCAACTAAATGTAAATAAATTATCCGAGAGAAGTGGCTGCTGGGCCTTCCTTGTCTGTCTTCAAGGAAGGTGAACGCAGATGGCGCGTGGAGTCGACTTTATCGTTTTGCCCGCCAAGTTCCAAATTATATAGCTGTGCTATTTTGCCCCTTAATGTTAGGTACTTGTTTTGTTTCCTATTAATATAAAATATTGGGGTTTAGTTCAATAATTACACACACCTAATTAAAAATGTCATTTATTTGGTTTTTATAAAGATTTTTCTTACAGATAACCATGTCAATATTACCTTAAATTATCTGTTGAAAAGCACAAATTTAATATATACACTGTGATCACTAATAAAAAGTCAATATTCAAAGTCCAATTAAAGGTAAAAACCACCGAAACACACAATAAATCACAGAAAATGTAAACAAACTGTCCAAACAAATCGGCCATTGAAAAATATCAAACACAAATATCGTAATAACATTTCGGCGTGACTGCCTACAGCAACGCTTGTCAAGTTAAAAATATTCGATTCATGGTATATTTTCTTTCTCTTAATTAGATGTGAGCCAAAAAAGGACATTAAAGTTTACATGCAAGAAATTGTAAACAACTTGGCAACCAGGGCAAAGCGATGATTGCTCCATCTACGATAGCCTGCCATGATGAAAGACAAAGACATATTTATTGGAACTTGCGTTAAACCAGAAGAGATAAATACAATGGACAAATTGTTAGGACCAGTTACTCGTCTCCTTGTTGTCTCTGATCCAATTTAAATTAGTCTTTTGATTTTAAAAGTTACCATTTTTGTCGGTTGAATTTTTTTAGAAAAGTGTTTATTAAACTCTTGGAACAAACTAAAATCCGCATTTTTAAAGATTTTTCATGCGACAACCATAGACACGGCGTAAATAAACAACTAAATATTTAAAATGCATTGGCGCAACTGAAAAGCTCTACCACAAATAAAACTAGGCGAAATACCGAAAATATTACGGCATTGACCGCGGTAATAATTATTTTTAATTATAGATCCGTTAGTGACGTCAACCAACAGAAAATATTCTATTCGCCTGAAGGGAATGATTTGAGTCGCCCTTTCCAAGTTTGTGTTTATAATTATACAATTTTTCTACGAAATCATTATAAACTGGATAATCTTTTCCGTCAAATTTAGCAATAAAAAAAATCTTTTGAATTATGTACAGGGTGTCGGATCTCGTTGCAGTTGCAGGGTATCTTGGTTATTATTAGAGAAAGAGAGACTTGCGGTTTTAGTTTAGTTTTGTCTTACTTTCCAAATTATTCCCCTTTTTGTTGCTCGCACACTATTTAAACGACGCGTTTAGAAGAGAAATAGTTGATTGCAGTCTTTACACTTCACTGATTAAGGAGATAAATGTCAACTGATTTGAAACTTTGAACACAGAGAAACCGTATTACAGCACGCACTTCGCAGTCGGCGGGTTTCTCAATAGGTGGGAAGCATTTTAAAAATCATGCGAAACAGATGTAGACTCGATCGGATGGTTTCCGTAATGGCGTCTGTGGTTTCCCAACAGATGTAGCTACACGGCACGCATGCGCTAAATGGCAACGCGCAGCGCTGCGGCGGCGTAGTTTAAAGCGGTACTTACTTAAAAAACACGCCTCGTATTTTGCCAAAAAAAAAGGTTTTAATTTAAAGAAAGAGTGTAATCCAAAATAAGGGTATCAAAAAGTCGAACGTAGAAATCAAGACACGTTGTGAGTTGTATATAACGAAAAGAATATATTCTTCTTATTAGTATATGGTATTCTTAAAAAAATATTTTAGTACAAGCATAAAGGTAGATTTAGTTAAGTAAACATAATTTTTAAGTTAAGAATATTAATGCTTTCTTTGTAGATATTTTTTTGTCGACGCGATTATCTAGCGAAGAAAAGCACTAATTTTATTGGAGAAAATATATTCTTGTCGAGCGATCAATTTAAAACATATATTTTCTTCGGCAAAAACAAATTAAAACTTAAGTTAAGAATACATTTCTTTGGCCAAGAATATATTACTTTAGGGTTGTCTTGGTTAAAGAATATCATCATATATCATTATATACTTTCTTCAAATAAAACTACTCAGTTTTCATTTAAAACTGAAGATTGTTGTAAAAATTTTATTTGATCACAATTATTATTGTTAGAGTACAAAACAAAGCTTTTAATAGTATAATATTTGTATGATGTTATGTTAGACCTTCTGGACGTCTCTTAGAGCCAACCTTGCTGAGGCGTCTAGGATCCTATTAATGGAAATCTCCCTGGTACAGCAGATGTTAATAAAAACAAGAGTTTTTGGTGCTCTGCGTCCGGCATTTCCAGTGTATTCTTCAGTACTTTCTTTGTGAAAATTTCAGTTCTCGATAGTCCCTGCACGATAGTAGCTTTAATGTGGATATTTTCAGCACGGTGATCCAACTACCCCATAAAACCACAATGTGTGTCCACGGATGAACTTGACTATACCTGTAATAAAAATATTTTTAATATTTAAAAAAAAGTTATTCTTCATAAAAATTTTGGCTTTATCCAAAATGCCAAAAGCTATAACAAAAATTTTACTAGGATTTACATGGTGGTTCATGACTGCAACATCAAGACTTTATAAAAATAAAATTTTTGAGACTACCTAATTAAATAGCAAAAAGTACTTAAAAGTATGTAACATAAAAATTTTCTATTGATTATGATTTTTAGTAAAAGTTGAGGTTAACTAACTAAAAATAATTCCAAAAATATGTGTTTTACAGTTTAATTAAAATATATTTTTTTAGAACAAAAGCTTTAAAACAATCGTCTGACTTACTATTTAAATCCAAATCCGGTAGTATAACGCGCCTGAGGGGCGACGCGTTCTCCATTCTATTCTCCATTTCTACAAGCAGGATCGCACTAATCGAACTTCGTTGGTTTCTTCGGAGCCCACACCTCCTTTCTGTCAAGTTTATTACCATTTATGTGGTGTTCGTTATTTTCCAGCACTTAGACCATGTGTGGTGCCGACGTTTTCCTCAAAATCCTCCTCGGCCGGCAGTCATCTTACTTTTTGGCTATCTAGTCAACCTTTCTTAATCTCCTTAGTATATTTTTTAACTTCTTATAATCTTGCAGTATGGAAGGAAGCGTTTCTTGTTTCCCGGTTCGCCGATACGTACCTTCCTGGGCAACGTTTTTGCAAAAATGAATAAAGGAAAATACCTTTGATACCTAATAATGGTAACCAAGAATATAATATTTTGGTTTAATAATACAAAACCTATATTTTCTTAAGTGAAAGAAATAAATATAAATTGTTTTGACTGTAAAATAAATATATTTTTTAGTTCTATTTTAAAAAAGCCATTGTCTTTAACAAAAATAATATTAAATCAACAAGAATTTTATTCCAAAGTAAAATTATGTTTTAAGTAGAGAATAAAAATATTACTTGGTCTTGGCTAAAGAAATTTAAGTGTTCCTGTAAGAATAGATTTTCTTAAATATCTCTTATCATAATATTCTTAATTTTAGACAAATTGTGTCTTATTTTAAAAATATATACTTGTTTGAAGAATATATAGTAAGAATAATATTATTTAATATGAAAATAATGTAATTTCTTGGAGCAAGAATATTGTTTTCCCTCAAGAAAATTTGTTTTAAGTTAAAAATAAATTTTCAAGAAAATCCATATTCTAGCAAGATGAGCACAACTAATTTCTATAGGTTGACGTCATTCAACAAATCCGCCTTTTAATACAAATTTTCATTTCGCTTCTCGAAAATGCAATTAATCTCGAAGACATCTATATATTGCAGTAAACCTTGCTATGTACGTTAAAAGCTGCTGATCGAACACATATTATGCATTAAAACAAATAAGTTGTAAATTATCTAAAATTTATGGTATAATAAATTACTTTAAATGGATATCCATTTAGCATTGAATCTCTGTTAGTTGATAGCGAAAACATTTAACAAAATAAAGAAGTGCTATGCTAGCTCGATTAAAATAATAAAAGTATCGTAGATTTACAAAAGATAAGTGGTAACTAAATCTGCAAAACCAGTGGTTAGAATTAAACTCCGATTAAAAACTTCGTTGTAGATGTTTTTCCGAAGAATTGTCAAAAAATTAAAGGTATCTTCCTAGTAAGCTAAACCTATCTACGGGTATGTTTTTCGACCCTCTGAATCCGAATCCAAGTCAGTTTAGGGCCGTACAGGCCACAATTTCAAGTAAATTGAAAAAATGGTGAATATTTTTGTTATTTCTTACGGT
The DNA here is from genome assembly GCA_014170235.1 of Listronotus bonariensis. Taxonomy (NCBI): domain Eukaryota; kingdom Metazoa; phylum Arthropoda; class Insecta; order Coleoptera; family Curculionidae; genus Listronotus; species Listronotus bonariensis. The sequence goes on along the minus strand of JACEGR010000173.1, from coordinate 59,731 downwards.
TTTTGCAATTTAGCAACCCCATAAATATAGAAGTGCAAAAACTGTTGGAAAAGTATAAGTTAATTAGATGAGGATCTAATTAACTTATACTTTTCCAACAGTTTCATATACATGCCCCAAATATCTATCCGTCATTTCCCTTAATAGTAAAAGACAGAAAAGACCTACAACTTTTTGTGATGTATTGAGGCCCTCTGGTGGCGGCGGCCCCTAGGCAACTGCCTATGTTGCCTATGCTTAAATCCGGCACTGGTACAGAAACTTTTTTATATATGTACAAAAAAAAAAATGTTTTTGTACAGCGGACCCATCTATAGGCATCTTTTTCCACCCTCTAAATCCGAATTTTAAATCAGTTTAGGCCGTAGGGTAGGGCGGGGCTAGTTGAGCAATTTTTCACTTGATCGATTATAGCTTCTCAAAAATAAGTCTTAATGGCATATAATGCATACTGATGGAATAGCAATTTATCCCTTATTAATAGTGTCCATAGTAATTTCTTTCTAATAAGTCAAATTTAGGAGCTACATCTATTTTAATGTAGATAGTCAAGTATGCCCAACGTACCTCATAGGTGAGGTAAGTTGAGCAAGGGTATGGGGCTAGTGGAGCACTTAGAAAGTATAGTCAAATCATGGCTTAAATGTTAGATACGTTAACAATAAAAATACATTTTGACAATTTGCTTTTTATATTTATAATCTTATAGTGACAAAACAACAAATCTCATTAATAAAACAGCAACGTGCCTAGCTTGAACTATTGAATTTAATACCTATCAATTCATCTTCGTTTTTAAACTTTTTAGGCAGTTTTATTTTGCTTCTCTTGTAATGCCTTCTGTATCTGTTAAAATTGCAGCTTTTCTCTATCTTCTGTTTGATTTGGCTCCTTTTCTTGGGTATGGTCAAACTATTTCCAGAGAAAATTTATAAGTTAGATAGGTCAGGTCGTTTTCTTTGTTGCTTGTACAAAGTTCGGGTTGCAGCCTCTTTTAAATCCTGAGGAGACTCTAGTAGTCTTACTGTTATAAGTCCGTATCCCAAAAAAAAAAAACATTTCATACTTAAAACCGTGGGGTTAGTTGGGCAACTGTGGCTCAACTAACTCCAACCTGAAATTTTAAAGAAAAAGTAAATTTATTAGAAAACCGGTTAGAATTATATCCAAAATCTTTATACATAATTAAACTGCAATAAATTTACTTAAGATTAACACTTACCTGATTGAGAACGGAATACATTTAACTATCACAGATAAAATTTTCCGGCTTGCAATTATTTTACTTTTTAATCACAAAATAAACAATGCGCACGGATACTTTTCTCGATCGCCGCGTCACCACTAGTGGTCGCACAATGAGTTCCCCTCGCGCAACCCCTTCTTTATGCTATTTGATGCTTTCGCGTGCGGTCGGTAGTTTTTGAGATATTTTGATTGCCCAACTTACCTCTATGCTCAACTAGCCCCGCCCTACCCTACACCCTCCAATTTTGAATAAATTGCAAAAACGGTAAGAAATAAAGAAAATTTGCACGATTTTTAGGTTTTTGCAATTTACTCAAAATTGGGACCTGTACGGCCTAAACTGACTTGAAATTGGGATTCAGAGGGTCAAAAAAACATACCCGTAGATAGGCCGCGTCCGGTGCTCATCAGATTTTTTTTTTTTTGGGAGCCGTTGTTGATATTATATACCTTAATCTCGATCTTTTGCTAATACATCTTAAAAAGTTAAATGCATTACAAAAATATATAAAACAGCGATCTTAGGTATTTTCCGGTAAATTTTAACAACATAAAAATAGTAAGAGATACAACAGAAAAAATTTAAATTTGTTTTAATTGAATGCTTCATGTATTGATTTTTTTAATGCATCTTACTTTGTTTAATACATTTCAATTAAGAAGATTTAGTGTGTTTTTTAACACGACAGAATTAACACAATTATTGTAAAGTTCAATAAATAATTTTAGAAATTGGCGATTTACATTTAGAAATAAAATGTCAAAACACAAAAAGTCTAGATTCTGTCTAGTCTGGCGTTAATTACTACTTTTAATACATTTGGTAAGGGAAGAACCTAATTATTTAGATTAGTAATTATAAATCTAATTAAAAATCGCCTTTTAAAATGGGAGAGAAACGCTACACCGCATCACAGGATACATCCTTCCTCGACAGTAAGATTATGGTAACATTTAACTCAACCCCCCTATTCTTCACGTAATATGGGGGCCCCTTATCCGTGTAAAAGAGTAAAACATTTTTTTTATTTAAAAAATCAAATTTTCTTTAATCCCGCTGTATGCAAAAGTTATCAAGATTAGAAATAAAATAAATAATAATTTTACAGGAAACAAATCTTAAGTTAATTGAGTATATAATTATAATAATGCTTGTGTAATATTGACCTTCAAAAACGTCAACAGACTACTAAACAGAAGCCTTGTAACTGACCTATGGGTTTGTCTTTTTATTACTCAACAAATGAACTTGCAATTTTGTTCTCAAGTGTTCATTTATTTTGCCGATGGTAAGCGCACGTATAAATAATAAAGCTAGCTTATTTATTTTTCTTCGATATTTTGGGCATTTGTTTGTTTTTCTTATAAATCAGTATAAAAATAAGATATACCCTTTTTGACACGAGAGATTTTCAAATTTTATTGTGACTTAAGAAGAATTAAAAATAATGAGTATAAAAAAAAGAGTCCCACATTTTGAAACGATGTATTTTTAAAATATCCTTTATTAATAAAAAATACAAAACAATTATACAGGGTGTCCGGGAAAATGTGGGAAATCTCTCGCACACGTATGAAACAGATGAAAATAACACGACAAGTTCCTATAAAATTTTTCCGTTTAAGCCCCCCTGCGGAGATATGATCCCCCTAAAGGGGCAGCTAGAAATCGATTTTTCGTGAATAACTTTTAAAGCGCTCTGTATAATTTGATAATATTTTAGTACGATGCATACTAGTAAAGACCTCTTAAAATAGTTCCCTTGAAACTTATGTCGCTTCTTTAGTTTGCCAGGGACGGACTAGTTTTCGCACATTATTGATAATATTTTTTACGCCCTGTATGGTAGCTACTGTAAAAACATGTTTGTGGGTAGTTTAAACCTTGCTAAAAAAGGTACTTTTGTTTGACATCGACAATAAGAGTTTTTTTTTGTTTAATACTAATACAATATTTTATTTGATGTAATTTGTTATTTTTGATTCAGTATTGAAGTCCTCTCGTAGCAGGCTCAGGAATTTGTTGCAAATGTTGTTGTTTACTCGAAAACGGCTCATTTTATCGATGTCAAACAAGAGTACCTTTTTTTTTAGCAAAAGGTTTAAACTACCAAAAACATAGCTTTTGTGTCTTCACCATACAGGGCGTAAAATATTATCATTAATGTGCGAAAAACTAGTCCGTCCCTGGCAAACTAAAGAAGGACATAAGTTTCAAGGGCACTATTTTAAGAGGTCTTTACTAGTATGCACATCGTACTAAAAATATTATCAAATTATACAGAGCGCTTTAAAAGTTATTCACGAAAAATCGATTTCCTAGCTGCTTCCTTTAGGGGATCATATCTCCGCAGGGGGGCTTTTAAATGGAAAAATTTTATAGAACTTGTCGTGTTATTTTCATCTGTTCCATAATACGTGTGCGTGAGATTTCCACATTTTCCCGACACCCTGTGGCTACAATAAGAGATCCCCTTTTGAAACGTAGAGATTCTTTGTAAATTTTATTTTAAATTAATAAAATACAGATAACTGAATATAAAAATACAAGATCCCCTTTTTGTAACGAGATATTTTCAAATTCATTATAAATTAGGAAAATTTAAAAAATCATTATAAAATGAGACATCTTCCTTTAAAAAATGAGATAGCTTAAATTTTATTATGGAATTAATAAACATACAAAAGATAACATGACTTTTAATTTTATATCACTAGCGAAAAAGACCCTAACTACATTTTTTAAAAGTATTACATAAAAAAATTGTAAAGTGAAAAATCAGTTGCAACTGGCTAAAGTTTTTTTTAATAAAGGTAATTTTGAAGACTTTGGGCTTTGTCGATATAACTTAATCAAAGTCGCGGAAAAAATTTAAACCGAAGATTTGTTTTTGAAACTTTTCTTTTGGGGGGACCGGCCAAACCAAAAAATTAACCTATTTCCATAATTTCAAAAAAAAAATCTTAACAAAGCATTTCTCCCTAGGCCTAAAGCATCTGGTATATATTTAATTTGCGTCCAATGGCTCACTTATTAGATAAAAAATGACAATCCTCATTACGGCTTTGCTGAGTAATATTGACAAAATAGTCATTAATTTTAAAAATAGTCCCCAACTCGCCAGGCGCTGGTGTATTTTGCTTACTGTATACATTTAGTTAATCTTTATACATATGTAACTATGACTACTTTATCATTCGGTTTGTGGTCAAGCCGCTATTATCCAAGCTAATTTTAGGGTTTTCTAATTGGATTTAGTATTTACATGATGTCTTTGAGGACAAACTAATTAAAGCAGACTTTTATATTTGCTACAAAAAAAACAAATTAAAAAGTTTCTGAAATACAAAATCGTAATATAGATTTTTAACATTACCCAATTAACGAGTAGAAGTACAACACAAATTTATCTTCCCAGAAATGCTTCATTAAAAGTATTTCATGTTTTTACCCGGATAAATATGGAAATATTAAAAGGCTTAGTTTATTTTGAGGCTTAATGGAATGCACTTATAAGTTTTTTTTAAGTTTTACTGGCTGAACCACAAAAAAATAAATTTTTAAAAGTTTCTGAAATACAAACTGGTAGTATAGATTTTTAACATTACCCAATTAACAAGTAGAAGTACAACACAAATTTATCTTCCCAGAAATGCTTTATTAAAAGTATTTCATGTTTTTACCCGGATAAACATGGAAAAATTAAAAGGCTTAGTTTATTTTGAGGCTTAATGAAATGCGCTTATAAGTTTTTTTTTAAGTTTTACTGGCTGAACCACAAAAAAATAAATTTTTAAAAGTTTCTGAAATACAAACTCGTAGTATAGATTTTTAACATTACCCAATTAACGAGTAGAAGTACAACACAAATTTATCTTCCCAGAAATGCTTCATTAAAAGTATTTCATGTTTTTACCCGGATAAACATGGAAATATTAAAAGGCTTAGTTTATTTTGAAGCTTAATGAAATGCACTTATAAGTTTTTTTAAGTTTTACTGGCTGAACCACAAAAAAATAAATTTTTAAAAGTTTCTGAAATACAAACTGGTAGTATAGATTTTTAACATTACCCAATTAACAAGTAGAAGTACAACACAAATTTATCTTCCCTGAAATGCTTTATTAAAAGTGTTTCATGTTTTTACCCGGATAAACATGGAAAAATTAAAAGGCTTAGTTTATTTTGAGGCTTAATGGAATGCGCTTATAAGTTTTTTTAAGTTTTACTGGCTGAACCACAAAAAAATAAATTTTTAAAAGTTTCTGAAATACAAACTCGTAGTATAGATTTTTAACATTACCCAATTAACGAGTAGAAGTACAACACAAATTTATCTTCCCAGAAATGCTTCATTAAAAGTATTTCATGTTTTTACCGGATAAACATGGAAATATTAAAAGGCTTAGTTTATTTTGAAGCTTAATGAAATGCACTTATAAGTTTTTTTTTTAAGTTTTACTGGCTGAACCACAAAAAAAAAATTTTTAAGTTTCTGAAATACAAACTGGTAGTATAGATTTTTAACATTACCCAATTAACAAGTAGAAGTACAACCCAAATTTATCTTCCCAGAAATGCTTCATTAAAAGTATTTCATGTTTTTACCCGGATAAACATGGAAAAATTAAAGGGCTTAGTTTATTTTGAGGCTTAATGGAATGCAATTATAAGTTTTTTTACAGTTTTACTGGCTGAACTACAAAAAAACAAAGTTAAAAAGTTTCTGAAATACAAAATCGTAATATAGATTTTTAACATTACCCAATTAACGAGTAAAAGTACAACACAATTCTTTCTTTCCTGAAATGCTTTATTAAAAGTATTTCATGTTTTTACCCGGATAAACATGGAAAAATTTAAAGGCTTAGTTTATTTTGAGGCTTAATGGAATGCGCTTATAAGTTTTTTTTTAAAGTTTTACTGGCTGAAATGAACTTTACCTAGCCCGAACTTAATCAGGTCCACTCGGAGTTTATAAACCTTGTCGGCAAGTTATTATTAACTTTTGCTTCTAAAAGTTTTAATCTGCCGTTTCCAGATAAACTTTCTGATTATAGGGGCGATGTTTACGTAAACAAGTCGTTTACTGCTGCCTTTATTTTCCTTCTCAATGAAAAAGGTCGCCCTAGTTAGAGTAACTTAAATGGGCGGACATAATTCGAACGGTTACATAGAAGTTTTTGCCCACAATCTAATATAACAAAATAAGTGTAGTTTTGGTTTTACTTTAAGAAAAACGCAAAACACTTTTGGGATTGACAGAAATGGCTATATGCCTGTACAGGGACGAAGTTATTTCGTGTATAAATAAAATTGAGACACCCTGTGTATTTTAAAAATGAACGAGTTTTTTTACAGAATAACCTAAAATTTAAGTTTGTTGGGGAAGTAATAAAAAAGACCTTTTTTGGTCCCGATTTTTTATGCATAACTGTGTACATTGTGTACTATTTTTTTTGGTAATTTATTTTGAAGAGGAAGTATAAATATTTCAGAAGTTCTTAAATTTACACACTAATAAAAAGTTTTTTATTCTGTTGTTTACCATTTTGTTACACTGACCCTGTATTTCTGTAGTAATTGTAATGGTGTTAAAGTAAAACGATAGTAAATAACTGTTTTTTTTTTTTAGTTCCGGATAAAAATATAATGGATACAGACAACCCAGTAATGGAATTTTGGTTGTGAATTATTTAAAACAAGCAAAATCCGTATAAACCACTGCATTTAGGCGTGGAGTTGACTTTGGTTATCATGCCATAATTGAAGGGTACAGGAATAAAACAAAAATGTAAATTTTTATTAGAAACAAGATTATTCGCGTAATCTGATGGTACATCGTTATACATTTATTGCCCAAAATATCAACCACCTAAAACTAATATTGTCGATGCGAGACCCGAATATACCTCGAAGTTTCCATTGCTTGCCATGGAACAATAAATATATAAAGTATCAAAAAGTTGTTTTTGTGACAATCCTTGTTGTATTCATGTACCCTTTAATTCACATTTTACGGTCCCCTGGAGCGAATTTTCCGTTGATGATTGTTGGTTAACATCAGAATAAGATATCCTTGGAAATAGTGTACAGAGTGTCTGGATTTCCATGCAGTTGCAGGGTATCTTGGTTATTATTAGAGATAGAGCTTGCGGTTTTCGCGAACTTTTTGATAAAACGAAAGATGACACTAAAATATTTTTTATGACCCTTTTACTTTTTGAAATACAGGGCGAAATTAATTGTTTTCCATTTTGGGGACCCCTCTCCCTCGTATTCCAGTTGTCTTGTAACTTACAACAAAAGTACAAACTAATATTGGTATATATTTTTACGTAGAATCCAGTGGTGTAGTTGGATTTTTTTAACTTTTTAAATGTGAACCAAACATGACTATTCTTATGGAACACCCTGTATATTTCTTATTCATTCTCGGTTTTTGCCAGCCCTACTTTGTAGAGTAAAGTATTTTCTTTTAGGTCAACATTTCAAATTTTCCTACTTTCGGCACATTTTTTCTGTTTTTCAGGTCGCTAACAATGTAATTCAAATATTTAGGTACGAGGGGTGTCTCACTAGTTAAAATTTTGTACACCTATTCCCGAAATTCCCGAAAATTCTCGAATTCTTGAAAAATTTCTCTAAAAAATCCTGAAATTCTTTAAAAATTCCCGAATTTCTGTAAAAATGTTTAAATTGTAAGCGAAAATCCTGACTTTCCTCAGAAAATTTCGAATTTCCGGAAAAAATCTTGAATTTCTTTAAAAATCCTGAATTTGCGGTAAAAAAACGAATTCGCAAAGAATTCCCGATTTCTCAAGCCATTTTTTGGATAACATTGTTTGTTGTTTGTTAAGACCCACCCTGCTGGTAAAAACAGAATGTGTGATTTGTCAACCAAATATATGTTTTACTATTAGGAAGTTGATTTTAAACATATTTCATGCTTGATTTCATGCAAAAATTCCGACACCTAAATGAAGTAGTAGCTGATATATTTACAATTAAAGTCCAAAATTCCCGACTTTTAGTAACTGCCTGTTAAAGCACTCAAGCTGATATCAGATAGAAAATAAACACAAACAGTAGTGGATGATGTTCAAAAAGGAGAGGTTGATTTGTTTATTGACAAGGTGCTTATATTACCTTTAGTAATATTTGAGATTTCTTCAGTACGTGAGCAACTTGATTCAGTATCTAAACTGGCAGAACTAAGAGAAGGAATATTGTCAGTCGAAACAGGAGTATAGGATCTTGTTGCAAGTGGATTTACTTGGACAAATGTTAGCAGAGTGTTATTTTTCCCCGTACTTACATTTTTAGAGTTGTTTTTAGTTTTATCAGATTTATAATGGTAATTTACATGAGAAATAAAATTTGAGAGTGTCCATTTTTTTCCGTATTTTGTTTCAGTATAAAATGCTTTTATATCGACCAAACATACAGGGCATGATATAATGGCATACTCATTTCTCACTTGTAAATTTGCCATATGTCTTTGACATGTCAAACAAAATAGCAAATAAATCCTCGTGTTAAAGTTCGAGTTACAACTTTATAATATTGGGTCTAACGAAGATAATTTTTAAAGTAATTATTAGCTGGTGGTTAAAATAATAAAGTTTTTAATATAATAATAACCAAAACTATTAAAAAATTCTGTATTGCTCGGGCACATTTGGAAAAAAACTTTTTGTGCAAGTACATTTTGACTTCAAATCGAGCTTTGAATCGAGCTTCAAATTAACCTGACTCTATATGAGTTAATCTAGTTAGTAACACTGAGATATTTTTAATTTATGTAAATACTACAAATTATATAGGCATTTTCCTACCTTGAGGCACGTACAGATTGAACCTCAGCGTCATTCTGGATGAGAGAATCTTAATTTTATTAAATAAAGAGATTTGTGTTGTATCGTTTTGCAAAAATCAAGGCAAAAATAATTCTAAATGCTTAACAGCCAAAAAAACTTGATGTAATTACATATAATTAATGTATTTTTCTTCGAACGTCAAAAATAATGATCATTGTTGTATTTAACAAAAACAATAAATGTCACTTTTTATACTATTTCTCCTCAGCGACAGTAAAAATCTTTAGCTGCCGCAAGTGAGCGGCATTAAAATTAAAATCCATAAACGACAAATAATAGAACGCAATAAAAATTTGACATTTATGGAAATTTGTAAAAATGCGAAGTAGGCTGTTTTTTTTTAGTGACGTTGTTGGGCGACAGTAAAAATACTTTTAGTGCCGCTAAAGCATTGTCAAAAACCTTGGAATATTATTTCCATAAAAATAATTAAGTATTATTCAAATGAACTTTTACGCTTGATGAAAAATTGCATGTTTTATTCGGAGAGAAAGACTCTTTTTGCTTCGTCTGTACTTTGTTGGACTCGCTGCACTCGTCCGAGAAATTCTACAAACTCAGCAAAAACGTAACTTTTGCTCCTTATAAAACAATTCCTATAAGTACTATTTTCTGCAAACGTCAAAAACAGCGATCCTTGTTGTATTCAACAAATTACTTTAACTATTTCTTCTCAGCGGCAGTAAAAATGTATTGCTGCCGCCCGCGAGCAAAATCCATAAATGACGAATTTATAAAATTTGACATTTACTGAAATTTGTAAAAATGCAAAGTAATTAATCAGAATTTAAGCCACTTTTAAAATTGCCGCCTTTAAAGAATCCTTAAATCCATATAAGAATATTTATATCTAAATTTATACAGGTAATAAACTTCTTTTAAATAGTAAAAATCTTGTGTTGGATACAAAGCGGCTGGAACGTTTGACTGTTTATTTTTTAAAAAGCCGACAAGGCGCGCAAGTAAAAAATATCTTCATAAAAATATTAACAACATAATATAAACACATGAAGCCGGACATAACACGGAACGGTAAATGTGCCGTATAGGGTTTTCTGTTGTTTTTATGATTAAAAAAAAATTTTGGCTTACATCCTATTTGTTCTTAATCATAATATAATGGGGCTGTTATAAAATATTTTGTATTTTTTTGTTTTTGTAAAAAACAAAAATTTGAATTTTTCGAAAGTTCTTCACTTTTAATCTGAACATTTGGCAACAACGGCTTATCTGTTCAACTTTACGAATCCGAGTTCTTAGTGGATTTTTTTAAATAACATTCAACATGCTCGAAGTCACGGTCAGGTTAGTTCTAGTTAGTTGATTCTTTTCTTTTAATTGGAATTAAAAAAATATATCTCTAACATATTTTTGATGTGTGCTCTTTATATTTTACTTGCAATAAAATTACGCTTCTTTCAACCTTTTTTGCTAATTTGAGGATATAAAACTTAAATATCAATTTCTTCTGAATTTCTCCATTCTTTAACAAAAATATTCAGACAAAAATTATTTTCACTTAATTTTGAATGTGATTTTGACCAATATTAACTCATTTTACCCCGCCCAGCACCCCTATTCACTCCCCGGTACCGCAAGTTTATTAAGTTATAATTAATTAAAATTTGGATATTTTGGATCAGCGCCACTGGTGTTTTATTAAGGAAAGGGTCTAAAATCAGTGAGTATCATTTATTTTTAAGAAAATTACAGCATTGCCAGAATTAAGCACAACACTCTAATTCCGAGGTCGTCAAAGTGCGGTCCCCGTTCCTTAAAACTGGCACAAACACTCACTGTAACTTCTAACCTAAGTAGATGCTTACCTAAAAATCCCGAAAACAAACTAGAAATTCCTGAAAATTTCTAAAGATTGCCGAAAATTCCTAAAAATCCTGAAAATTCTCGACTATTTCTGTAAATTCCTGAAAATTCCCGTAAATTTCTTAAAATTCCCGTAAATTCCTGTAAATTCCCGTAAATTCCTGAAAATTCCCGTAAATTCCTGAAAATTCCTGACGATTTGTACACCTATTCCCGTAGTGGAGACACCCCTCGTTTAGGTACGTGTAAATTGTCCCCTACATGTTTAAAAACCAAAATTCTTTAAATAATAGCTCAGGTTTAAAAAATAATGTCGACGTTCCTTTTTTTCCCTTAAACGAAAACCCGTCCAGTAATATTTTGCGAACAAGGTAACCTTTCGACCAAAATTACATTTTCGTGCTTGCTAACGTGACCTGTTGTTTTCTAAACCATAAACACTGCTTTTATTGTTTCTTTTATTCTAGAAAGGGTGTATGAGTGTGAACGTCTATTCCCAGGTGATCCCATTATTTAAAAAGCTGCGGCATGCAGCGCCGTTGCCAAATGTGGATCGAATATTTTACGACAATCAGCACGCATTAGAAATTCATCGTTATGCTATTAAAACAGTGGCGGCGCGAGGGTGGGCGAGGTTGGGCGAGCGCCCAACCTAAATTGCTCTCGCCCAACCGTTCGCTCCAATCCGCTAATTGAACGCAAAAGTCAAAACCATTTCATTTTTATAAATTATTTAGTCAACTTATATTTTAATCATGAAATTTTGAATGCTTGATCTGTGGTCGCAATATTAAAATTACCAGTACGTTACGCTATGTCATTAGCAACGGATTTTACATAAAAAATAAAATACCACAATAAAATGTTTAAAAAATTCCGAATTTTATCCCCTCAGTTATGTGTATATTAAAGGTGGTAGTAAGTTATTTTTTGGTTTTACACAGCCTACTAAGCAAACAATTTTCTCAAAAACGTAAGTTTTATCACACAACAAACCAAGATTTAGATTTTATGGGCCATCATACTGGTACATATAGTTCTGGTTAGTTTTGGTTAGTTCTGGTTTTTAATCCAGGCTCAAAATTTGTTAAATTATACACGGTGTTCCATTTTAAAAAAAACCTACCTGACTATAAAAATTATGTTTTAAAGCCACCTTGTATATTAACTGGTAGTGTCAATAAAGAGAGTGTATTCAAATAAAAATAAATATTTTTAAGATTATTTTTATATTAGGAACGAAATTATTTCTTGTATAAATAGAGTTGGGACACTGTATATATTTATTTATATTTATCGCCTAAATTAAGTAATAGTAAATTTATAAAATAAAAATTTTTTTTAAGTATATTGTAAACCCTTTTAACATATGTATACTCGCCTTCTTTTACATTAGCCAGAATAAAAGAATATATATTTTTTTGACTATTGCAGAGTTTCTTTATGAGAAGGGGTTTAGACATAAGCAAGACCGGGGATAGCTTTTGTCAGGGACGTGAGGGTGTGAGAATTACGATTTCGGTTGGCAGTTCTGTTCAAAGTTGGTAGCATTATCAGCTGATGACAGAGTCGTGCCTTGTCGAAGCTTTTTTGGTAAAAACTGTGGAAATTTGCCATTTTCATTTTGGTTGTATATTTTGCAAGGATTTCCAGTTGTTAATGTTTTTGGTTAGTTTAGAGACTTCACATATTATTGGTTCGGACTCGTTTTATTTTAGAGATTTTGATAGTGTTTAGTCGAATAGTTTTCAGTCATTCGTGTTTTTATATACATATGATACTGATGAGTGTCCGCTAATTAATGGTACACAGAAAAACCACAGATTTCTTATGCGAAAATACCCATTTAGGATTTAAACAAACATACCTATATCCAAAAGTTAATGATAAGGAAGATACGGGGTGTTAAAGGGATATAAATATTTTTATTCATGCATTTCGATAATTTCTGATATGTTTTAAACATTTTAATAAAACTCGGTATCCAGGAGTTTTTAGCTATCAGCTATTTATATCTAAGCAGTTGTAATTATAGCTAATACGATGTTATTGAAGGTACATACTTTCGGGTGCACTGAATAACTAAAACGTGAATACCTTAAAAACGGTTGTCAAGACCGATTCTTACTAAGTATACCTTTTTTGTGCAGAAAGCATAGAGAAGCTTACTAGTTTACATACATACAGAGTAGTAACAAAAAATTGGGTAGTTTTAGAGAATTTTAAATAGTGTACCCATCGCCCTCTAGTCTACACACAAAAATTAATATTCTATCTGAAAAGCTAATGTTTAAAAACCCCGAGATACCGTTTTATTAAGATATTTAAAAAGGGGGGAACAATTATCGAAATAAATTTACTTTTTCTTTTTACTATGACAACCCCCGTATCTTCCTTATTATAAACTTTTGGATATTAGGTATGTTTGGTTAAATCTTAATATTTTGGCATAAGGAATCTGTGGTTTTTCTGTGTAGCATTCATTAGCGGACAACTTGTACACAAAGTTTTTAAAATGGTTTTTGACTTACGGAACCATGGAAAATTTTTTGCTCTGCCAGGTACCTCATCGTCCTGTCGTCGCTTTGATAATTTTTAATTTTCAATATTTAAACCACATTTATGGTTTTGTTTTAGGTTATGCCTATTAAAATAATCCAATAAATTTTGTTTACAACATACAGTTCTTTTTGTTTTCTCCTTAATTCTACGCCACTGATCTGCCTAAAATCAAACATGGCCGAAAATGGCCCGACTTGACGTCACAGCCGCGCTAGCCAATATGGCGAATGTCGTGACCTTACCTCATCAATCGACTTTGGACTATTGTAAGTCCTGTAAAAAAAATATTCAAAAATGGCCAATGAAAACATAAAAACTTCAAGAACAATCCTAAATAAATTAACAGTAAGATTTTTTAACCGTAACTTAATAATATAAGGTAGAAAATGTATTATAAGGTTAAGGCTGCTTACCTCGGTGTTTTGAATTTTTCTTCTGGTCCGCTTTATCCATGTTCCTTTAGTTGCTGTATTTCTGAAAAAAAATTAATATACCGTAAAATAAGTAAATACTACAAAAATTTAAATCAATCCGCACTACTATTATAAAGAAGTAAAGTTTGTAACTTTGTTGTTTTTAAGAGCTAATCTTCGGAAATACTGAACCGATCATAAAAATTCTTTTACAATTAGAAAGCCACATTAGTCAGGAGTGCTATGGGCTATATTTTATTATAATTAAACAAAAGGTTAAAAAAAAACGAAGTAGGCACAGGATCGGCTAGTATAAAATAAAATAAACCAAATTTTATGCCTTTGTCCCATAAAAACAAAATGTAATTGGTATAAAAATGTGCTAGTTCTAACGGCTAAGACTAAGTAAAACTATACTATAAATTAAAGAGCTTTAGATTTAAAAGAACAGGACGACCGATAAAATAAAACATCATACTTAACAATTTATTACATTTACATTTGTTTTTCATGCATTGCTTTAATGTCTCCCTTTTCTTTTGAAAGGATCAAATAAAAAAATAGGTTTTGGAATACAAAATTAAAGCATAAATACTATGTTGTAGGGTAAAATTGACAGATTAAAATTTTAAGATGGCGACTGAGGCCATCTTGGGAAAAAAATTAAAAGGAAATGGGTGTCATGCGGCACATCATTTTAAAGCTCTAACTCCTCAGATTTTATTTATTTGTCTTAAATTTTCTTTTGTTCATGAATTTAGTTATTTTCTATTTGTCTCTCAACAATTACATTTAAAACTATAATTACGAATTTTAAGTGATTTATTAAAGAAAATAGGCCATTCTTCCACAGCCTACTTAGCAAAAAAAAAAAATTTAAAGCAGAAATAATAGCTTTGTTCGCGGGTTTGATTCTGAACCGGTTCTGGGACTATTTGCATGCGCAGTGAAAAAAGCAGCGTTCGCGGTTAGTAAAATCCTGAATTTTAAGTAACAGTTCTGTGTTCGCGGGTGACAATGGAATCAGTTCGTTACCGGTTCGTAACCTGATTAGCAGTCCTGGGATTTTTGTTGGAACTAAAAGTTCAGTTCGGAATTTCATGCGCATTGTCGACATGGTCAGCTGTTTTCTGTTTTTGTGGTACAGAAATAAACCGTTGTATTACAGTTTATTTGTTTCTGCCACTTTTTATGCGGGTTAATATACCTGTTGAATATTTTTTTTATATTTTTGTGATTCTAAGCGTATAAAGGATTTTTAATTGTATTCCGTATGAATGTATGTATGCAATAAAATAAATAAAGATTTAATTAAAAAAATATAGACAATATTACAAGATTTTACCATTTCTTGTTGTTTGAATTTTATCTTTAGTTAAATACACATATTTATGTTAAAAACGAGAGGAGGCAGGGAATCCCTCGTCTTCCGCCGGGAGACCTCGAGTGGCTTTCGACAGTATAACAATTTACCTTTTTGTTTGAATTTAATTTTTTTGTGTAGTATCCAATTTAACCATGAAAAATCCTAACCAAAGGCTAGGTTAGAATACATCCTCAGCTGAATAGAAAATCGTTCGCGGTAAATAAAAATTCCGAACTAATAAATAACTAGACATGCGCTTTAAAACAATTCTAAACCAGTTCGGTTCTGGTTCAGAATCGGTTCATTACTAGACCCGCAGAAGAAAGCTAATAGCGGTACAGATGGGCCCATACTTAATTCATTCTGAAGGCGATGCCGCCAAGTACACAAAAAATGATAAAGTAAACAAACCTTTTCGAATGCACATAGCCTCGGACAGAGCCTGATTACATATTTTTAGATAAATAATAAAAATACATTGCTAAAACACGTATCACCTACTTACAAAACATTCTCTTATTTCGCCTCTGCCTACTATAAAACCGGTGGCACGTGGCGTGGTACTAGAAACTCGTCGGGATAAATATTTTTTGCTGCAATAAATCATTGTTCACAAAAAGGTTTCTTTACTTTATAATTTTTTGTGTACTTAGCGGCATCGCTTTCAGAATGAATTCAATTTGGACCCATCTATACCTGGTTTTCTTTAAAAGTATCCTATGAGCGCTATTTAAAAAAACACCCTGTATAATATATCACTCAAAGGGGAAAATATAGAGAATATAAATACAGAAAAAAATACGCGCTTGTATTTAAAATAAGAAAGTCTATGGTACTTTCGGTGAAACCGGAAGTGATTTTGAGGTTGTGATAATGTTAAAAATAATAGTTTAAAAAAATAAAAAAACACGCTTTTATATGCAACCGAACTAAAAATTAGAAAATGATTTTTCATTACAAAGAGTTTGTATTACAGTAATAAAAGGTCAAACAATGAATCATAATATATACCTCAAAATAGAATTATAATAAAATTTAAGATAATAACAGAATAATTCACTTCAGAGTAAAAGCATGGGGTGCATTTTACTATTTTTTTCATAACTTTTCCTTCATAGATATTTACAAATGAAATAATTATAACATTTAATATATTAAGCACCCCACGCTTTTATTCTGAAGTGAATTATTCTGTTATTATCTTAAATTTTATTATAATTCTATTTTGAGGTAAATTATGATTCATTGTTTGACCTTTTATTACTGTAATACAAACTCTTTGTAATGAAAAATTATTTTCTAATTTTTAGTTCGGTTGCATATAAAAGCGTGTTTTTTAGTTTTTTTAAACTATTATTTATTTTTCATTTTTAGTTCGATGTATCAATTAGTTTTCTGGGGACATGTGATATTGAAATGTTTTACGAACTATTTCGTAATCTAATCATTTTATTTAAAGCTTCACTGTTGCATGGGGTTTCAGAACGCAACTACTCCGAACAAGTTTCTGTCAGCCTTATGCTGAGAGTACGTCCGAAACTGCACGCATGCGCAGATCGCGCACTAGCTCTTTCTCTGTTACTCTCCTACAGAAAATCTATAAAGGAATTTATTTATGCCGACGATCCTAATCAGGATAACGGGATACTGTTTGCAGATTATTGCATTGTCATGGGTCCTTGATACGTGTGCAAAGTTTCAAAGAAATCGAATCGCTGGAAGTTGGTGAAAATTAAGCTTAAAGATTCCGTTACATACATACATACATACATACAACCCAAGCTAATATAATTAATAGTTTAAAAAACTAAAAAAACACGCTTTTATATGCAACCGAACTAAAAATTAGAAAATAATTTTTCATTAAAAAAATATTGTCATTTCATAGTAAAAAGCGTGGGGTGCATTTTACTATTTTTCATAACTTTTCCATCATAGATATTGGCAAATATAATAATTATAACATTTAATATATTAAACACCCCACGCTTTTTACTATGAAATGACAATATTTTTTTTTAATGAAAAATTATTTTCTAATTTTTAGTTCGGTTGCATATAAAAGCGTGTTTTTTAGTTTTTTTAAACTATTAATTATTTTTCATTTTTTAGTTTTTGCTACTCTTGACAAAATGGCGAAAAAATTTTTAATGAACAAGAGTAGCAAAGTTTGTAATGTTTCCAATAGATTGCAACCCACTAAAAAATTTCTTCTCCATTTAGTAGCAAAGTTTGAAATGTTGCCAACAGATGGCAACCCAGTCAAAGTTTGGAATGTTGCCAACAGATGGCAACCCACTAAAAATTTCTTCTTCATTAAGTGGCAAAGTTTGAAATATTGCCAACAGATGGCAACCCAGGTGTTGTTTTTATAATATAATGGAATTTTTTCTTCCCAGTGATTAAAAACAAGATAACGGGATACTTTTTGCAGATTATTGTATTGTCATGGGTCATTAATAAGTGTGCAAAGTTTCAAAGAAATCGAATAGCTTGGAAGTTGCTTAAAATTAGGCTCAAAGATTCCAAGTTACATAGATAGCCAGATTGATAGATAGATAGTTACAACCCTAAGTTAATAAAAGCGTGTTAAAAGCGTGTTAAAATGTCAATTTATTCTATTTAGAGTTCAACATTTAAGCTCGCCATACAAAATATCAAAAATATATTTCAAAAATTTACCTAGAATGAGGTCGAAATATTATTAATAATTTAGGCACAACAAAGCGTAAAAACTTTTAGTTCAAGGGAAAACTCGTAAAAAAAATTGACAAAAATAATTATCTTTCCACTGACAAAATTAATCAAATCTTGCGGATTATCAACGCGGTTTTCCTAGATATTAAACTGGTCAATGTGTTGGCCGCAGCAAACCCAGATAAGGCAGGTAATTTTAGGTATATTCAGTGCCTTCCATTATTTATCTATAAAAACACGAAGTAGCTAATCATTTTGTGGCTACTGACAGAGACAACAATGAGACGAGTAACCGGGTCCTAAAAATTTGTCCATTGTATTTATCTCTTCTGGCTTCAACGCAAGTTCCAATAAATATGTCTTTGCTCCTTCCATCATGGCAGGCTTACCGTAGATGGAGCAAATCTATCGCTTTGCCCTGGCTGCCGTTGTGCACATACTTCGTATGTAAACTTCAATGTCCTTTTTTGGCACGACGTCTAATTAAGAGAGAAAGAAAACATACCATGAATCGAATATTTTTTAACTTGAGGCAACCAGCTGCTGCAGGCAGTCGCGTCGCCGGAAATGTTTCGTGGTTTTTTTACCTTTAATTTGACTTTGAATATTGACTTTATTAGTGATCACAGTGTATATATTAAATTTGTGCATTTCAACAGATAATTTAAGGTAATATTGACATGGTTATCTGTTGTAAGAAAAATCTTATATAAAACCAAATAAAATGACATTTTTTTAATTAGGTGTGTAATTATTGAACTAAACCCCCAATATTTTATATTAATAGGAAACAAAAACAAGTACCTAACATTAAGGGCAAAAATAAGCACAGCTGTATAATGAATTTGGCGGGCAAACGATAAAGTCGACTCACGCGCATCTGCCGTCGGCGCCTTTGTTCGCCCAGTGAATTGAAAAAGGAAGGCCCAGCAGCTATCTCTCTCTCGGATAATTTATTTACATTTAGTTGCTAGTCTCATTCTTGTCTCTGCTACTGATATGGTTCGCAAGCATCAGTGAGTCGATCCACGAATGTGGTCACTAACTTCCTTATAGATTTTATTATTAAGGAAACGAAAGTAATTTTTTTATGAAGCAAAAACTCTTGTAAAATAATGCAAACTATTACTGAAAAACAAAAATAGTATAACTGTAAAATTAGAGAGCTAAGAACAGGGTTTGGCTGAAAGACCATAGGAAGGAAGTTTATTAAGAAGCGAGTCATGCCAGACCTGGTCAAAAGCTTTGATATATCAAGAGCAACAATCTGGTACTCAATCAAGGGACTTGTTTCAGCTGTGTGTGGACAGAAAGGACAGAAGATCTGCTGTAGATCTCTGAAATCCATACTGCCCGTCATGCAAAAATTTTGTGTTTTTCTAAATACGTAAGAAATTGTTAATTAATGAATTTCTTTCATTACTTTACAAAGAACTGAGAGAAGTGAAATAGGTCTATAGTCAGATGGAAGAGGACTTAGATCCTTTCTTGGGAATGGGTTGAACACGTGCAACTTTTCAGCTCTTCAAAAACATACCTGTGTCGAAAGGAAATTCGAAAGAGCCAAGTTAAAATGGTGCAAGTTCTGGCAGCACATTTTTTAAAAACGACTGGCTGGTATGCCATCCAGCCCGGATGGTTTCTTGGTATTAAGTGAGAAAATATACTTTTATAACATTTTTAATATTAATACTAAATAGGAAAAATTGCTTTTTAATGTTTCAATAATTATTAGAGCATTACTCTACAATTGTTTCGCCTTTCTAGGGCTTCATCAAAGAGTACTTCGTATACTAAATTTAAAAAGAGAAATATTTACAAACAGAACCATTTAACACGTTTTTCCCAAAAAGGTCTATAAAATATTATTAGGGGTTTTATTATGCGGCCCAGATGTGGTAATAAATTTATTTATAATTGGCATATCTGCGAAATTTATTTGATCATTGGTAGAAGAGTTGTATTGTCTATAAGTGATTTTTTAATTTCTAGTTGTTCATATAAATTTAATTTTTTACCTTTGTTTTCTCTATGGAGTAGTTTAACATTATTAAGATCTATAAAGTGGTTTTGTTCTATACAATGTGTTGAAATGCCTGTGTTTTTAAACCATTTAAAATTGATGTTTTGTGTTCTTTTATTCTGTTTTTATGCTCCTTCCACTTTGACCAATATATTCCGCATTACAGTCTGCGCAATTAACTTTATAAACCCCTGACATATCTAATTTTTCTGTTTTGTCTTTATTGTTAACTAATAATCTACCTAGGTTACTCTTATTTACAGACACAGTTTTACAGCCTAACTTATCTAGCCTATTGGATACATTATTGCTGATGTTTGGTATATAATTGATAAACTTAAAATTATTGTTTTTAGGTTCTGTAATACTATAAAACTCTTTAGCAATTAACTTTTGTTTTTTCTTTGTTAACAATTTATCAATAAGTGATTCTTTATATCCGTTGTTTCTTGCTATTTGTTTAATAATGCAGAGTTCTTTGTTAAAATTTGATTGACTTAATGGGAAAGTGACAAGTCTGTGAATTAAACTATGAAAAGAAGATAATTTTATTTTCCATGATTGGTTCGATGCGTAATTTATTACCGTGTCTGTCGTCGTTGGTTTTCTGTAAATATCGAATTCAATGTGGTTGTCAATATTTTAATGTTTATATCCAAAAATTTTATCTCATTTTCATTTCCTTCTTCCATAGTGAACTGAATGTTGCTATTTATTGAGTTTAGAAAATTTAAACTTATCTAAATTTCTCTCTGTACTATTCAAATGCAAAAAACATCGTCTAGACGCGTCGTAGACGACCATTTTATAGTTTTTGTGATCCCTGTACAGGACAAACCATGTTTTTAACGCGAATCTTATTTTCTACAAAGCCAAAGCATTTTGCCATACACGACTTTTCGAAACATTAAAATTTTTGAATTACATTTGCTATTGCAAACACCAACTACATTAGGTACCTAATTTATAAAGAATAAAACAAATCAAACAGCATCAGCTTTCCTACTATTTTATTTTTATTATCTCTTTCTATTTATGGAAAAGCCCAATGAGGGCCCACAGAATTGATGTCGTCAAGAAACATCGATTTTTCCTTCTGAGAGTAAGGCGTATTTTTCTGCGAACGACTAATTTCTTTTGTCATTTATAAATGACACAGAATAAAAACAAATCTTTTTTTCAGAATTTCTCATTATTCTGATGTTTTAATGTGACGGTTTTCGGAGAAACCTAGTCACAAATATGTCATTAATCTTTTAGGATAAAAAGGTTTAAATTGTTTCGATGTTTAAATTAAAATTAATTTAAATATTTTATGTAAAAATTCAAATTCGAGATATTCGCTACTTTGGAAGAAGACCGGCACAAGTCAAAAAAAATTTAATATTCTTTTTTTTTTTTTGTATAAAACACAACGTAAAAATGGTATATTTTTATATGCAGAATCTACAAAGGTAACTCGTACGGCTCTTCGTTTTTGACATATAGGCAAAATTTTTATTTTGGGACCCTCATACTTCAGTTGTCTTGTAACTTACAACAAAAGTAAAAACTGATAATAGCTTACACAAAAAAAAGATAAAATTCAAACAATAAGGTAAATTGTTATACTGTCGAAAGCCACTGCAGGTCTCTCGGCGGGAAGGCGAGGGATTCCCTGCCCCTCTCGTTTTTAACGCAAGTATGTGGCATTTAACTAAAGAATGAAATTCAAGCAACAAGAAATGACAAAATCTAGCAAATATTGCCTATATTTTTTAATTAAATCTTTATTTATTTTGTGCATTACATACATTCATACGGAATACAGTTAAAACCTTTTGTTTATATGCGCTCAGAATCACTGAAAATATAAAAAATATTCAGCAGGTATGTCCAACCCGTATAAAAAGTGGCAGAAACAAATAAACTGTAATACAACTTCCGCACTCAATATGCCAATTATTACTCTTTTTGTGGCATATCATCATTTATTACAACCCCTGAACATGCCAGAAGGTCTTATGTTCTTACATAAAAAAGAAAATCACAAATTATGTGGATACGCCCTTCTAGCAGGAAACTCGCGATATAAAAACACCTATGTTACGCAATGTTTAACCAAACATATGTTTTTTGTGGCAAGAGAAAAGATACCAATTAAGATAAAGCAGACTCTAGTTCAAATAAGCTGGCAAAAACGACGTACAAACACCGGCAAGCGGCGGTCGATCTTGGCCAAGCCAAATTTAACACCTCTAAGGGAAAGTAAACACTTTATGTCTTTGTCATCAAAACAGGAAACAGCAATAGAAAAGCGGAAAAATATTTTCTTTACAGTTCACCATCCCCATGTCCTATATATTTCCACTTTCCGTCTTTTTATTACATCGCATGACTAACGGCAAAAATATAGTCCTGAAACTTTTGGATAATCCGCCAAAAACAGCAGCGTCGCGCTACCGTGCAAAGGCAAAAAAGTCTTATCTCAAAATTCGTCATTACATGTTTTTACATTGTTTTAATGTAGAAATAGTACATTACATTACAAGTGTGGAAAAATGACTCAATTTCACACGACTGGGAATATTGTAGCACGAGGCGTTAGGCGAGTGCGACAAACCCACGAGTGTAAGAAAGTCATTTTCACACGAGTACTGTACACGCTATTTTTCCTACGACCACAAATTATTTACAAGAAAAAATGGTTGTCTTTACGGAAAAAATAAAAACAATTTCTCAAAAGTTGGCACTTTGCAACACTAGGGTTTTTACTTTGTAACACTAGTGTGATATGTACTTTTCCTCACTGCTATATTATACTGTTTTGACAATATTTTTACATCGAAAATTACTACCTAGAAGCATTATATAACTTTTATCATTTTGCGTTTAAAAAGGCCCTCACTTAATAAAAATTGTATGGTTTGGTTGGGTAATAACGGTAATAGTTTAATACGGTGTTCTGCTATTTTAAGGGTTTTTTAAAAGTTATTGATGCCCTCTTTTGGACACTCTTCACGGCAAAACGTAAGTGGCGCATATCCAAGACACTCCGTTTTAAAAAATATCACTAAACAAAGCTTACAGGACGGGGTGGGAGTGAAACGGGGTGGGGGTAAAGTTGGTAAAAACGAGTTAACGAAACTGAACATTACATGTAAAATTACATTGTTTTCTCAGTATTTTTGAGAAAAATATAAAAATTTGAAAATTGCAAATGCATAACCTAAAGTCCTAAAAGTAAGAAAAACGACTACTAAACGTCAGTTATATCATGCAAATATGAAAGTATTTGGCAACGTCGGAAGGGTCTGCTGATTCTATTTATGAATGGATAAAAGAAAGTGAATTCCATAAAGTCTGTATTAGCCTCAGGTTTACTTAAGGGATTAAAAAGATTTAACTAGTTGTTTGAGTACACGAAGACAGAGAGAAAGGAATTTGATCTAGAGGAGTTTTTTTCTCTGGCGCTTTAGGTCGAACGGTCAAGCGGCAAGGCTGCTTCTATTGAGTGCGTAGCAAGGTAGGATGGAGATTTTTAATTTGGATCTACTTACCTGACAACACTGTGCCATTGAGCGAGCAGTCATTGAAAGTTGTTTTTTGTAGTTATGTCTATTTTTGTTTATGTTTTTATTTCCAGAACTAACCAGCGCAGGGCTTTTTCGCTCAGGAATATTGCAGCTGGCTGATTTTAAAAAAGCAAGTTCTTTTTATTCTCGCATAAAGATCAAAGACAGCGCTCTCACATTTCCGTTTCTACGCTGGCCGCTTACGCTTACGTATCGTGTCAGGCCTCTGACATCTTTTGGAATATCTTTATAGTTTTTGAAATATTAAAAAAACAAACCCCAACTTTTTTTTATTTATTGTTTATAACTTTTTGCAATCTTTTATCGGCCCCTTTTGGGACTTTTCCTTAAAGTTTCACGTTCCGAATCGAATGACACCCTGATCGTTATTTTCGGAGAATCTACAAAAATTTTAGCCAAAAAGGTACATGTTGCCCCAGACTATTGTCTCTGTTTCCGAATGCTCTGCATAGCCACAAATTATCTCCAAAATCACGTATTAATGCACATTTGTAATGAGATTATATCATGTTACACGTTTAACTCACACTTGACAGCATCATGTTGCGTAGCTGTCAAAAGCAATATTATCGAAAATTATGCCGTTTCTCTATAGAGGCGTCTCATTATTAAGCAAGTCAAGGAACCAATATTAAACGGCTTTCGCAGTGGAATATCAAAAATTCGAACGAAATGGAAGAAATAAACCTGGGACCTATAAAATTAATGAACTCATTTAAAATCTTATTAATTTTGAAAGTGAAAATAAAAGTTCTAAATAAATATTAGGTGCTAACACCTGATGTTTTAAATTCAGTTTTGAAATAACTGAAACGGGAATTTTAAAAATTATTATTTTTATTTTAGGAAAAATGCAGTGGCGTACCATTTTTTGATTAAAATATTTACCTTAAAACCCCCGTGAACGACACTGGTAATGGGTAATTTTGTTCTCGTATGCGTAAAAATATTTTAATTGGTATAAAAGCTACTACGGAAAAAGCATTTTTTTTAAATTTTTAACACCCTGTAGTTCAAAAACTAAGACGTTAAGGACTTGTACTCTTATAGAAAGTTTTTTCATGTTTTTAGGGTGTAGAAACAGCCCTTAAAGTTTGTCGGATAAGTTGTAAACACCCTGCTTTACAGACTTGAATTTGGTCACACCATTGACGAGGTGCAAGGAATTTTCATAATGTTTCAAAGTTATTTCAAACTGAATTAAAAACATCAGGTGTTAGCACCTAATATTTATTTAGAACTTTTTTCATTTTCACTTTCAAAATTAATAAAGTTTTTTAAATAAAGTTCGTGAATTTTATAGGTCACAGGTTTATTTCTTCCATTTCGTTCGAATTTTTGATATTCCACTGCTAAAGCCGTTTTAATATTGGTTGCTTGACTTGCTTATTAACGAGACGCCCATTTATAGAGATGCAGCATAATTTTCGATAATATTGCTTTTTGACAGCAACGCAACATGATGCTATCAGGGTATTGAGTTAAAACGTGTAACAGGATAATATTACTGGTATCCCAGTGCAAAAACCAGTTTTTTGGCCAAGAAAAGTTACTTTTGTTTTGCGCAGGTGAAGCTCACAAGTAAGATTTCAGCGTACCCCTGAAATTTTAGTACCTACCCTGACCACCAGATAGCCAAAGTAGTCCAATCGACTAACAGAAACTCGACATGGGCATCAGAGACAACAATGAGACGAGTAACTGGTCCTAACAATTTGTCCATTGTATTTATCTCTTTCTGGTTTAACGCAAGTTCCAATAAATATGTCTTTGTCTTTCATCATGGCGGGCTATCGTAGATGGAGCAATCATCGCTTTGCCCTGGTTTGCCAAGTTGCTTTACAATTTCTGCATGTAAATTTTAATGTCCTTTTTTGGCTCACATCTAATTAAGGGAAAGAAAATATACCATGAATCGAATATTTTTAACTTGACAAACGTTGCCGCAGGCAGTCACGCCGAAATGTTATTCGATATTTGTGTTCGATATTTGTGTTTGATATTTTTCAATGGCCGATTTGTTTGGACAGTTTGTTTACATTTTCTGTGATTTATTGTGTGTTTCGTGGTTTTTTACCTTTAATTGGACTTTGAATATTGACTTTTATTAGTGATCACAGTGTATATATTAAATTTGTGCTTTTCAACAGATAATTTAAGGTAATATTGACATGGTTATCTGTAAGAAAAAATCTTTATAAAAACCAAATAAATTATAATTTTTAATTAGGTGTGTGTAATTATTGAACTAAACCCCAACATTTTATATTAATAGGGAACAAAAACAAGTACCTAACATTAAGGGCAAAAATAGCACAGCTATATAATTTGAATTTGGCGGGCAAACGATAAAGTCGACTCACGCGCCATCTGCGTTTACCTTCTTTGAAGACAGACAAGGAAGGCCCAGCAGCTATCTCTCTCTCGGATAATTTATTTACATTTAGTTGCTCGTCTCATTCTTGTCTCTGTGGGCGTCCACCAATTTTCTGATTGGTCCGGTGCCAAACGACATGTAACTTTCGCTATCTGGTGGTCAAGGTAGGTACTTAAATTTCAGGGTTCATCTTACTTGTGAGCTTCTATGGATGTGTATTCTTTGACTTAGGTTAGGTAGTTAACGCCGTTTGATACTATAAGGCCTTAAGTTAAGTGTTGGTGTGACAAACAGGAAAATATAGCATATTTTAGGCGCAAAGGCACTTAATATCAGTTTAAAAAAAATCGGAGATTTTGTAACGATTAAAAAAAAAAGAAGAGATGCATCTTTGGTGATTATTTATACGAATAAATACTGTGTATTACATGCATTGGAAGTATTTCGAAAAACAGTAAAAATAGACGACCAGACTCTTTTAGCACCCTACGTATTTTTAAAAGTTTCTTATATTTTATCATATCACATCTTTATTATTTTGTAGGCGTATCCAGAAATTAAAAGAAAAACATTTACGGTTATTAAAATATGCTACTTTTAAAACACCATTTTTAGGATTATATTTTTCTTTTCATCGTAAATAACTTGGGTAGATAATCTTGGTCCCTTTTCTTCTAGTTTCTAGTTTCTTGCCGAGCCTGACTTCCCTCGCAAACACTACGCCGGAAACAAATAGGTCTGCTTGTTTGGTGAAAATTCGATATTCAAATATTTACCGACCTAGCTTTGCGGACAAATAGGTCACTAGTTATTTACAATGTTTATGCATCACATTAACTTGTCATAAGGAATTCGTTACCCCTCACAGTCGGACTAACAATGATTGACTATCGGGTATTGCCTGAGGCCTAACGCTTCAAAATGCCCAAACCACACACAACAATAATTTTACCTAATAAATAGGAACAGTAGAATATGCAATGATTAGACTATAGGGTATTGCCTAGGACTTAACGCTTTGAAGTACCCAAACCACACACAGAAGTAATTGAATAACATAGGACTAGTACTGATTGACTATCGGGTATTGCCTAGGGCTTAACGCTTCAAAATGAGCAAACCACATACAACAAGAATTAACTAACATAATAAAGGGTTTTTCTGATTTTCAGCGCTCTATCTTTGAATAAAAATAAAACAAATTATGAAAATTATATTGCAATGGCTGCATTTTTATTTTAAAGCATATTTGATGACATTAGGTTTTAAAAATTATATCAGCCAAATGACCGCCGCGATTTTCATTCGAATCCTAGATATCCAATTTTTAATGACATTCTGACACAAATTTGCCTAATTTCACCAATGGTGGGAGTTATGTTGGCCTTTTGGGCGGCAATCGTTTGTGGTTTGTCCGCATATACTCGAGATTTGATGTAGCCCCACAAGAAGAAAACCAACGGAGTTAAATAGCAGGAGGAATACTATAAATTAAACGCAGTGCACGGAACGTTTGGCGAACCGAACACTGATTTTGATAATAGGTTTTAACGATTTCTACGCGTTGTCCAATCCTGTAGCGTTCCCTAGTAAAATGTCACTACTGGCTGAGTACTCCGACCAAAATTTAATGGCTGTATTATTCTTGCCTTGGTCATGCGCTGTTGTCAAAGATCGAGCGTTAAAAATGGAAAACACTTTAAATAGACATTCGAATTAACCATAATTGACTATCGGGTATTGCCTAGGGCCTAACGCTTCGACATGTCCAAACCACACACAACAATTAATTAATAAAAACAATCGAACTAGCAATGTTAGACTATCGGGTATTGCCTATAGGGCTTAACGCTTCAAAGTGAGCAAACCACATACAACAACAATTAATTAACATAATAAATCGAAACAGTCGGACTAGCAATAATTGACTATGGGTATTCCTAGGTCTTAACGCTTCGAAGTGCACAAACCACACACAAGAACAATTAATTAACATAATAAATAGAGACATTCGAACTAACAATAATTGACTATCGGGTATTGCCTAGGGCTTAACGCTTCGTCATGTCCAAACCACACACAATAATTAATTAATATAACAAATAGAAATAATAGGACTGGCAATGTTAGACTATCGGGTATTGCCTAGGGCTTAACGCTTTAAAGTGAGCAAACCACATACAACAACTATTAATTAACATAATAAATCGAAACAGTCGGACTAGCAATTATTGACTATGGGTATTCCTAGGCCTTAACGCTTCGAAGTGCACAAACCACACACAAGAACAATTAATTAACATAATAAATAGAGACATTCAAACTAACAATAATTGACTATAGGGTATTGCCTAGGGCCTAACGCTTCGACATGTCCAAACCACACACAACAATTAATTAATATAACAACACAACAACACAAAACAATCGGAAAAGCAATGTTAGACTATCGGGTATTGCCTTGGGCCTAAGGCTCCAAAGTGTCCAAATCATACACTTATTATGAATACAAATCATAAAGCATAAATGAAGGGTCCAGGGGAAAACGACAATGGTCCATCCCAAGTCCATCCGGACAAATTTTAAGAAAATCGAAAATTAAGGTTTACCCACTTGTTGAAAAGTAAAGTTTAGAAAAAATAGGTCGTAAAAAAGATTTCTGCTTAAAAATGTGTTTATTGTTAAATATTAATTTTACAAAATAAACTTTTACTCAAAATTAGTGACATAATAAGAAAAAAATAAAAATTAACTATGGACTCGTGCTAGTTTTCCCTGCTTTAGGTGTCTATTGGCGGGTCATCAATATATTTATCATTTCTGTTTTCTGGTTGATCTTTAAATGTTAAATGTTGTTTAGTGGACCTAAGCCGTTTTCACCATTTAATAAATTAACAGTATGATAGCATCAAAAAATGCTACCACTATGTACAGAAAGCTTAATTTAGCTAAATAATGGACTAATGCCGCTTTTCCCCGGACCCTTCAAATTAATATGCCCACTATCCGTTCCGTAAACTCAACATCTAGTGAAAGTTGTGCTTAAAGTAATGTAAAATACGTAACTGGAATATGAAGTATAGTGAAAATTGTCGTTTCCAACAATATTTTCGATATAATAAAGAAAAAAAGTCGATTCCTTTTGAATCAGTCTACTTGCTGACAATATTCTTATACCAATCAAAATCTAATAATTCAACATGTTTTAAAAGTCATTCGTAATTGAATTTATGTGTCAATCTGTCGGTTGTATTATATAAAAATATTATTGACTATTCAAATATCGACAACATTATAAAATGAAACGCTTGACGTCAAAAATAAATAATTTACCCTCAGTCTACAAGGGTGCGGGTTACATTATTATTTTCGGAGACATAACCATATATTATGAAAATAGCTGGACTAAAACAAAAGGAAAACTTCGAATTGGATTTGCAATTTTATTTAAAATTTTTAGAATAGGGTAAATTTTATTGCTACAATTTATTTTTTCAAGGTATACTTAAATCATCAAAACATATGTAAATATAATAAAAACTAATTTAATTATTTTGTAAAATTCTTTATAATAAAATAAATAAATAAGTTATTATTTTTAATTGTATACTGTGTGGGCCAAATTAAACTTGCACACTTTTTAACTAATAATAACTTTTTATCTGTTGCGCTCATCTTTTTTATTTTTGAGGGGCTAATAAGTAGATATGCTATCTCTAGGTTTGCCGATTTTGGTCAAATAGATTTGAACAGGACTGGACTTACGGGACTTTTTTAAAAATGATACGTTAACCTTCGTTGCAAAAAAATTATATACAATTGGGCTAATACGTTTACTTTTAATTAATTTACTGATAATTTTGGTCAGCATTCAACTCAGTAACCATGGTGTGTGTGTGAGGTTACACATTTTTTACAATTGAGAGAAATGCATGCTTTATGGGGTGCCTTATTTATCAAAAATAATTATAATTCCTAAATCCTCAAATTTTGACAGATTTGCCTTAACTGAATTTTCCATAGTTTGTCTACAAGAAAGACATATTAGCTTAATTGTAGCTAAATCAGATTTCTTTTGCAAAGAGGTTAAATACAGTATTTTGGAAAGTCCCATAAGTCCAGTCCTGTTAAAATATATTTAACCAAGGTTGTCAAACCTAGAAAAAAACATATCTACCTATCAGCCCTTTAAAAATAAAGAAGATAGGCGCATCAGATAAAAACTTATTATTAGTTAAAAAGTATGCAAGTTTAATTTGGCCCACCATGTATTATATTTTTTTAATCAACACTTGATGCTCTTTTAGGGTAGTTATTTGCATACAGGGTGTATATTTAAAACTTTCCTTTCAAATAATCTGCGAAATGAAACAGATTAGAGATATTCGCCCAAATAGGTCAAGATATTTATTAAGGGGAAACGTTTTTACAAAAAATAGCGGCGCCCCCTGAACCTCCTAACCACCAAGTCACCAAAATTCCTAAACAAGAAGGGGGTCGAGTGATACATCGTTTTAAAGCTTCTAACGAGTACTTTATAACCTAGAAAATAAAGTCAATATCTTCACCTACTACGCGGTACTTAAAATATCACCCGATTACTAACTAAGTACTCTTGCTAGATCACCATTTTATCAGATATTATAATTTACACAAATTAGTTTAAATCGATACTAATCCTAAAAAGACGCCTACGCTAAAAATAACATGCTGAAATAATTCCTGCCATGGATTCGTGCAAAACTTTAAACAAAAGGAAGCAATATTTTTCCAGAGCCGGCAATTTGGCGAACATAACTTCCTTAATTAATTTAAATAAATCATACTTATTTTCCAGATTTAATGAGAAAATTGCGCGTTAAAAACCGTGCCGGGCACTTCAAATAATAAATCTCATAGTAGGAACATATTAGCTTTGTTCGCGGGTCTAGTAATGAACTGATTCTGAACCAGAACCGAACTGGTTTAGGAATTGTTTAAAAGCGCATGTCTAGTCATTTATTGGATCGGAATTTTTATTTACCGCGAACGATTTTTTATACAGCTGAGGATGATCCTAACCTAGCCTTTTGGTTAGGATTTTTCATGGTTAAATGAGATACTACACATAAAAAATTAAATTCAAACAAAGGTAAATTGTTATACTGTCGAAGCCACTCGAGGTCACTCGGCAGAGACGAGGGATTCCCACTCCTCTCGTTTTTAACATATGTATGTGTATTCAACTAAAGATAAAATCAAACAACAGAAAATGGTAAAATCTTGCTAATATTGTCTATATTTTTTTAATTAAATCTTTTATTTGCCTTTGTTGCATACATACATTCCTACGGAAGTACTGGTAAAAATCCTTTGTTTATATACGCTCGGAATCACAAAAGATAAAAAAATATTCAACAGGTATATTAACCACTAAAAAGTGGCAAAAACAAATAAACTGTAATACAACGGTTTATTTCTGTACCACAAAAACAGAAAACAGCTGACCATGTGAAACCGCGATTGAAAGAGAGTTACAGAATATTTCGCGTAGATAATGATGACGTCAGTGGCCTCTTTACTAAACGCGCGGACTTTACTGCTTGAGCAAGCAGTTTTGGTTCATTGGCGAGTAACAGAATAACAAAACAAGCAATATTAGTCATGCATGTTTACATGCCGGGATTTAGTTAGATTGTCTCTTTTCCTCACATTGTCTACGTGTTATCTTATTTAGCTCAACCTGTATATCAAATTGTGTTATTTTTGTAAAGCTCTTTAAAGGACCTTTTTATGATGGTTTAATATACAGGGTGTCCCGTTTAAAAAAGGAAGTTATGTCAATATATTCTGTTAATAAAATTGTTTTGTGTAATCTTCATAATAGAAAAAATCTTAATAATTCACTGTACAAGTTGGTTTTTGAATCATTTTTGAAGTTAAGAAATAAAAAGTTATTGACATTTAAAATGTGGACAAGTTAGAGTTGGACGCACTGTACATATATTTAATGGACACTTACGAGGGGGTGATCAATAAGTAATGATAATCGAGTATTTCTAGAAAGCACAAAAATCCGAATTATTATTTATTCGCTAGCTTATATATCCACTAGTTTTTTCACAAAAAAATTTTTTTAGGTCGTCATTTTGGGAGTTACATTCATTTGAATACGAACTGTCAGAAGAGAACACATGAAAATGGAGAAAAATGAAGTAAGAGCTGTCATCAAGTACCTCTGCCTGAAAAAATGTCTACCAAAGACATACACAGCGACTTAGAGGAAACACTGGGGGACTCTGCCCCTCCTACTCCACAGTCGCACGTTGGGCAAAATGAATTTAAGCTGGGAAGAACCTCCACTGAAGATGAACATCGCGAGGGGCGCCCATCCACGTCTCTTACTGCAGAAAACATAAAAAAGTGGAAGATATCGTGTTGGCCGATCGAAGAGTGACCGTGAGGCATGTAGCTGAGGTTTCAGGGATCTCGTATGGCAGCGTTCAAAAAATCATTGTCAACGAATTGCATATGAAAAAGGTCTCTGCGCGTTGGGTGCCTAGAATGTTAACCGACGAGCAAAAAAAGAAACGAGATCGACATTTCGAGGGTGAATCTTCAAAGGTTCCAGGCCGATAAGGAAAATTTTCTGCTGCGTTTTGTAACCATGGACGAGACCTGGATCCACCACTTTGATCCCGAAACCAAACAGCAATCAATGACTTGGAAACGAGCCTCTTCACCAACGCCGAAGAAATTCAAAGTGTCAAGTTCAGCAGGGAAAGGTTATGGCGTCTGTTTTCTGGGATGCTGAAGGAATTATTATGGTGGAATATTTGGAAAAGGGGGCTACTATAACAGGCTCTTACTACGCAGACCAAATAAGAAGATTACGAGAGGCTATTAAGTCGAAAAGACGTGGTAAACTGAGAGCTGGAGTGCTGTTTCACCAAGACAATGCCCCGGCTCACAAAGCCGCAGTTGCGATGGCTGCCATTCAAGAAACGGGGTTCGAACTGCTTGAACACCCACCCTATTCGCCAGATCTAGCTCCCAGTGACTTCTACCTCTTTCCTCGGCTCAAAGAACACCTCCGGGGCAACAAATTTGAGGACGACAGTGAAGTGATGGCCGCAGTAGAGGCATTTTGGAGGGTCAAGACAAAGAATTTTTTCTAAGGGAATCATGGGTTTAGAAAAAGATACACTAAATGTATTAACTTGTTAGGAGACTATGTTGAAAAATAAAATAGTTTTTTTAACCTAATATTTCTGTTTCATACTGATTATCATTACTTATTGATCACCCCTCGTATAAACTTACTAGAAATCCGACTTGGAACTAATTCAACAAAAAATGTCGAGCCAATAATTGGAATGTAAGGCTCAATAATTTAATTAACACACTTTTTACGTCGAAAACGGGTAAAAGGGCTGATGTGGTAAAACATTAAATATAAGGTTACTAAATAATTAACTTCGGTTTTTGTTACAACTTGCAATTAAGATGAAATTGAATATTTCGAGAGCTCCCTATTATACCCCTATAACTGCAAGCAAAAAGTGTTCACTAATTGGTTTTTCCCGTTTCAGCTGATTTTAAATAAATGAAACCGGATTCGATTGAATTCATTGGACTTTCAAATAGGTCGTTTTTGATCTTGTGCATTCGCAATCCACGAAAATTAAAGTCATATTACTGCTGCCTATACAGACATATTTTTCAATTTGATTTTTGAAAATGGTTATTAAAGTATTTCCTAAATGTAAAAATAGTAATTTATGTAACAAGTGCATAAAGTGATACTTTTTCTGAATGGAAATTCCACAGTAAAAAAAAGACAGTTATGCATGTGTTACATACTATATTTTCTGATATAAAATTTTCCAAAATACCATTTTATACATGTTTTATTAATCTAAACTTATAAATTTTAATTCTTGCAGCACAGCCATTATATTGCAACAAAAAAATCATAGTCTTCTTATTTTTTAAGAGACAATAATCCCTCTCATAACTATGCATTTATTATTAAATTTTTAGGAAATTGTATGTACTTACTTTTTGTAGAAATAATACTAAAACAGTATAATTCTTTTCAATTTCTTAGTCGCCCAAATTCAGTAATTAGTATAATATTCAATAATTTCCTATTAAATTTATTTGCAAACTGTCAAATTTTAAAACTAGTGAGAGATAAACTAAAGAAATAATATGACGAAATCAAAAAAGTAACTTGACCCTTTGGTTCAACTGATGTCGCCTTTTACTGTTACATTGCATAAATGGATATTTAAGTTTATTTTAGTGGAAAAACTTGGCTCAAAACACTTATTTAAAGTGTGAAAAAACTTCGAAGTGTCAAAAAAGTTACTTTTTTAACACTTTATGCAGTGTACAAGAATGGAGTATTTTAACTTCATGTTAACGATTTAAAAACAGCATTTCTTTAACGGTCGTGAGACTGCGCAGTAACGCAAACATGATCCGTTATCGTTATTAACCATACCGGACTCTTTAATTACGGATGAATACCGAAGAGCTTATCGTTATCGTTATCGTTATTGTTAAACTGCGTGGTTGCCGGATTGTAGAAATTTTAATATCAATTATTTAAAAGGTTAAAATTTTAATGCCGTATTAATTAAAATATCATTTATACCTAGGCTCTAATTAGCGAAAAATCTATAGCAGTAATAAAATCAAATAGTGTTAAGAAATTAAAACGGACTTGCACTTTTACGGATATTCTAAATCAGTAATTAATTTAGATGTTACAATCTGGCACACTTGCTTTTTATTCTACTACCAAACCTAACCTTACTTTTGTGTTTTGCTTATACTGTATTGTTTGCATCTACTTTAAAAAACGAAATCAACAGAAGTGTTTGCATATATTTAAATATGAATTTATATCTTATGAAGAATAAAAGTAAATACTGATTTTCGTTAACTTTAAAATGGGTGAACCACAGGCAAAAATAAGGTTATGTGTCGAAAGCGCAGACGCAAGATATATTTCTTAAAAGAGGCTGCAAAATCTCTGTCTAAAACTGCTGCCGTAATCGTTATGTTTAATAACGATAACCATAAGGAGGCCAAAAAACGTCTGTTATTTTAAGAGGTGCAAAATGTCTCTATTGAACAAAATTAACTTCGCTAAAAGCATAAAACATAACGGTTGTATAATATGAACTCAGTTTTCTACCTACTTATGCATTATTCTCCAAATATTGACGATAAAGCTGCAAAACATAAAATTTGAGGTTTCTTTTATTTACAAAGGACTTTTAATAATACCCTTACAAAGGGACGTCAGAAATACGTGAGCATAAAAAGAATGTGGAAAACAAGGCTCGAAAGAACGTTACCCAGACTTACATCGTTGTCTTCCAGACCTTTGTTCGTTGTGTTTGATTTTTGAGGCCTTACAATGACTAAATGACTTGAAGGAGGAAAAAATATATCCTGAGTTTTCACCTAAAAAAAGGTAGTACGAAAAAAGTCTTATTCAAGGATTTTTTTCGTTGATTAGCTTTGAGAATTTTTATTTGGCCAATTCATTGGTATTCCTTCTTAAATTTGTTGTATACAGCGTGTCATTGGAAGTTTTTACCAAAAACTTCTTAAATAATAACTTTGCGTTAAAAGTACTCTTCATAAAATGTCCTACTTCGTAAGAACACAAAAATATTCGTATTCTGATGTACGACTTTTTTAAAACAGAAAAAAACCTTTTTTATTAACTATTTGACTGCATGACAGCTAAAGAATAAAATGTTTTGTCTTCTATTTTTTTATTTGTATTAAGGCGTTTTCTTCCCCTCCCGAGTCCATTCCGCAGGTTGAAATTCCAAAAAAAATGCATAAATATTTTATGACGCGCCCTGTATATTTCAAAGATAAACCCTTAATGACTTAATTTCTCATTACGAACAGAAACAGTTGTCCCATTAAATTTTATGATTTCTGCACCTTAATCGATCGTTACACGGAAAAAAATCTGGTAAATATTCATGCAATTGTAACCTACACAGTTACAATGTGTAGCACTATAGGCCCCAGGTACACGTTGTAGTAAAACTCGCTCCGTTTTTGTAGCAAATAATGTGCAGTAGTATTTAATACTTTTGTAGCAGAACTTCATGTTACCGTTTTCAATACTACTATAATGTAGTCAAGATTTATATTTGGTTACTGTTGTTAGCTACTATCATTCACTTCAAAACTTTAGGCCTCGTTGATTTTCATAACAGAAAATTAATGACAAAAATTATACTTAGAACGTCAATAATAAACATATTTAACACAATTTTTGCGCTACACTCTTATAGCACACAACGCCTTTCGATTTTTTCCGTGTACCAGATGAGATCTGATAAATTTTGACTTTTGAGACATATTAGAGAATTATTATTGAATAGTTGCCTTATTAGGCTCGGGTATTATTAATACCGGCCTTATTTAAATAGTGCTTGTACCCATAATTTAGAGTTATTGCAAATCATGCTGACAGCACCATTAACCTAAAAAAAATGGGAATAAAAATTTAGTCGTTTTTCTTTACTGATTTGTGTTGTATGGTTTTTTTAACACAATTACAGAAATACATTTGAAAAAGCAAGGTTTTAAGTATTTTTACCTAACTTTTCTTTTCGATTTTGTAATTGGCAGCCGTTCGGTTAGACGAACAGTTCCGAAGTTAAAATAAGGCACGACCTAAAACCGACATAAATAAAGCCGGGCACTATACTTATTAAGGGGAGTTCTTATCCTACCATGCCATCTGCGCAAGCTCAGATGTCAAATTAAGGTCGGTATTATTGGTGCCTGGCCTTATTTCACTGTGCAATAATTATCTATTGACAAGGGAAAAAAACATGGTTTTCTATTTTGCTTACGGCTGTATAGTTTTTTCAATACTTTTTTTGCTCCTTTCATTTATGTTTTAAATAAATAAATAAATATTTCTGAGACCTGACAACATCTTTTCAGTACTTAATAGGTTTGTTCCAGCAGGCTGTCAGAAATGTTTGTAACCGTTCGGATTCTGCGCACGTCAAATTTGTCGTTCCAGCAGTGCCATGTTTGTAACATTATACAATTGTTTGTTGTTCCAGCAGTAGTTTTAAGATGTTGGAAACTGCATTTGAAAAGTTTGCAAACTTTCTTTAAACATTACTGAAAATGTTTAACATAACCTTTCTTGTATTGACGTATAAGCAGTATGCACGCCTTGTTTATTTTTCGTTCCAACAGAAAACTGTTGCCAACATTTCTGACTAATGTTTGTAACAATTTCTGCGTTTACGATTGTTTGCTTACCATGTTTCCAACATTCTGCTGGAACAAACCTAATAATTAATGGAAAGAGGGTGGGGTCGGGGAAAAATCAAAGAAATGCAGTGCATGAAAAAGTACGGATAGTAAATTTTAAAGATAGGTATGTAGGATTTTCGAAGAGCTGACCACAAATAATTTTTAATGTGTGTTTTGTCATTAATGAGTTTTAAAGGATGATTTACGAGGTGGAATAACAATTAAATTACTCTAACTGGTAAGTTTATGTAGCACAATGTTAACTATACCTAAGTTTGTTATTTTATTAGCTGAAAATTAGTAATCGAACTAATTGACACATGCAATAGCTTTATCGCAATCACTTTTAAGGTATATTAAGTTTTAACAAATCTACTAGTATTTCCCAACATGCCTTAGTATTGATATTGCGACAAAACTGCAAAACATAATGGTCTATAAAACTGATTTTTTTATTAAGTAAAATTGACCAAGATCGTAGCAACTGGAAAGTTAAAACATTTTAGTTGTTTAGATGAGATATGCCAAATTATTTTGCGTTAATAAATTTTTAGAATATCTAACGAAATTGCCTTAAGAGCGTACAAAGGAGTTAAAAGCGGATTGGATTAACAACCCTTTTGCTAATATCAAAATTTGTCTACTTGTGTATTTAGGCAAAGGGCTTGAAAAGGAACCCCATTTTACCCGTCTTGTTACACAATTTACCCTAATATACATGTAATAGTATTAAATGGAAAGAACATTTTTTGGCTTATTTTATTTGGTCAAAAAATTACATAAATAAAAACCGTAAATTCCTCATGTTTTATTTAAACACGCTTATTAACTTGGGTTGTAACTATCTATCTATCTATCTATTCATCTATCTATCTATCTATGTAATGGAATCTTGAGCCTCCACTTTACCAACTTCAGCTATTCGATTTCTTTGAAACTTGCACACGTATTAAAGGACCCATGACAATGCACAATCTGCAAACAGTATACCGTTATCCTGGTTAGATCGCCAGGATAAAAAAATCTTTATATTATAAAAACAACACCCAAGCTACTGCATTCTTGAACATCCCAAACTTTTGTCAGGAACTTTAGCTACTCTTGACAAAATGGCGAAGGAATTTTTTAGTGAATAAACTGAGCATTTTTACATACATACATACATACATGCATGCATATCGAACTAAAAATGAAAATAAAATAATAGTTTAAAAAACTAAAAACACGCTTTCTTTAGTATGCAACCGAACTAAAATTAGAAAATAATTTTTCATTAAAAATATTGTCACTTCAGAGTAAAAAGTGTGGAGTGCATTTTACTATTGTTTCATAACTTTTCCCTCATAGATATTGGCAAATATAATAATTATAACATTTAATATACAAGCACCCTAATGCTTTTTACTCTGAAGTGACAATATTTTTTTAATGAAAAATTATTTTCTAATTTTTAGTTCGGTTGCATATAAAAGCGTGTTTTTTTAGTTTCTTTTTAAACTATTATTTATTCATTCAGTATTGATATCGGCGATGTTGCTGGATCTTTAGTTTCCTGCAAAAGTCAATTTAAAGTTTGTTAATTTAAATAAGATATTATATATATATATATATATATATATATATATATATATATATATATATATATATATATATATATATATATTTATTTTATTATTGGATTCCCGCTATTTTTTGCTATACAATGATATGAAAGTTCAATTTTTTTTTCTTTAAGTATAAATAGCAAAAAACTTAATTTAACACAAATAATAAGTATTACGGTTTACACTTTGCAAATTTAAAACTGGTGACTTGAAAGTTCTGACATAATTCAATTCCTTGATAAAATGAACAATTATACTCATTATTAACAGAATTTAAAAGACATACAAGATTATGAGCAGAAAAATTCTATATACTAAATGTTCATTCTTATTTAAACAAAGCATTTAATATTAAAAAACTAAAATTGAACTAGGTATTCCTTATGTCAAAACTGACAAGGCACCAGTTTGAAAGTTCTAAGGTATAAACGATATAGGTAATACCAAAGAATATTATAGCTACCGCACTGGAAGTCCAGTTCAAATAGCAGAATTACGATCGATTAATCACCACGCGCCTATATAGACAAGCTTTGGAGTCTCTATAAGCAGGCTTATGAGAGGGCTTTGATTTTTGGCGCCGATTTCTTTAGCACCTGTCCATAATTTTATTGCGGTAGCTATCATCAGAGACAAGAATGAGACGAGCAACTAAATGTAAATACATTATCCGAGAGAGAGATAGCTGCTGGGCCTTCCTTGTCTGTCTTCAAGGAAGGTAAACGCAGATGGCGCGTGAGTCGACTTTATCGTTTGCCCGCCAAATTCAAATTATATAGCTGTGCTATTTTTTGCCCTTAATGTTAGGTACTTGTTTTTGTTTCCTATTAATATAAAATATTGGGGTTTAGTTTAATAATTACACACACCTAATTAAAAATGTCATTTATTTGGTTTTTATAAAGATTTTTCTTACAGATAACCATGTCAATATTACCTTAAATTATCTGTTGAAAAGCACAAATTTAATATATACACTGTGATCACTAATAAAAGTCAATATTCAAAGTCCAATTAAAGGTAAAAAACCACGAAACACACAATAAATCACAGAAAATGTAAACAAACTGTCCAAACAAATCGGCCATTGAAAAATATCAAACAAAAGTATCGAATAACATTTCGGCGTGACTGCCTGCGGCAACGTTGTCAAGTTAAAAATATTCGATTCATGGTATATTTTCTTTCTCTTAATTAGATGTGAGCCAAAAAAGGACATTAAAGTTTACATGCAGAAATTGTAAACAACTTGGCAACCAGACATATTTATTGGAACTTGCGTTAAACCAGACTCGTCTCATTGTTGTCTCTGCTATCATATTCTTGGTAATACCTACGCAGTTTACATGTATAATTTATACTTTATTAAACATCTTTTCTGCTATTAATACTTAACGAGAAAAATTGGACTTTATACCATTGTATAGTTAAAAACAGCTGGATTCGCAATAATAAAATAAAAAAACAGGTATCTCATTTAAATTTAAAAACTTTAAACTGATTTCTGCGAAATTGAAAATCTGGCAATATCGCCGATATCAACACTGAATTCAGAGTATGTTGTTACTCTGGAGTACAGTCCCTCCAATTTAGTTCAAAACTCTCTGAGATATTTAAGCGTTTTCAGACTTATTGGACACACTTTTATACTAAGCAAAATACTGGAAAATTTACTTACTTTTGACAAATGTGCCATGAATATAAAAACTTTGAATTTAAAGGCAAAAATGCGTTTCGCAAAAAAATTATAACACCCAGTATAATACAAATAGGTACTTTAGGTGATGCTTAATTTTTTAACACGCTTTTTATTAGCTTGGGTTGTATGTATGTATGTATGTAACGGAATCTTTAAGCTTAATTTTCACCAACTTCCAGCGATTCGATTTCTTTGAAACTTGCACGTATCAAGGACCCATGACAATGCAATAATCTTCAAACAGTATCCCGTTATCCTGATTAGGATCGCCAGGATAAATAAATTCCTTTATAGAGTTTCTGTAGGAGAGTAACAGAGAAGAGCTAGTGCGCGATCTGCGCATGCGTGTAGTTTTGGACGTACTCTCCAGCATAAGGCTGACAGAAACTTGTTCGAATGGTTGCGTTCTGAAACCCCATGCAACAGTGAAGCTTTAAATGAAATGATTAGATTACGAAATAGTTCGTGAAACATTTCAATATCACATGTCCGCAGAAAACTAATTGATATATCGAACTAAAAAATAAAAAATAAATAATAGTTTAAAAAAGCACGCTTTTATACGCAACCGAACTAAAAATTAGAAAATAATTTTTCATTACAAAGAGTTTGTATTACAGTAATAAAAGGTCAAACAATGAATCATAATTATATACCTCAAAATAGAATTATAATAAAATTTAAGGTAATAACAGAATAATTCACTTCAGAATAAAAAGCGGGGTGCTTAATATACTAAATGTTATAATTATTTCATTTGTAAATATCTATGAGGGAAAAGTTATGAAAAAATAGTAAAATGCACCCCACGCTTTTTATTCTGAAGTGAATTATTCTGTTATTATCTTAAATTTTATTATAATTCTATTTTGAGGTATATAATTATGATTCATTGTTTGACCTTTTATTACTGTAATACAAACTCTTTATAATGAAAAATTATTTTATAATTTTTAGTTCGGTTGCATATAAAGAGTGTTTTTAGTTTTTTTAAACTATTATTTATTTATTATACAAAATCACTCAGTCAGAATTGTAAACCAATGCGTAGAAAGACGGTCTAACGCGAATGCCGGCATGTAAACATTTTGGATTGGATAACTAATAGTGTTTGCTTTGTTATTGCATTAGTGGCCGATATACTTTAAAAATATCTGATACAGTATATCTGTATTCATAGAAGATTTTTTGCAGACCAATGTTTTTATATAATCGTTTTCTTGCGAATAACCCTATTAAGACAGTATAACTCACAGGAATAATCAAAGTCATAAAAAAATATTATATTAACGATGACCTGCCAAGAGATTCTACACGTGGCGGATTTCTACATATTTGATAGATTAGGCTATTATTTAACAACTTCTGTAGATAATTATATAAGTCACTCGTAGCTAATGGACAACACAATGCTAGTCAGCGATAAAAACTGCCACTTATTACCGAGGTATGTATATAGATAATGTTGGTATCCATCGTTTCTGAAATCTCCTAAAACAATGTATTTAATATCTACTTAATGACCAAAAGTCATAGTGTTTAAGGCCAAACCAACCCAGATTTTAAAAAATATCTACCTAAAACATTTTTATGTATATTACTCAGAGTTGGGTGGTATTTGCATACTCGGTATTTTGAATCATATGCAGAATACATCTGCGTATTTGGTATTCGGTATTTGACTGAATACCTTTTTGGTCAGTATTCGGGATTTTGTATTTTGAATACAGTTTTTAAATGATTAGCACTGGTCATTACGATTTTTGGGTTTACTTTTACATATTAAATTTTAGTTTGTTTTTCCTACGCCCAAGCTATGAAATAGTATATTACATTACAAGTGTGGAAAATGACTAATTTCACACGAGTGGGAATATTGTAGCACGAGGCGTTAGCCGAGTGCGACAAACCCACGAGTGTAAGAAAGTCATTTTCACACGAGTACTGTACACTATTTTCCTACGACCACAAATTATTCACCAAAAAATAAATAAATTAAAGTTTGTCTGTTCAGAAAAAA
Organism: Listronotus bonariensis; assembly: GCA_014170235.1. Taxonomy (NCBI): domain Eukaryota; kingdom Metazoa; phylum Arthropoda; class Insecta; order Coleoptera; family Curculionidae; genus Listronotus; species Listronotus bonariensis. The sequence continues at coordinate 17,144 of JACEGR010000173.1, read as the reverse complement.
TAAAAAACAATTGAGAACTTTGCAACACTAGGGTGATATTTACTTTGCAACACTAGTGTGATATATACTTTTCCTCACTGCTATATTATACTGTTTTGACAATATTTTTACATCGAAAATCACCTACATACCTAGAAGCATTATATAACTTTTATCATTTTGGAATTTAAAAAGGCCCTCACTTAATAAAAATTGTATGGTTTTGTTAGGTAATAACGCTAATAGTTTAATACGGTTTTCTGCTATTATAAGGGTTTTTAAAAATTATCGATTCTTACATATTTTAGACACTCTTCTAAATAAAACGTAAGTGGTGCATATCCAAAATATTCCGTTTTTAAAAAATATCAGTAAATAAACTTACGGGATCGGGGAGTGAAAAGGGGTGCTGGGTGGGGTAAAATTGGTAAAACGAGTTAATGAAACTGAACATCACATGTAAAACTAAGTAAAAATAACAGTTTTTCCTCATATTTTTAAGAAAAAATATGTATTATTTTTGTGCTAACAATAACAAGCCATTAATGCACTTTTAAGAACTATATTTCATAAAAGTAAACTATTCAAAAATACACAAAAGAATTTAGCCATCTTAACAGAACTGTACCACCACGGCTAATCACCGCGCCAATAGTCGAATGCCTGAGTCACTAGATTTATTAATTTATGACAATCATGCTTAGGCAACCAATTATATTTTTGTAAATTTTAATAAATATAAAATAAGATGATTTTCGCTAATTTGGGTTCTACCGTTTAAGGTAAATAAAAAGTTTTTTTACTGTCACTACAATAAATATGTCACTTGCAAAACCAATAGCAGTTTTTAGAATGACATCATAATATGTATCACACCAGTGTTGTAAAGTACTTTGCAACACTAGTGCTGTAAAGTACTTTGCAACACTAGTGTGATATAACGCATTTTCTATGCATGAAATCAGTGTGCTATTTGCTATTTTCACAAGTGGTCGTAGGAAAAATATATATTTTTTTATTAGTTAGATTTTTTTCATTTTATTTCAAAACTGTTTAAGATATTTTCATATTTGACATGCACTAATAGGCATTTTTAAATGTTTTTTAATCCTTAGGCAATCCACGAAGGCTGAAAGCCTAAATACTAACGTACCGTGGGTGTCTTAAGCAGGAGTAAGAGGAAGTTTGTTAACACGGGTCTTAAAAACTTGAAGATTTGGGGGAAGGAGAGACCTCCGCTGGCAGTAAGTTCCACAGTCTAGAAACTCTAGGGCTAAAGAACGAACGAAATGGGAAGTTCGGGGCCTGTCAATTGAACCGTATAGGGATGCATACTCGCGGCACCACGAGTTTCTCTGTTGGGAGCTGCAAGAGGAGGGACTATACTGGATAATTCGTCGGAGCAAGAAGCCGTAAAAGTATCTATAGAAGAGCGATAGATCTCCACAGCTCGACGATGGGCAAGAGAAGGAAGTCTTTGAGTAAGTAAAGGATCATTAATAAGACGAACAGCCCTTCTTTGAATGGCATCAAGAATGCTGAGGGTTGTAGGGGATGCCATTCCCCAGACATGAGAGATGTAAAAATTTTATTTTTTCATTGCATTGCTACTTGACTTAAAATAAACCGTTTTTAACTTTTGGATTGAAATTTAAAAAAAAAAATTGAGAGCAGAAATGTCACAAAATGACATGTGAGGTGTAATTGCATTTAAAATGTCATATTCTATCGAAAGAAGATAAAGTATACCGCTGGTGCCATTTAAAATTTAAAAGTAGCTGTCATTTCCGGTTAAACCGGAAGTTATAGGAAACAAGTGAATAGATCGATCAATCCGTAATTATGTCAAATAGCCATATACCAAGTTTCATTTTTCTATCTTAAAAGGTAAAAAGTTATAAGGGGGAACTACCTGTGAGAAACACCAGGTATGTATATATAAAATCATTGCTTTTAGTAATTTTTATGTCCATAGTTTTCATTGTTTGTCAACCAACATGGCAAACAAAGCATCAATGGTATTAAAATTTTACAAAGCACTTTAAGTAATAACGAATTTAATCAAGTAGAAAAAATATCCATCTTATCGAGTCCAGGCTGCCAAAATAGATATTAATCTGGGTTTCAGAATACATCATGTAAATAGTTGGCTAGGGAGGTTATCGGATGTCTTAGGACCAAATAATAAGTAGGTCTGTGCTATATCTCACTTTGAAGACTAAGCAGGGCCGTATTAACGGTTTGAGGCGCCCCTAGGCTAGAATTCCCGGAGCGCCTATTTTTCACCAAAAAATTTTTGAAAAGCAAAAAAAAGGTCATTTCCTCCTTTCATTCCAAAGCACCTTAGTCACAGAGAAATTAGTCACCAAAAATCCCCACCCGAGCTAAACTGTCTAGCGCCTATTACTCCCCTGTCTGGCGCCTATTTTTTCATGACGCCCTAGGCTGTAGCCTAGTCAGCCTAATGGTTAATACGGCACTGAGACTAAGAAGTTTCCTTAATCTGAATCGGAGAAAGAGTAGAATATTAACGCAACCTTTAAACTCGATAAAATAGCTTTGTTCGCGGGTCTAGTAATGAAGCGAATCTGAACCAGAACCGAACTGGTTTAGAATTATTTTAAAGCGCATGTCTAGTTATTTATTAGTTCGGAATTTTTATTTACCGCGAACGATTTTCTATACAGCTGAGGATGTATTCTAACCTAGCCTTTCGGTTAGGATTCTTCATGGTTAAATTGGATACTACACAAAAAAAAATTAAATTCAAACACAGAGGTAAATTGTTATACTGTCGAAAGCCACTCGAGGTCTCTCGGCGGAAGACGAGGGATTCCCTGCCTCCTCTCGTTTTTAACATAAGTATGTGTATTTAACTAAAGATAAAATTCAAACAACAAGAAATGGTAAAATCTTGTAATATTGTCTATATTTTTTAATTAAATCTTTATTTATTTTATTGCATACATACATTTATACGGAATACAATTAAAAATCCTTTGTTTATATACGCTCAGAATCACAAAAATATAAAAAATATTCAACAGGTATATTAAACCGCATAAAAGTGGCAGAAACAAATAAACTGTAATACAACGGTTTATTTCTGTACCACAAAAACAGAAAACAGCTGACCATGTCGACAATGCACATGAAATTCCGAACTGAACTTTTAGTTCCAACAAAAAATCCCAGGACTGCTAATCAAGTTACGAACCGGTAACAAACTGATTCCATTGTAACCCGCGAACACAGAACTGTTACTAAAAATTCAGGATTTTACTAACCGCGAACGCTGCTCTTTTTCACTGCGCATGCGAATAGTCCCAGAACCGGTTCAGAATCAAACCCGCGAACAAAGCTATTAAAAGGAAACTTGTCCCGTTACATATTAAGGTCGGGCCACACATAACCGCAACGAGCCCGTGACCGTGCGTTTCCCTGTTGAAATGTAAGGGGATGCGGAGCAAAAAGCTTTCTATTTAATCAAATTTCTAATCATAAAAACACCTTGCCATATTATAATTTCGGGTAAAGAAAAGAAAATAACGGCAAATCAAGTCCAGTATTAGTCAAATTTTTAATATTTTAGAAAATACCTAAACAATTGACAAATTCATAGATATATTTTAGTGTTTCTTAGTACCCAATCCTAATACCGAGACTCTTAATTTACGTAAATGAATTAGAATATTTCTTGGACTTAAATTTAATGGTCATTGTCAATAAAATTAAGGGCGCCACATTAAAAAAAATATGAAATAAACACAAAAATAATTGGTGACTAAGAAACCTCGGAGAACAATATGAGAATTATTTCATACAGGGTTTGTGTTTTATTTAAAAAAATATATTTGTTTCGCTACTCTGTTTTAATACTACAACTTTTTGGTGTAGGTACATAGATTGGATTTTATTCCTTTTCCTTAAATTTTTCCGAAAGTTGGAAGATTTTTTTGTAATAATGGCAAAATTTGCATTCTTGTGGAAATGCCCGCGAAATTATTTAAATAGTCCGATGACGCAGTTGGAGTATGCCTACGTCACAAAAGATACAAGCTACGACATCCCTTTTCTATTGCTTGTTCCCTTGTTGGCATATTTATTTAACGTGACCCTTTTCACGCAGCACTGGCAACATTGTGAAGTGGATTAAACTCGCAAATTGTGAAATAAATTTTAATCAACTTTAAAAATTATTTTTAAAAAACTTTAGACAATTTTGTTAAAATGTTAATTTTCCCGGGTTGGTGACGTATTTAACTATTGATTAAAAATTGTTTTTAGGCATTGTGAAATTTTGGTTAAAAGTCTATTGGGCCGAAGAAAAAAAATACTTGTGTTTATCGAAAAGCCTGTTTTATTAGATTTAGCGAAAAAATGACAGGATGAATAAATAACACAATTAAGGTAATCTAAAGCAAACAGTATATTACTTTAAATCTCGAAATGAGGAGCTCCTGCGTGGTTCATATAAATTAGATAATTGAACAGTGAGACCTCCGAATCATATTTAAAGTTGGAATTTTGAGAACAACCCATGGCGCTAAACAGGGTCTCCAATAACTCAACTGACAAAGTTTAAGTGATTCTACTATGAAAATTAGGAAAAAAACTTCATATGAACATATTATATGTCCTTAACGTCTAGGTTTATGAACCACAGGATGTTAAAATTTAAAAAAATATTGTATTTTTTTATCTATTATTATTATTTCTTCCATACCAATTTAGATAATTTCAGACTCATTTTTTGCATACAAAAAAACATATTTTTCACCAGTGACGTCCATAAGCAAGATAAAAGTTTTTTAAAGAAAATTTGTATAAAAGCGAAGTTTTATAAAAAAATGATTTTTTAATATTTTTAACACCCTGTACTTCAAAAATTAAGACGTTTAAGACATATGATCATAAGAAGTTTTTTCCTAATTTTCATTAAAGAATCATCCCTTCAAGTTTGCCGGTTAAATTACTGAACACCCTGTGTAAATTTAATATGGCTAATTTTTTCAAAAGCAGTATATAACTTACAATATTCATTTTTATTTTATGACATTGACAGCCTACAAAAAAGGCTTATCTGAAACATAAGTACCAAGTATCGTGGTTGCCGGAGTATTAGATTTTTTTTTGTTAACCTTGGACAATTCACAAAGTCTGAAAGCCTTAAACCGTAAAACATTGTGGGTATCTTAAGCGAGGTAAGATAAAGTTTAATACAGGACTTAAATAGTTGAAAATTTGGACCGAAAGGAAAGATCTCCGCGAACAGAAGGTTCCACATTTCAGAAACTCTAAGAATAACAAAACAAAGTAGGAAGTTCGGGGTTTCCCTGTTTCAGACTGCAAGTGTAGGAATTATACTGGGCAATTCCTTGGGGCAGAATCCGGCGACGTCTCTATAAAAAAGCCATAGACCCCCACACCCCGACAACTGGCAAGAGAATGAAAGGTGACCAGCTTTTCTTTGAACGGAAACAATAATGCTAAAGGTTGTGTTTCAGTTTGGGTCGGATTTGAAATACGTGCAACACGCATAAATTGGAAAAGAAACAAAAAATTGGATCAAAAGAGAAATCCAAGCTTTTTTGAAGCCGCTGTTCCTATAGATATAATGTGTTTATGTCGGTTAAAGTTATTCTCAAAGGTGACGCCCACAAGAAGAAAAACTTGGCCACTCATAAGTCAAAAACAAGTACTTGATGACTTTTTGCGCGACAAGAACATTAACCCCATTTGATTTCCCAGTTTCTAGTATTTTTATAGAATAAGGCGCTTAAAAGCTCTAACTAAATTGAGTTTATTGTGTCCAGTGGCGCCTCAGTGGGCACCACAGCCAATATTACTGAGAAAAAGTACACCACTGACTTTTTATGTAGATTTGTTTTTAATTAATTAACTAAAATACAGCATTTTAGTGTCTCGCATTTTTTGTATCTGGCCTGGTTTTCGAGAAAAAAAAATTAAATTACTTACGCCATTCTAAGACACCTCATTTATTTTAAGGCCGAAATTGTTGCCGGAGATATACAGTTTATTGTATTAGTAGATCAACCGTTGTAAATTCTTTTACTTTAAATAAAAAACATTTGGAATTACATCTTTCAACAAATATCACTTCCAAAACAATGCAAAATGAAATGCGCAAATTCTAGACGCCACTGGATTGATATTCAGCTTTGATTTTTACCCAGTCTTGCCAACTTTTCTCCGAGAAGTGCCCTTCCTTGCGTCCCCGACCTCGAACCGCCTAAAAGTTGAGGATATGTCGCAACCTTATAAATATAAACTAACCTTGGTAAAATACAAACTTTTTTTAGGCATTTAAGGGGAGAGGGGGTAGCGGTGAATCTCAACAAATCTCACCATGGGGGAAGGGGGGTCTGTGCAAATATCACGTAATTTTTGCAGCTGGAAACAAGAAAAAGTTTAAAAATCTCACCAAAAGGGGGAAGGGTCCAAAAATGTGAAAAACGCCCCACGTAATTTATGGACACTCCTTATTACTTATAGTTTCAACAAAAAAATGTGTTGCATGGATTGAAAATGTCAGCAAATATAATTGATTAATATGTGTTTTTGAAAAAGAAATGAACAAAATAGATTATTTTAACAATCAATTTAAAAAAATATTTAATAAAAACCCTTTAATACTTAAAAATTTTAATTAAGAAAATGCTATGGAGATTTAAATAACAAAAAAACATTATTAAGTTTAATAGCAAAATCCAATTTTGAGAGTCATGACGTAAGCACCACTACAATAACCAAGTCAATAAAAAAAGCTGTTAGTTGATTTGTTTTGCATAGCCCACTGGCGTAGATGGGGGCAGGGGTCAATTACCCCCTCCCTAGAAAGGTTAAAAATTGTTTTAAGGGTTATTAGAAATTAGAAATAAGGTGAAATAGAGTTTGTAAGTTAAAAGACTTCTTTATTGGTTTTTGTAGTGATTTATCCACAATATACCATGTTTTAATAGAAATAATATTAGTAAATATGTTTTTGAAGGTAAGGAATTTTTTTTTTTGATCTTCAAATTTTTTTGGCCCATTTTCGATTTTGCCGTACAAAACGAGGTTAAAACATACTTCATCTATTGGATTTCCCCCTCCCGAAATAAAATTATCTACGCCAGTGGCATATCCTACTGCAAAATTTGGATATAAAATATGAAAATTGGGAATATTAAAGTTATTTATAAAAATAAACCCATAGTGTTATATATTTTTAAAAAGCCTGTAAAAAGACAAATTTATTTTTTGACAAATATATAAGGTGTTCAATTAAAAACCCCACATTGGTCAATATTTTAAAAAGAATATTATTTGAAAAAAATCTGACTATGCCACTGCATTCTATGTAAAATTTTATATCTGTAAGAATCTGTTTTAACTTTATTGCTTAGTTTTAAAAAACTTCCAAGCTGTGTGGCTACCTGAAAATTCAAAATTTTCAAAATCACCCTCTTGCTCAGAAACTAAAGGGATATTTTTCCAATTCTCCTGTCTTACAGCTGCTAACAAGCTTGTCTAACAGCTGACGTCATTATAATGTAAATCGAAAAAATAAAAGCGCTCACTGCCAATGACAAATGACATAAAAAAATAATAATAATATAACCTAAAAAACAAAACTAAAACAAAAATGTAGCAATATCTTTAATGGCAGGTAAATTAATCCTTCACATGGTTTTCCTACATACTATTGTTATTGTTATTAGTATACATTTAGTCAATTTTGTTTGACTTTTAAACTCTAATTCGGCCGTATTTCCCCCTCCTTATATTTTCATGTTGTTAGACAGTGGTTAGACATCTCCCGACGCCGCGCCGCTAACAACCGCTGTAAGCTGCTGTGAGACTGACGTCATTGATTTGTCAAAAAATGAAAGTGCTAACAGCTGCTGTAAGCACCTAACAAAGAAAATATCCCTTAAGAGGTTTATGACAGCTTTGTATATGGCTTTCATTTTACAAAAAGTAGCTTAGGTTTGCAAAAACCGCAAGGTTCTATCTTCATGAATAACTGAGATCCCCAGAGTTACAACCAAAATGGTCCACCGATTTTTGAGGATAAAATATGGCATCTAATTATCAAAATCTCCTAATGACATTTCTTTAGGATAAAATCATTTTATTACAAAAATAAACAAATTATTTGTTGAATATTTATTAATATTAGGTATAAAAGAACCTACAACATTTTATTTCATGACCAGCTGAACTCAAGTCTGTAAACTGAAAACAAAGCATACCAACTGCCTGAGACTGGTTGTGCATTAATGAATAGACAGAAGTATGTGTCAGCTGTTGAGCTAAAAAACCAATTCAATGCATATGCAGCCATGTTTACATTGAAACCAATATTACAAGTTTATGAGTTCAGTAAAGCCAGACAATGTTGTGGTTGGCAGTATTAACTTTTATTTACTTATTAATTATGTACTAAAGTAATTAGTTAATTAGAAATGGTGATGCATAAAAATAAAATTATTTTTTACTTCTTTTAAGTTTAGGGGAGAACGGGGAGGGTTTGGACACTACCCTTGCTTTTAGAAAGTCCTTTAGCCCTTTTAAAGAAAGTTACAAAAAGTCTAATGTGTACATATTACATAACCTGAATTCTATCCCATAAACAAGTTGAGACAAGTCTGCTTCACCTGTAGCCTTAAGGGACCCACAGACGATCAATAATATTGGGCAAAATATTGTACAGTAATATTGCTAGTCGTCCCCAAACAGTCAATATATTTATGTAAAGAGTATATTTAATATATTGCACAATAACTAGTTTTGTTTTGTAAGTACTGGTTAAAACATGGATAAAAAAAGTAGCTGCTTGAAACATGTTTGAAAATAAGAAAAACCTTTATTTCTTTCTCTATTGCTTTTGAACCCATATTTGTGAAATTGTTTTTGTTAAACAAATACTCTTTTGTATTTGAAAACTGAAATAATTGTGCAATATTACCCACACACGGCACAATAAATCACCAAGTATTGCACAATAAAAATCAAACTATTTTTGATTGACACAATATATTGTACAAGATCTCAATATAAACCACGAACGGTCAATAATATTGTACAATATGAAATTTTACGCAATAATATATAATAAATTTCATATTTTACAATATATTGTGTCAATCAAAGACAGTTTGATTTTTTATTGTGCAATAGTGATTTATTGTGCCGTGTGTGGTAATATTGCACAATTATTTCAAGTTTTCAAATGCAAAAGAGCATTTGTTTAAAAGCAATAGAGAAAAAATTAAGGTTTTTTCTTATTTACAAACATGTTTTAAGCAGCTACTTTTTTTCTTATACGTGTTTTAACCGGTAGTAACAAAAACAAAACTAGTTATTGTGCAATATATTAAATATAGTCTTTGCATAAATATATTGCAGTTTGAGGACGACTAGCAATATTACTGTACAATATTTTGCCCAATAATATTGATCGTCTGTAGGGCCCTTTTATATGTGTGTTACAGTAAACATTAAGAAAACGTAATTTTATATATTTAAAGTGTTAAAATAATATTAAAATATATTTTAGTAAAAAAATAAAAAAGAACATAGGTATTTTGATATTTTTAACAAAAAATAATGAAATACATAAGAAATGTGACATGTAATAATGAACTATAGATTTTTTTTCTAATAACTGTAAAAATTGAGAAAATTAGAAAGAAGGAATAAAATAAATAACAAGAAACTAACAATACAACTCAAATCTACAAACATTATGGAATAAACTTTACTATGGTTAAACTATAACAATTTTATTTTAGATAAAAACATAACTAGTTGTCACACTTTTAAGTTGAACTTCTAATTTTATCAAAATTATTCCTTAATTTTATTTAATAAGTGCTGACCACATCATTGTTAATATGTAAAACTAAAAAGTCGAGGTTCTAATATACCCATCAGTAAGATTATATTTTAAAAATAGGAAGTTTTATTTAGAAAATAAAGTACAAAGATTAAAATCAAGAAATAAATATTCAGTTTAAGGCTAATGGGTATTAATAATTTTGTTAGTAATGATTCTTATTAAGCTTGATAAACAAAAGATACCCTAGCAAATAAAACAATTAAGATAAAATAGAACAAATAGAATTATCAAGTAACGTAATATATTGATAACTGAGTAGGACAATGAGAGTTGTGCTTGAGCCAATTATATGAAAGAAACACAAAAATCCCAACGCAATGCATAAAAATTAGGTGATTGTAAGCGAAATAAATAATAGTATATATGTTTGACTGATATGCATACTGGCCGTAAATTTTGTAGCGGTGCACTTAATTTTCAAGTAAATTCTAACTTTAAAAGAATTGATACTAGACTAATCTTAATGTCATGAAAATTAAACGTAATAAGTTTTCTATAATCTTACTTTTTACCTATTTAACATAACCTTACAATGGCCTATTTCACAAGTTGAGGAATTAGGTGTAACTAAATGTTTAATCTCTGCTTAAATTTTGATAACATATAAAACCTGAAACATGAGTATTATTTGGGAGAGCTCCAAATGATAATAGGTGGCGAAAAATTATTATTTTTTAAATATGAAGAAATGTATATTATGTTATGTATAAAGCATAAATAAGCTGAAAGATTGATACCAAGTAACTACCTTTATTTTGTATTTACAATCCCTAGTTAATAAAATAATACTTACCCTTTAATCTTAGAATAATGCTATAAGGATTGGACAGTCCGATAAAAACAAAGCATGAGAAAGTCCCTTGAACTTGAGTCACTCATAAAAATCAAATTTTTGGATAGGTATATCACATTTTGTACTATCACAGTTATTTCACAAATATCAAAAGCAGCTTATTTTGCATGGAGCCCTGGGCAGAAGCACGAGTATCTCGAATATATTCCGAACAAAAAAAAGGGTACATTAATTATTGAAACTACTTGTCTTGGGTTAATAACTTGTCTTCAAGTGTCATTCCAATTCCATATTCTGTGATTGTATTGCGAAAACGGCTGAACGCCATTACACACTGAGACCGGGCAACGTGATTTTTAATGTAAAATTCATCAAATTTTATCGTAAAATACAATAAAATACACTTAACTAAACGAGAGAGGCGATTTATTAAACAAATCTAGCCTAAAACGATTATTCTATGCTAAGAATACACCATATTCACGCACTCTTCTTCGCAGATAGTGTGCCGTGCAATTGACTTTTAGGTCAAAATAAAATTGAGCATGCGCTGAACTTCCTTGAAACTCCCGTTGTCACTTGCAAAATAAAATTAAAAATATTAGGATTTTCCCGTTTTTCTAAAATTAATTTTCCCACTTAAAGCGACTGAATGAACACAACACGAACATCTATTTTGAACAAAACCACTCTGACAATGAAATAAGGCTTAAAAATTATTCAGGAAATGTAGGTGTGGTGAATCATATGTTTTGTTGTCATGACGACTGTGGCTAATCATTTTTGAAATTTGCCGCTTTACAAAACAAAAGTTTAAAAATACAATAAATTTTAATAATAAAAGTTTGAAATTATAGTTTGGTGTTTTATTTTTGACATTCCTTTTTAAATCAAATAAAATTACGATTCAGACAGGATCTAAACCGCATAATACTTTTCATAAGTTCTTAGGAAATGTTTTATTTTTAGTTATATTCTGGTAAACGAACATTTATATGTGAATTTGATTATACTTTCTTCCTTCTTTTAACATTTTCTAATTAATATTAAAAATATATTTTTTTTAGATAAATTAAAAGAAAAAAAAATTGTGAAAGAAATTTTTTGTTTAAAGGTTTAAGATATGCAGCACCGGTTATTCATAGCCCATGCAGTTATTTGCCGGCAGGAAAGATAACGAGACGTCAGGTAAAAACCTGGTTACATTCTGCTGCCAGGACTAAATACAAAATTACCAGGCCCGACTAGCCTTCGGTGTAAACCAGCAAGGAATCTCTGCCGTTTGGGAAATAAAAAATTAAAAAGAAATAAGAATATATCTTCGTCATAGGAGGCCCATGGCTTTGCTTGTACCAGAGGCCGGCATTGCCTGTTTTCCCGTAAAAAGCCGAATCCGGTCAGTTTCTACCCAGTCCCAAAACACCGACACTCAGAGACGGTGTTTCTCCAACTTATACTACCCAAAAGTATGAGTGAATTGACCAACGTCGATGCAATGATCACTGTCATATATATAAATTTATTTTATCCGTAGCCTCCTGGCAAAACCTGCGAGTATATGCCGAATAATTTTAGGTAAGAACATAATTAGCCCATGCCAATATTGGACCGCAGTATGTAGCAATGGATATTCAATCGAACACTTCGGTCCTGGTCCCGGTGTACACAGATATTGTGTGCTTGCGTTTGCTGATTGATGCTCCTGAAACTTGCAGATCGCTTGAAACAAAGTAGAGGAAAACCTCCAAACAACTCAAAAACTAAAGAAAAATTAACATGTTGTGTCAGGTGGATGCTGTGAATTAGGGTTTTGAAGCGTTAAAAACACAATCATGTAAAAATTGAGTACAGAACGCATGCAACTGTAATACAATGCTGCGTAGGACGCGCTTTAGACAGTATCTGTTTCACAGAATCGTAGCTTACACTATACTATCAAACACAGCAATTCGGTGGCAGATCACATGCAGTTTAAGCAAAATTAAGTAAAATGACAAAATAGACTGTCTACGGATGGGCGATACAAGAGAAACAAATGGACTAGAATCTCGCTTCACGAGAGAAGTCATTCTACCTAAAACTTTTGGCTTGTAAAAATATATGATTACAGAAATAAAAACCATTCTGTATACAGGCCTGCAAAAAAATTAAATTAATTTTCTTCACGTTAACTACATGACACTTCTTTTTGGCGAAACAATAATTGAGAAGAAAATGATTTAAAACAGCATTTAAATGACATTATTATTGTAATGAGAATTTATCAAAAGAATTTATGATGATTTTTGGAGTTATTAAAAATTAATTATTGCAGATTTTTATAGTAAAAATGTCCCAGGTAATTTTGCTTACACAAAGCCACTGCTTGCAAATAATCCAGCCACAACAGAAGGTTTAAGCTGCAACGAGATATAATCAAGGCATTTCACCAAAATGATGGAGCTCAACAGGACGCTGAATTATTACTTTTCGATCTCCAAACTTTGCCATTTTAAGAAATTTTCATTATAAAATACTGCTTTTAAGCCTGAGACATAAGGGGTAGTTTATGAAAAATCTCTTTTATTTGTATCCCTGTATACAAAATGAACATTTTTCTTCTTTCGGAAATACTTTTGTTTACAAGAATTTTTTTTTTAATGGAAGAATTGATTTTTTTTCAAAAATTATAAAATTTGGTCTGTTTGTCCTCATGTTAGCGAAATCAGTGGACAAGCCTGTGCACGAAATTGTTATAAAAAAAGCAATAACACAAGATCCAACAGTTATAAATATACATGCATACATAGGGAAAAGAATTCAAACAAGAAGAAGCAGATTTTTGGCTTAACAAATAAAAATATTTATATTTCAAATTCAAATGACAGTGACAGATAAACATAATATAAAAATAGAGAAAAAAAAAGTGGGGAGGGCTGTCCACAAGGAAGCGTTCTATCGCCATTTATATGTGGGCAGTCCTTGGTAGATGAACTTCTTTCGACAAATTGACTGGTGAGAAGGTACAGCATGCCTCGGGATATGCTGATGACCTCGTCAGCTGAGTCAATGGGGATACCAGAGCACATATCAGGCGAATGCAAGAACGCCGTAGGACATCGTTGGCACAATGGATGGCAACAGCAGGACCCCTCAGTCAGCCACTCATAAAAAACAATAACCGTGCTTAAGAAACGAAGAGCGCTTCAAGCTGACCAAGACCTTTCCCAGGCTCAACGGAGTGGAAACCCTTTCACAAAGAGGTTAAATATCTAGGAGTCATCTTTTGACCAAGAAACCCAGCCTGGGGACCACAGCTTAAGCAAAGTGCGCTCCAGAAGGCAAGAACTACCCTGTGATGCCGAAGACTCTAGGAAATTGGGACTCAGTCCGAAGATGAACACTTTCGCCTGACGCTGTCCTGGTGTTCTCATCCACCAGTTCAGATTACCTATAATCAGCGATCAATACGACCTTACCTGGCATGATGGAACAATAATAGTAGGCTGGGGACCTACCATTGTCCTGCCAGCCCCTCCTTGCCAATTTATCAGCTTCTTCATTGCCTTCGTGGCCTTCGTGTCCTGGTACCCAGGCAATGGTTAGCTTGTTGGACGCACTCACCTCTTCCAGGGCAATTACTGCAGTCCCAAAAATTGTTGAGCCGATTTTGCATGAACTGGCGCTCTGATGGCTGCCTGGCTGTCCGAATACTGGCACTTTGACTCATAAATTCTTCTGGATGATTTCAGCACATTGTTCGCGCTACAATTTCGTTCGTTCACAGTAGGGTATTGTCCGAGACCAAGTTTATTTTTCGTCTGGTTTGTCCTCATATACTCGCTCCAACTCCTTAACTGTTTTGAGCTGTCTGTGGCTACCGTAGATTAAATGGTTTAATGGGAGGCCTTGCCACCGCAGTCCTTTCTGTCTGGTATTGTAGTTTGAAACCTTTGTTTAGCCAGCTTGCGGCCATTGCCTGAAGGCATCCACAATTGAGCTGACTCTTGGTCCTCCTTTGTCTCCATTGTGCGGCCCTTCTGTCTCCGCGATAGGACTCTGGCCTTGTTTGCATTAGGTCGCTTTCACTTTACCCTGTATGTAGATGGAAGTGGCGGTAGATTGAGAGCAGCACTTCCAGCAAGAATGGATTTCATGGCCCCACAAGAGTGAGTCTCTGCATACTTTGTACCTGCCTTATTGCCGTCTTTGTAGCGTCTTTGCACTTTATATAAATTGACCCCAGGCTGGCCATTGTCCACCATTTTGTGGCACCAAAGGTCACTCTGACTGAGTCCTCGGTTCTTTCCGCAAAGCCTGCATCCAGGGTAGTTCTTGCCTTCTGGAGCACACTTTGCTTGCTGTGGTCCCAGGCTGGGTTTCTTGGTCAAAGATGACTCCTAGATATTAACTTTTGTAAAAATATCACCGTTGAGCCTGGGAAAGGTCTTAGTCCTTCAAGCGCTCTTGCAGCACTGTTATTGTTTTTATGAGTGGCTGACTGAGAGTCCTGTTTGAAATTCATTGTTTCAACGATGTCTACGGCGTTCTGCATTCGCCTGATATGTGCTCAGTATCCCCATTGACTCAGCTGACGAGGTCATCAGCATAACCCAGGCATGCTGAAATTTCTCACCAGTCAATGTCGAAAGAAGTTCATCTACCAGACTGCCCACATATAAATGGCGATAGAACGCTTCCTTGTGGACAGCCCTCCCCACTTTTTTTTTCTCTATTTTATATTATGTTATCGTCACTGTCATTTTAATTTGAAATATAAATATTTTTATTGTTAAGCCAAAAATCTGCTTCTCTTGTTTGTTCTTTTTCATATGTGCATATATTTATAACTGTTTAATTTTATGTTATTGCTTTTTTTATAACAATTTTCACAGACTGTCCACTGATTTCGCTAACAAGAGGACAAATAGACCAAATTTTATAATTTTTGAAAAAAAATTAATTTTCCATTAAAAAAAAAATTCTTGTAAATAAAAGTATTTCGAAGAGAAAAATGTTCATTTTGTATACAGGGATATAAATAAAAAAGATTTTTCATAAACTACCCCTTATTTTTTAGGCTTAAGCAATATTTTATAATAAAAATTTCTTAAATAATAAAGTTTGGAATCGAAAAATAATAATTCAGCGTTTTATTGAACTCCATATTTTGGTGAAATGCCTTGATTATATTCGTTGCAGCTAAAAAATTCTGTTGTGTGGATATTTGCAAGAAGTGGCTTTGTGTAAGCAAAATTATGGGATTTTTTAATATAAAAATCTAAAATAATTAATTTTTAATAACTCCAAAAATCATCATAAATTCTTTTGATAAATTCTCATTATAATAATAATGTCATTTAAATGCTGTTTTAAATCATTTTCTTCTCAATTATTGTTTTGCTAAAAAGAAATGTTATGTAGTTAACTTGAAGAAAATTAATTTAATTTTTTTGCAACCCTGTATACAGAATGGTTTTTATTTCTGTGAATCATATATTTTTACAAGCCAAAAGTTTTAGGTAGAATGACTTTTCTCGTAAAACGAGATTTTTAGTCCATTTTGTTTTCTTGTAAAGCCCATCCGTGGACAGTCTTTTTATTATTTTACTTAATTTTGCTTTTAAAACTGTGACGTGATTTGCCAACGAATTGCTTTGTTTGATAGTAAAGTGTAAGCTTTACCATTCTGTGAAATAGATACTGTCTTACGGCCCAAAGTCCGACGCACCATTGTGGTTACAGTAGTTGCAATGCGTTCTGTACTTAATTTTTACATGAGCCAGTGTTTTTAACACTTTAAAACCCTAATTCACAGCATCCACCTGACACAACATGTAACATTTTTCTTTAGTTTTTGAGTTGTTTGGGGGTTTTCCTTTATTTTATTTGTAAGCGATCTGCAAGTTTTAGGGCATCAATCAGCAAACATAAGCACACAAAATCTGTGTACACCGGGACCAGGGACCGAAGTAAGTCCCTATTGCACAACCTACTTGCTACATATTGCGGGTCCAATAAAGGAATGGGCAATCATGCTCCTTTACTGAAATTATTCAGCATATATGGCAGGTTTTGCCAAGAACACTGAGTTAAAATAAATTTATATATATGACAAGTCATCGCATCGACGTTGAAATTCACTATACTTTTGGGTAGTATAAATTGGAGAAACACCGTCTCTAGTGGTGTTTTGGGACTGGGTTAAATTTGTGGATTCGGCTTTTTACGGGAAAAATTGCAGCAAAAAACCCGCCTCTGGTACAAGCAAAAGTTACGGGCCTCCTATGACGAAGATATATTCTTATTTCTTTTTAATTTTTTATTTCCAAACGGCAAAGATTCCTCTTGTAGGTTTATACTCGAAGGTTAGTCGGTCCTGGTAATTTTTGTATTTTACTTTGGCAGCAGAATGTAACCAGGTTTTTACCTGAAATCTCATTATCTTTTCTCGGCAAAATAACTGCATGGGCTATGAATAACCGG